>JAUESP010000304.1:2445000-3010000 GCA_030914335.1 Drosophila borborema | reverse complement strand
GTGCGCTAGATAGTGTATTACTTGTTCCTAGTTCCAAGCACTGCGCCTCTTACATTCCATTTGAAATGTTTGCCCATTTGGGTGGATTGTAAACATGCCAGCAACAAGATTTTGGCATTGTAAACAAATATCCAACACTGAAAACTTTCATATATTCAACAACTCTCCATAAGCAGAGGGTTGAAACGACAAAATATGTCCATACAGGGGAAATAGACTAGAAAACTTTAAAGTTTTGTCACAAAATGTTTATAGTATAGAAATTAGGAAAACTGTCGTTCTAGCAGATGTAAAGGCTATAATTTTTATATATGTAATGAAAATGACTTTGAATATTTTAAGATTTTTTTGTTAAAAATCATAAATACATTTTCAGTAACAATATAAACGAGCTTTATTTAATAAATAATAAGATATATGTACTCATCATTATAATATATTTATCGAATTATTATTATAAATATTTAAACATTTAAACTGTGTGCTTTTTAATTGAGAATATTTTGCAGTTGTTAGCATTATAAATTCTTAAATTAATATAGTCAGATTTCTGTTGTACTTTCTTGATCTTTTGACGCTACAAGTTATGGGGAATACCAAGTCTTGACAGCTTGACAATGGTGAAATTATTAAGTATATTGAAATATATAGAAATGCTTGTATTTATATACCTGGCAAGATCTCTTCTATGGCATCTTGCTTGGCTAGAAAACAGATTTGCTGCTCGCAGCACAGATCATTTTTAAAATTAAATAAACCAACTATGAGCACAAGTTGTGCTCCCTGGCGTGGTACGTGGTGCGCGACTCGGATTCTGGCACGCGAGATCAATGTTCTCGATGAGGTAAGAAATTATTTTGAGTGGACAGACTGTGGGAATATATCTGTTTGGCATAAAGATAAATACATTCATATATATATACTCATTAAGATGTCTTTTCGCTACTCATTTACGTATTTGTCCTCGGTGACAGGTAAAAATTGGATGAGTTTGAAATGTTTGCATTATTTAGTAAGTGGAATACATACGCCTAAGACTATAATCTCATATTTATATACATATGTAGAGCTGCTAGAGCTTGCCTATCTTTAATCTGCGCAAATTATTATCAACTGTCCCCAACTGAGAATTGATTATAATAAAAACTTCACACCCATTACTCGTAATGTTTTTTAAATTTGTCGCTCTTGTCTTTCAGCATTTAATTTACAATCAACTTTTTGGCCGCCTCTCATTAGCCTCAATGTGGCCGGAAGTCTTGAATAATTTGACTGTATTTTTTAGAGTAAAATCTCTAACAATATAACTGCGTAATTGCTACGCTTACAGTAGACCAAGCTGGCCTTCCCCGTCGCAAGTGGGAAGCCTCCTTTGTCCGTTAAAATATTAGCTAATCTCTGATGTTTCGATAATGAAAATAACTTTCCATCGGATACGTATACCCATTCATAGAGTACGTTTGCAGGGTATTTCGAGCTTCACTCCTTTTTTACTGGTTATGTATAGAGTAGTATTCTTAGCAAGTTTATATCTGACGATACTTGCTCCAAATCAAACTACTTTCATATGACAAAAAAGTATATCAAGTTGCACAAAGACATCTGAAGTCCTTTCTTTATATACACAAGTCATTTAGTCTTATCTGAAATGAGAGCATAGTGCATAGCTAACGTAACTACTCCTTTTTTTTTTCGGCACTTCAGGCATTGTTTGGATGGTACCACAAATTGTATCGTTTCAACTTTTTGGCAGCAAACGACATTGACAGCTGCTCAAACGACAGAGTGGTTGTGGGAGGATATATTTTATATAATTTTATGGCACAAAGTGCAAAGTTTACAAACTACACACAGATAGAGAGAGAGAGAGATGGGGGACAAAGCATACAAAACAATACGAATAAAACTTGGGCCATAAAATGCGAGAATTATTGAGTCTGTCGCAAATAGCAAAACTTTTGATTCTCTTAGAAAATCTCTTAATAATCCTTTCATCTAGAAAGTGTCCCAATTTCAGCAAAGAGCAATCAACTTCATTTGTATGCTGTTTTTGTATTGCCAAAGGCGACATTTCTAAAGAAGTCCCTATTGGACTTCTTCTAGTGGAATGCTCTTCAGAAATTATAGCGTATATAAAAAGCTTTTAATTGAAATGAATTTTCTTCTACTTTTTGCAAGTTATATAAATAACTTTCTTTGATTTTGAAAGTTCTTGGCTCTATTCCGAAATACGTCAAATCGTTTCTTTTTACTTTGTAACCAGCTGAGAGCGGTTCACTACTCATAAAAATTACAATAATTACGAATAGAGCATACAAATTGTTAAACATGTGTAACTAATATCAGCTAAACAAATTGACAGATACGAAAATATTTCGTTAAGCAAACGTTTTAACTAACTAATTATACTTTTAATTTATTTGATTTGATATTTTTTATTGCCTACTTTAATTACTTATTTTTTTTTTTTATTATTTTTATTTAGTAGTCAGCGAACCGGTAAATTCTTTGACTAATCTCCTATGGATTTTCCTGTTTTTAGCTAAGACGTGGGCCGAACATGTGCCAATATATACATATATATATATATGTATATTAGAAAGTCTAGGGTGGGCATAGTTTGCCGAAAGTTTTATAGCGTTTTCTACTTATTTATTATAATTTTAAGTGGGGGTTGTTTAATAAATTTTTAAAAATATTATTGAATTGATCAGCTCGAGCTAATCAATAGCTGCTGAATTAAATTGAAGACTACGGCGAAGCCTTTGCAATTGACCAGAAATTGACCAGAAAAAAAGAAAAGAATATAGGAGACAAGAACTTTTATTCGAGTCAGTCAATAATTTCTAACAATAAAATGAATACAATCATAACATACTTCAATGGAAATATATAAATTTGACAGCAATATTTTGTTTATATCAAATTAGTTTTTTAAGGTTAATTTTGCACGCTCAATCAGTTTCAGTTTCACTTCATTCGGAAATGGCTGAAAAATCGAATTACAAGTTTCACAAATATATATCGAATGCGTTTAGTTCATGTTGGATATAATTCGAACATTAGTTTTCTAAGAGATCGTATTTGAATCGTATTGAAAGGGAGCAACTGCAGAATGTGCCATTTATTGCTCCTATTCTTCTGTATCAGTGGCTTTAGCGTAAGTTACTAAATATGGAATTCAGTCCAAAGCGCATGTGTAAAATAACAATTCTCCTAGATATATCCAACTAGCGCTAGGAATGCACACGATAGAGCAACGATTGTTGAAGAGATACCACTACTAACAACATCATTTTTTACTAACTTTTCGTCAAAGTTGGAGGCGCTTAATTCTTCTTATATAAAATGTGCTAAGGGACCGCTGGATAGTAACTATAAGGCTTTCATAACGAAATTAGACTTTATTGTTGATAATTGTAGGGATATTGTCAAAGATTGTCTGGGGTGGGGGTCCTTAGGCTGTAGCGAGAATACAAAGATGGAAGTATCAAATATTTACGTGATTACTACCGAATCCGTGCTAGACACACTTGATTTTCCAAAGCTGAGCTCCTGTCAACGGAAGGTGCGTAAGAAGTTTACAAAGACATTGAATGATGCCAGATTAGTTTTTAAAAAAGTCTTGTAACAATTTCCAGTTCATAATGATTTCAAGAATTGCATTATATTAAAGGTACTTTGTATTTGAGCAAAAATAAATGTTTTATAATAAATTATTTATATCTTTAATATACATAAATGAACAAGTTTTTATTACTTAAACTCTGACGTTTCTCTTATGTTCTCTTCTTGTTCATTATTCATTGAAAACATTCTCTCCTCTAATTATTGAGTATATAAATAATGCATTGGGATATGTGGAAAATAATAGAATATTCATGCAAATATTTTTACAAATAGAGTTGACTTATAAATGTTAACCTATAAATATAATTTAAAATCTACTTAGCTGAAGCTAAGAAATTGCAAACCATTAAATTATCTCAACACTATTGAATCGATGAAAAAAAAAAAAAAAAACTCGAGAGAATAGAAGCTAAACTCCTGACTCCTAGAAACTCCTGACAGGCACATAAAAGTGATTTCCAGTTAACAAATAGCTGGAGCTGTTGTTTGCGTCCCTTTAAATGAACGTGGACAAAGGGGCTGGCTGTACGGGGTTGACTGATTTTTGTCCCCATTGAGTGGGCGCGTAATTAAATTCTTGGCAAGGCGGCGGGGCAAACTTGGAGCTAGAGCGACAGGGGACCAAGATGTTACGCTGTGCGTGCTGGTAATGACTGGGCGGTGCTGTGTGGGTGGAGAGGCCCGCCACCCACCAAATTGATCAAGTAGACAAATATTTGCTCTAATTAGTAAAATTGGACACGTTCTGGGGATGGGGCAGCTGCGGGTGCCATAGCACTTCGAGTTGCTCGAACTGCAGTGTTGACTGATTGCCTCTTCGAAAAATCGTTTGTTGCCTTCGATTTGGGGCCGCTCATTAAATGCTGCTGCTGGTTGGGCCCACGAGAATTTCCCCGGACCGAAAACTTATTTAAGACAGTAAATGCCAATTGCGTGCCACGAAATTCCACTGCCACAAGTGTTTGACTGGGCATTGTCTAAAGCGATTAACGCATAATATCTTGTTGATTGGTAATTGTCTTCGCATGCAGATTAAGCAATTTGGCCCCTTCGTGTTCATAATTAGCCAATATTCGACAATTTTAGTATTTCAAGACAAAGGAAAAACTAATTTTCCCAAACTTTTCAGTTCGTTAACAATATAGAAATGGCTCAGCTCTGCGTCATCCAAAGTAACGTATTTACATTTTACATTAGGATTATTTCAAAGTTTCAATATATCGCCAAATCTTGTCAAGAGTTTGTTGTCTTGCTCTTTGAATTGTCTTTGACTGTATACTATAGTTACAATCATATCGAAGGTATGATATTTATACTCTGAACCTATTGCAAATAGGAAATCAGGGAATACATATATTCTTGATCAGGGCGACGAGTCTATTATCATATATGAAAACATATTTGTGTGGTCGTATTATATTTTACTATTGCGTCGCATATATATAATTACATCACATTATTATTTTATTATTTTATTCTTATAATATTTATCCACAGCTTTCAGCAAGTACGTACAATTTACATTAAGCTGTGTTTAATGTGTGAAAAATCTCATTACACTATTCACATATGTAACGAATGTGTTTAGCTCATGCTTGGTATCATTTTCATACTAGCTTTCCCAAAAGACAGTATTTAAATAGTGTTAAAAGCCATCGACAGATCGGCAGAATGAATCATATATTTATATTATTTTTCTGCATCAGTGTCTTCAGCGTAAGTTGCCATTAATTTAAATATGCTCAAAACGTAAATGAAAAATGATAAATTCTTCTAGATTTTTCCAACAAAGTCGTTAAATGAATTCTCTGAAAAGTTTTCTGTTGCCAATATGACACAGTTAACATTGAATTTCTTTAAGACTTATAATATGAGGATTCATAAGCGGGAATCATCCATTAAGAAGTGTAAAGGAAGTAACAAAAAGTTGGATGAGCTTCTAAAAAAACTACACGATAAACTATTACCCGAAAGCAAAAAGCTTATAGAAGACTGTGGGGTGCCATCAGAATGTACCTGGACCGATAAGTTTTTGATCAAGGTTATCCATCTTAGAACCATCGAGTGCCTGTTCGATTCACTTGACATTCCAGATGTGACTAAATGTCAAGATATAAATATTGAAAAGCTTACACAGCTACTAAATCGAGCAAGAAACATTTTAGGCAAGTTCATTAATTGAATACTTCAATGATTGAGTTTTTGAATTCTCAAATATTTTCATTAAAATTACTTGGTGAATAAATAAAATTTATGAACAATTCTAAGCCTTTATTTAATAACTTGAATTCATTGAAAATATTTATTGAACATTAACATGTCGTTTAGACAGAAACTCCAGATGATTGTTTCATTATATTATTCAAGTATAGAATGAAGAATCTGGGTACCAGGGAAGTTTTGAATAAGAATCTAAATAATCTAAATAAATTACAAGACAAATTTCAGTAAAGAAATTATCGTAATACGTATTCCATTTAAGGCAATGTGAGATAATCGAAAGGATTCTACTCACATTCAATAAATTTACTTTTCCATAGTTTCAGGCTAGGGATAAGCTCTAAATTTAGGTAAGAGAACGTCTGCTATTTAAGCGCAGTTCCACAGATAGTAAGTAAATCAACAAATCACATTGCTCTTGTGACCCAACAAAGAACAGTTGACTTAACCCATTTACAACAAAGGGAAACGGGTAACTGGGATGTGTGTGTGTGTGTGTGATAGTCCAATAGGGAATGCCAAAGATATATACTTCAATAATTCATTTAAATCATGATAAATGCTTGGATTTGACTCTGACATTTGCAAAATATACTGAGGTCAGCAGGCACACACAAACACACACACACATGTAGCAAATCGACAATCCTTTCGTACAGATTGGGATTCTGCTTACGTGTTGACTTGGCCAACAAACTGTTGGCTATGGACTATCCTGTGCAGCTTAATGTTGCATGTATGATATACTTGTTATGGCCAGTTGGCATGGCCAACAGTTGGCCAAGTGCGTACAATGCTGATTCAGCTTATAACTTAACCACGAATCGTCTGTATGAATACAAAAAGGCTAGCGTAAAACGTACATTTCCAATTTTCGAATTAGGCTTGAAAGACAAAGTAAAAATATCGATTTTTATCGATAATAATAAAATGGTAAGAAATATAAAAACAATATGATATGATATCCGATTTCTCAGCTTCCATGGGTTCAGGGCATAAAAAAAACTTTTGCCAGCGTAGGCCATGGACGATCAGTACATCATACAGTAGAGTTTATCGCATATATAATATATGGGATCTACAACACGTCCTTCTGCTTGTAATAGGCATTTACGAATAAAAAAGTGTATTGTATGGTCAAGAAAAATTCTAAAATACATCGATTGTTTTACTAATTTCCGCTAATTATATTAAATGGAATTATATACACAGTCAGTGTAGCGAATGCCATTAAATTGATAAGAAAGCATATTTATTACCTTACGTATTTTTGAGTACTATTCATTCGTTCAGTCCTGAAATACACTCACAGAATGCAAAAGCTCTTTGCTATCATTATTCTGGCAATGAGCCTGCAGTGTGTTACATGTGTGAAATTGAAATTCCCGGATGGCTTTATAAATAATCTCATTCTGAACTTTGCGTTTCCTGATGTAACCAAATGTTTTCAAAATTCTCTCAAACACCTAGCAGAACCAGTGGCTGCATTTCGTGCGAACAACTGCACTGCAGACAGCGATGACGATGAGTCGCGTAATCTAATACGTTTTATCCAGTCGGTTGAAAAAGCTAGGCTACCATGCCCATATGCAATGGACCGTTGCGGAGCCATTATGCTGACAAATGCGCTCTTTATTGTTGAGACGGGCACGGAATTAATGGAAACAGCTCTTAATGCAAAGTTCGACTTTAAAGTTCGATTTCTAAAGTGCGCCTATAAGGAAACACGTGAATTATTGGCTCCATATGCTTCTCTATTACAAGACGTAATCGGTTGTCTCAAAGAACTTTAAAATAACAAAAATTGAAAATAAAAAAATTACAATCAAGTGAAATTAATTAAACTTAAAATGATAATACACAAATGAATTTGAAACTTGTTAAATTTCTTTTATTTATTTTTAATATTATCTGAAACGAAGAAAGGCGATTATTATCTTTGAGCAAATTTGGCCGATAGAAATGTCCATTGCCAGACCTGAAACAGAAGGTTGCTTCCACCCCATAAAGTATATATGTTCCTGATTTGGCTGTTGAGGTGAGTCGATATGGCTATATCCGTCTGATCGAAGCCTAAGACAGGAGTGAGTGACGTTCGCGTAGCCGTTCAAAAAGGTGACATAGTGTGGTGAGTTTACCTTTTACGAAGCCAGTCCAGTCGTAGGAGTATCCTTTAGTAAATCCGAGCGAATCGCCGAAGTATACCGAGTATTCAGTATATATTCTTTCAGTGGACCATTCTCGACTAGAGTACTCTTACTTGATAATAATCGTTTACGAAGTTCAAATATATATATTATTTTGTGTTGCTGTCTGCCCATCTGCATTTTATCTATATGAATACAAAAGTCGATAATTCCAGGAAAGAGTAGCTTTGGTCAGGGTTCTGGATATATCCAAAGTCGATTAGACTCAGCCTCACTTTAATTTAAATTACCTAAATTGCTTTTAATTTCAATTTTTCCATATGTAACTAGATTCATACCTTTTCTGCAGAATATTAAACTGTTGCCGTAACTAACGATCATTCCATTTCGGATCTTGAGTAGAAATGTTTAGGGAATTTACATTGCTGATATTGTGTGCAACACTGCTTCCTATAGCGCGTGTTGTTCACTCGCGACAACTGGCTGGAATAGGAAACAATGATTGGCAATTTCTTTTACCTGACCATCAGATAGAGATAGAGCCAATAAAGCACAGAACGTTGAAAAGATTTTTGAGGACAAATGATAATGTGAAAGCTACAAGCTGTCACCAAACTATGGTCGATGGTCTAACAAGAACAGCAGACGAATTTCTAACCAAAATGGACGACTGTCCGAAGACGCTGGCTCACCAAATTGATTTTGTACATATAGAGAAACCTGCCAGGGATATTAAGAAAAGACTCTTGGAAGTCAGTGAACGCTGTCAAAATTTACGATCAGCCTGCTTGGAGAGGAATGTGGGGAGATATCATGAAGTCAACAGCTTAGTAATTGACATAACTAAAAATATGTTGTTTATGAATGCGAAGAAAGCTGATAATTGCAAGTTGTCCAGTGCACGAGCATTACTAGGTGCAGCGGCTGCCTTTATAAGCGATATTAAGTATTGCTCAGAAATAAAAATATAAATATGAATTAAAATATATATATATATATATATTATTAATTCAACATAAACTGATCGGAATAATAACGGTTAATTGGCATGTAATTTAAATAAAAATTGTTGAAGTGCTCTTGATATGAATTTAAAGTTTGTTTGTTTTTTATTTTATATATAATATATAGAATCTTCGTATCCATAATATACAAATTTGAAGTTTCTAGCTTAAACGGTTTCGATCTTTGGTCGATAATAAGGAAATGGGATAAGTTATTGAAAAAGCAAATACACTCGTATTGCGCATCAATCACTCGAGTATTCATGTAAATTTTCAGCTCTTTTATCTTTTGTAGTTTACGAGATCACTGCGTTTATAAGTACGAATCAAGTGTGGCTATTTTATTTAAAAATCTATTCGAAATAATGCAATAATGAAGGTGGTTGGCAAATCACCGACAGGATAGAAGCACAGCGCAGCTTTATTAGGCCAGTTTAACCATCGATTTGGTATAATGCTCCAGTATTTGGTATAATGGTTCAGATTTCAAATGCAAAGTTCTCTGGGAGAAGATGTACACAGAGTACCCAAAGCTTTACAAACTTCGTGTTAGCAGAGCGTATCTCATCTAAAGTGGGAGTTATTGTTACTTGGAAAAGGAATAGATTAACCACTACACATATTTCGAGATTTGTGTTCCTTAACATGTAACTTTGAACTTTTTTTTTTTTTTTTTTTTTTTTTTTACAATATACAATGGCATTGCGGTATACCAATAATGCTTAGTGTTCATACAAAATATACAAGAACAAATCATTAGATTAATGATTATTCGATTACTTGTCGTCGATTAATTGAAGTTTATAATTTTAAGGCTTCACGCAATTCAATTAAGCATATGATTCAATAATCAATTATTATTATTTATTTATTTTGTTTTTTTTTTTTCTTGTTTTTAGGCGCACTTGGGAGGCGGTTTGATATATGCAGACGCCCGTATCGCCGGAGAACTGAAGTGCTAGAGTAAACATATCTAGCATTGTTTGTCTCCTGCAATCCGAATAAAGTTTTATGTTTCTAGGGAACATAACCATAACTACATTAAAATTAACCCAATATAACATAAATGTGCCTGCAAGTGCTATTGGAAAACATGTGAAATTTAAAAATGCCAAATTACATTTTTTCATCGGGTCTTCGTATCTTAATATTTCATTAGCTGCCTCTAAAAGAGCCTTGGTCACTTTGTCAAGAACGGGATCCTCTTCATAGTCTTTACAATCGCCTTTATCGCTTAGAATTTTTCTCACTTCTTTAGCTTGATCAATTTGACTTTTCACGATATCAACAAAACAGGATCCGAAACCGCCAATAAGGTCCATTAGAAGGTCGCCAACATCGCTCGTTTTGGGCTCACGGGGTTTTTCAGGAGGAGGTGCTGTTGGTGTAGTAAATGATTTCGTTGTTTCATTTCGTTTCTTCATTTCTTCCTGTTCGCTTGCAAACGATGCGAATTCGTCTTCTAAACTCATCGTTGTAGTTTTGACGGTTGTATTTGTAATAGCTGTAATAGCTGTATCAGTTGTATTATTTTGATTAGTATCTCCCGCATCTGTATCGGAATATTCTTCTTCACATTCCTCTGGTCTGTAGATGCAGATAAATTTGAAATAAAGGATACAATTAAGATATAATATGCAAAATGTTCCAAAATATGACCCTATTCATTTTTGACACGATATTCTTTACTATATATGTGTAAATACCTCTCTTTTTAATTTTACTTACGTCAACGCACAACCCAACGTCAAACTTGTCGGAGTTGTTGTAGTTGTGGTTGTTGTAGTGGTGGTGGTGCTGGTGGTTGTTGTTTTTTTGGTTGTTTTTCGCGATTTTGTTGTCCTTGGTGTCGGTGTTGTTCTAGTTCGCCTTGTTGTCCTACTTGGCGGTCTTCTTGGCGGTCTTTTCGGCGGTGGTCTTCTTATTGGTATTAATCTTCTTTCTAGGTTACTTTGCTCATATGGCAATGTCGACGTGCTGTCCGAAAGGAACTTGTATGAATCCGAATTAATTAGTTTCCTGTCGGAGTCGAGTTTCAAGTGGTGAGTGCGCCTATAAGGACGATGTTGACGATGCTGATGTTTGTCATCAATTAAATCAGAGCTCGGAGTTTTTTTAATATGGTTTTCGGTTGTTGCAATTGCAAATAGTAAAACTGCAAATACAACTTTCATTTTAAAAGATCTTGTGTTGAAATAGGCAAATAGTTGGCAGAACTCGATTTTATAGTTTCTGAGGCATAGTGTATCGGATTTAGCTTAATGCGAATTAGATCTAGTTTCGTGTTATGTATGGTTAAAGTATATTCAATTGAATTTACAACTTAAAATAAGTTATGGAACTAATGCTATGATTATTATTGTTGTTACTTGATTATAATAGAAATTGGCATTTCAGCAATAGTATTAGCATTGGCATGGTCATTGGCATTGGCATTGGCATTAGCATTTTATTGAAATGAGCATTTTCATTATAATTTCGTGTGTTTATGAACAGACATGCAATATGTGAAATATTGGTTCTGTTATAAATACCAAGCAATATTTTCAGATTCAGACGATCATTAACTAATCTAGCAATGAAGTTCGTACCACCTGCGAACAGGATTGGATTCGCATTGGCTTCAAATTGCAATAAGATTGGCCAATTTGCTATGTAAAGTTACATAAGTGTAACAAATTTCGGTTCCATAAATAGCGTACGTAACGCAACCGCTGGGCAACAGTCTTAAAGATTCTTCTAATCAAAATGGTGTTGTTCGTTGTACTTGTGTTGATAATACTTAGCGCTCAGTGTAATGCAGAAGATGAAAAAACATTATCAGTCGATGGCACATTTTTCCTAAAACTTATCGTAGCCATATTTACGTTTAAAGTATTCAAATGTATTGGCGTAGCTGTTGGGCACTTGGGCAAATATTTTGCAAAGGCACAATTTGCAGCTTTATCGTGCGTAGTGGACAACAACCCAATATCCATATTAGTATCAGAGATTTCTGATGTTATTAAGGAAATTCAAAAGCGAACCGGCACCTTATTAAAAAGAATATTTAGGAGACTTTTTGCAACCTTGAAACTTATCGTATATCTGGCAAAGTTTATTGCTAGTTGTTTTTTTTTTAAAAAGACCTTATTAGATTTATTTATCGTATGTACTTGGGCAGGTCTTAAATTATTACTCTATCCAGGGGTTGAGGCTACTTGGAAGTTTGTTAAATGCATAAAGGACACTTGAACTGAACATGTTGTTTTATTTTGTATTTGACTCAATATACTTATGAAAGAGCTTGAATTTGCCTTCCAATTCACGAAGTGAGCTAAGTGTATTGATTTTATGCTGGTCTGTCTTCCTATAACTCAAGTCGATCTGTCTATGAGAACGCAAACGGATCTTTGGCTGTAAATTGGATTGGCCACACAATATGTATGTCAATCTCTTGGTGTTTGGAAAATTGATACATATTTCAATACTGTGGAGCTGGTGCATAATTAGGTTTCAGGATACCGATTACCGAAACAAGTAAGAAGGCTCTAGTCAAGACGTCTCGACTACGAGATACCCTGAACCCTGCAAAAGAGTGATACTCTTCTTCTTGACGAATGTATGAGCGCGCCTTTGCCAACCGTGCAGTTGCTGCCGTGGCTTGGGGATGGGTTGGGCTATACTTCATTTCTAGATGCACGATCAAAATGTGAAAATTACAAAATCTTCACATTCATAATATTTATCTAAATATACAAATTTTAAGCTTGCTCAAACGGTGTAGAAGCTACGCTGAAAAAAGATTGGAAAATTACCTTTTCAGAGAGGTAGTATTTATAAAGGAATTATATATAAAATAAATAAAAGAAACTATACATAAACAAGAAAAACACCAAACTTGGCGTTACATTCATTAGTTGTAAAAGAGAGAACTACGTCAACTCTGAAAAGCCGTAATTGGCACACTTAACGGGTTTTATCGCAAAAGCAATATATATCTTACATTTTAGACCATCAAAAGTAACGGGAAACTGAGTTCCTTAGCTGAAATATAATATAGGCTGAAAAGGACCAAATTCATATTTGGAGCAGCGCTAACTTGAAACTTGATTTATTTTTCCGTAGTTTCGAAATTCATTTTTAAAGTAATACATATATATTTATCTGATAAATATGATTGTAAATTATTACTTTATTACTTTTTACTTTTTAGCCTTTAATTTTGGGTCTCATGATGGTTAAATATGTACACACGCCCACATCGCCGCCAATCTGAAGTGACAAGGCAAAAATTGCAATAACTGATTTTTTGTAGCAGGGCTTCAAATGTTTCAGGTTTGACCAGAATAGATGATGCGTTATTCTAATATTTACATAAACCAAAAAGCACAGTGCTATCAAGGTAGGTATAAAACAAATAAACATGATTGAACTTTTACCACAAATCTTACGAAAAACTGAAATCCTGTTCATAATTTCTCTAACCCGAAGTTTAATAAAAACTTTTATGCCGTCCATAACTGGATCTTCTATACCCGTGCACTCATCCATAACTTGTAGAATCTCAACCGATTTTTCAAGTTGGTCATCTATGATTTCAGGAAAACAGCCTCCTGTACCTCCAGTGACCATCTCCAGTAGCATATTAGCAACCGAGCTCTCAGGGGGATCGTTTATATCTTGTGCTGTGGGCTGTGTTGGTCTCTCCCATGACTCCGTTGTTTTGGTTCCTTTCTTCAATTCAGCTTGTTCCGCTTCATAAGCTGATACAGCCGCATCGTAATCGTCCAGCGTAGTAATAGTGGACTCTGTTGTAATAGTTGTGCCATTTACTGAATCTTCTGAATCTTCTGTAGCCTCTGTAGCCTCTGTAGCCTCTGTAGCCTCTGTAGCCTCTGTAGCCTCTGGAGAGTCTGGATAGTATTGATCGTCTGGATCGTCTGGATCGTCTGGATAGTCTGGAGTCTCTGGAGCCTCTGTAGCCTCTGGAAGCGTTATACGCAGTTTACATTTATCTAGTCTATAGATGTAAATAAATTTAAAAAAAAAAATGCAAAATGTTATGTAAAATATAAAAAAATATGAGCCTATTACGTATATGTAAATATTAATTTGAGCACGTATATAGATATCATTTACCTCCTAATAATAATATTTAAACTTTTACTAAATGAATTTTAATACCATATACTTGTACTATATGCCTATATATATAAATACCTCTCTTTTAATGTTACATTGACTTACATTGACACATCACAAATTGTTGATAAACCTGACCACCATGTCCGAGTTCTTCTTCTTCTTCTTCTTCTTCTTCTTTTAGTTGTTGTTGTGGTGGTGGTGGTGGTGGTGGTTGTGGTGGTGGTGGTGGTGGTGGTGGTCTTGGTGGTTGTTTTTCTTTTGGTTGTTCTTCGCGGTCTTGTTAGCCTTGGTCTTGGTCTCGGTGTTGTTCTAGTTCGCCTTGTTTTCCTTCTTGGTGGTCTTCTTACCGGTCTGCTTGGCGGTCTTCTCGGCGGTCGTCTTCTTCTTCGTCCAAATCTTCTTTCTAGGTTACTTTGCTCATATGGCAATGTCGACGTGCTGTCCGAAAGGAACTTGTATGAATCCGAATTAATTAGTTTCCTGTCGGAGTCGAGTTTCAAGTGGTGAGTGCGCCTATAAGGACGATGTTGATGATGCTGATGTTTGTCATCAATTATATCAGAACTCGGAGTTTTTTTAATATGGTTTTCGGTTGTTGCAATTGCAAATAGTAAAACTGCAAATACAACTTTCATTTTAAAAGATCTTGTGTTGAAATAGGCAAATAGTTGGCAGAACTCGATTTTATAGTTTCTGAGGCAGAGTGTATCGGATTTAGCTTAATGCGAATTAGATCTGGTTTCGTGTTATGTATGGTTAAAGTATATTCAATTGAATTTACAACTTAAAATAAGTTATGGAACTAATGCTATGATTATTATTGTTGTTACTTGATTATAATAGAAATTGGCATTGTAGCAATAGTATTAGCATTGGCATTGTCATTGGCATTGGCATTGGCATTAGCATTTTATTGAAATGAGCATTTTCATTATAATTTCGTGTGTTTATGAACAGACATGCAATATGTGAAATATTGGTTCTGTTAAAAATACCAAGCAATATTTTCAAATTCAGACGATCATTAACTAATCTAGCAATGAAGTTCGTACCACCTGCGAATAGGATTGGATTCGCATTGGCTTCAAATTGCAATAAGATTGGCCAATTTGCTATGTAAAGTTACATAAGTGTAACAAATTTCGGTTCCATAAATAGCGTACGTAACGCAACCGCTGGGCAACAGTCTTAAAGATTCTTCTAATCAAAATGGTGTTGATCGTTGTACTTGTGTTGATAATACTTAGTGTTCAGTGTAATGCAGAAGGTGGAAAATCATTGTCAATCAATGGCGAGTTTTTCGTAAAACTTCTCGTAGCCATATTTACGATGATGATAATCAAGTGTCTGATTAAAGCGATAATTCACCTGTTTAAATATATTGGAGAAGCAATATATGCATTTATAAAGTGCATATATGAAAACAGCCCACTTGGTCAATTAATAGAAGGAGTAAAGGAGTGTATTGCTACTATGGTGAAGAAGCGCGGCTCTATAATGCAGCTGATAATTATGAAGCTCTTCGCCCTTATAAAACTGATCGTGTTGGTTATATCTTTAGTAATACAATGCTTAACACTTATTAAAACCTTAATAGATCTGTTAATCCAATGTATTTGGGCAGCAATCAAAGTATTACTTTACCCAGGTGTTGAGAGTTGTTGGATATTTGTTGAATGCATAAATGACCTTTGGTGATGAAACTTTTGTATTGATTATGTTTTATTGTGTTTTGGATTTGGGGAGGGTATCAAAAAGCAACGGTGTTAATCGATAACTCTGAAATGGAAATGGTTATCGATTTATCGAAAGAGAGCAGTCAGCCAGGACTCTTGTGACATCCGATCTGAGAGGTTTAAATTATGCCTGGACTGCGGCATTCCATTGATGAATACGATTTGTAATTAGCACCATGTTTCCATATTTCACTGCGGTTGTCATTTGTTGACTGCCAGCTGGTGGTTCGTGGTGCGCGGTGAGCGGTAAGCGGTGCGTGGTTTTGGGTTCCGCTTTAATTAAAACGAAGCCAAAATACGCGTTTGCGGCATGCCTATCTGGAATAACGTTATTTGCCAAACTCACGTGCTACACATTCATTCATTCGTTTTCAGCAATGAATATAATTTACGCCACTAATGGGTGGCGATATTTTATTTGATGCTCGCTCAAAATGGTCGACTGCTCAAAGGGTATATACGTTGTCAGAACATCGTAAATGCTAAGCTGAAATATGCCACTTGCCATAGCTCCAAGTAAAACATACAAATTTCAAAAATTCTAAATTGAATATAAACAATATTTTGAAATATCTCTGCAGATTTATGAAATCATATAATTATGAAAACATTCAAGACAAGATATTTCTTCGTATCATTCCTTATCGCATAACGCAATTACTTTCAGTCACAAAAATAATTCAAAATAGTTTTAGAGAACATCCCAGTATTCGGCAATAGTCCATCTTAGCAATTTGTACATATTTTTTTATGCAGTTACAGTATCCACGATTCTGTCATGTATAGGCAATATTATATTTAATTAGTGTAGTGCAGCTATTTGCGCTTCCCTATGAAAATTTGGTCGTGTTTTGTTGTTCTTGGTAACTATGTTTGGCCTGCGAATGGAACTCAGACATGAAATACGGCCTCGACACCTATTATTGATATTTATTGTTTGTTTGCTTAGTTCATGCTTTATTTTTACAATATATCAGGGGTCACATGTAAGTATACTAAACTTTGTAATATAATATTCACTCATAAGCTCAATGGAGAATGGAAAAAAGTGCACTGATCTCTCAAGTATTGTGCGGGACTGTCCAACTAGAAGATACCCTGAGCCGTGTATCTATCCAATTCCAATCAATCTATATTTTACACACATATGTATATCGACTTAGTGTTAAACTAAACTAAACTAAAATTAAGAATATTTTTATATACATATTTTTTATGAAGTCTTCCTTCTTTTGTTAAATTTGAAAAAAGAAAAACAAAACCTTTATACCCAGAGATCCTATTTTTAATGAGTTCAAGGTATGAGCATTGGATCAGATGGATTATGAAATATTTAGAGCGTGAAAAGCGTGTGCCGCTTGCAGTGTGGGATGCCTGGGAACCGAATATTTCTTATATTTTCTTTATTTTGGTCGCCATACGCGCTGCAAATGGTCACGGACAATCGGAAAATTGTATGTACCTCACAGGTGTTGGCTGCAGGTTTAGCGCGCTTCTTTTACCGTGGGAAACTCTCGAGCCAAAAAGAACTCCGCCACTGGCATGTGCAGAAAATCCATCATAATACTGACAATACCTAAACTGAAAATTCCAAACGTTGCTCAAACAATACAACTGGGCCTTGGGCCAGAGTCCAGGTCACACGTCGCAGGTCGGAAGCTATTGACATGGGTTTGGCCTCTCGCTACCTGACCCCAGGCAGCCAGAGTATGAAATAGTCATTTGCTCTTTAGTTAGTCAGCCATGCGTACGTTCGCCCTTGCAGTCAACGATCCTCACCATCCTCACATTCACCTCAACTATCTTCTTTTCAATATCATTGATAATTATCAAATCTCGAAAATCTGTAATCTTAATCTTTATAAGCTTGATCACGCTGTTTGAGGTGCTTTAATATGTCTTTGACCTGACACTATTCATAAGTTTAGTGCTCTTTGGTTTCTGGTATTATCTTTATCAATTTGTTTTCTTGCTCTTTAGCGTCTATATGACTAAGGGGAGTTGTTCGTTTTACATTTTGCAAGTAAATATTAACATAAAATTTGATTTAATGAGAGATCTTCTCGATCTCAATATTCAATAATTATAAAAACTCAGCACTCTGTTTCGATTTTGATATTCATATCAATGCATTATTGTGAAACAATTATTGTATACATGTTCGTACATATACTGACAACTTATTTTATTTTCTGTTTTATTTTTGATTTATCGAACCTTCCGGAACAGCCGAATACCATGCAAATCTGGCCACACATTTTGTGCTCAGCTTCCCTGATGCTAGCCTGCGGCGTTGCCAGCGAACTGCAGCATTGCGTGTCAAGTGAGAATCCAAGGAACGAGAAATATATATTGGATGAGCGCTCGTGGGAGTTACTGCTGCAGGGCGAATGGATGATCGGCTTCTGTGCGCCACTGATAATGGCCTGTGTTAAGTTTGAGCGCGTGTGGAGCAAGTTCGCTCAGGAGAATCAGCTGGAGAAGAGCGACCTGATTGTCGCCAGCATGAAGCTGGAATATTCGGAAACATTGATCAGGCGCTTCTCGTTGTATGATTTGCCCACAATTTTGCATGTTAAGGATGGTGTATTCCGCAAGCTACCGATAGCCCAAAACGTTTACGAGCTGCACGAGCTGGCGAAGACGAAATGGCAGAACACGCTGCCAATGCCCTTCTGGCTGCATCCAAATGGCCTACTCATACAAGCCTACATATGCTACATTCAAGTCATAGAGCAAGTCTATCAGGCATCCTGGTTCGACATGGAATACGAGCATGCCACTTGGCTAGTGCACATTGGACTAGCCCTAATCCTGGCCTTGGGTGTGGCAATCATCTACGGCATTTGCACTTGTTTATACGATAGACGACAGTCGGCAAAACGTGACAAAAAGCACAAGGCCCCTAAGAAGAAGGTAATCCTTAAGGCAAGTCAGAATTTATAATTTATTGACAAAATGAATCTTAACTTTCCATCTGATCGATCCACAGAAATTCATTTTAGAATGAACCTCCTTTTTCGGCTGTGCAGCTATTTATTTTATTTATTTATTTATTTTTTTTGTTTTTAGTCTTTTTTTTTTTTTATTTGAAATAGCTGCAATATCAACATTGGACCAAATGCATCAACATCTAAATGTCTTTTCTCTCTTCAAACTTATTATTGGTTCATCTTTCGCCCAGGCACTGTCTCTATTGTGTGTCCAAATAAAATATAATCAAAATAAAATAAAAGTCTGGCAAAATGTTCGTCAATTTGGTAAATGAAAACAGTTCCATGTGGTTTTGCTTTATTTAGCGTAAATTTCATATTCACGCCTCATATACGCTTCGGCAGACCAAATAGAATGAATGCAAAGTGAACTGGCCTATATAAATTGCAAACGAAGGCTGAATGGGTCGAGCCTTTGATTTGATTTCTTAGTTAATGAAACCTAGTATGTATTTATAGTTAAAATAAGAGAATTAAATGTTTTGGACACATTTATACCAATGGCATTTAACTAATTTCAAGATAATAATGTAAAAATACAGAAATGTACCATAAACTGTGTATTCGCTGTAAGCCTTAGGCTAACATTTTTTTTGAATTACTTGAGAATACTTGAAGAGTCATCGAATAACGAAGATTTCTGTATATCCTTAACAATATTTAAAATATAATATTCCGTTTTTTATACCCTAAACCCATTGAAAATGGGAAATCAGGGTATAATGGTTTTCTTAAAAGTATGTAACAGGGAGTTGGAGGCGTGGCAGATTCCATAAAGTATATATATTTTTGATCAGGGTGACGAGAAAACTTGATATGACCATGTCCGTCTGTCCGTATGTATGAACACGTCGATTTCCGAAGATATAAGAGCTAGAGAGTTCATTCTTTTTGTGTTAGGTTCGTATATTGCATGCGCAGTGCAAATTGTTTCAGAAATTCCATAACATTTATATTTTCCGAGTTATCGATAAGAACATTTATCGAGAATCAGTTATAAAATTATATCTCGTGCATCTTTAGAGCTAGTGTATCCAAGTCTTCTGCATATATATAGATACTAATTTAATACAATTTCCGGTCCCTAATTCAGCCCCACACACCCAAATGTGTTAAAAAGTATTTCAAAATACTAGAGACATACTGATAGGTGTGACATACAGATATGAATGTCATGATCATAATTTGATTACGTTTGCCCGTCTAGGAACAAAATTAAAAATCAAATGAGTTTTCGCCACAAACCCACGTGGCAGAGCAATCGAGACAGGGAGACAACAAGACGCCAGCAATGCTTACACACATACATACATGCATAGGTTTGCAGAAACGAATCGAATATTTCTTGGTATATTGTTCGTTCGAAGA
Source organism: Drosophila borborema (assembly GCA_030914335.1). NCBI lineage: Eukaryota > Metazoa > Arthropoda > Insecta > Diptera > Drosophilidae > Drosophila > Drosophila borborema. The sequence continues at coordinate 2,989,775 of JAUESP010000304.1, read as the reverse complement.
AGGGTTCAGGGGATCTCGTAGTCGAGCAGTCTCGACTAGAGCTTTCTTACTTGTTATACTTTGTTCCCGAAGGGGAAAAAGTATATTGGGTTTGTGCAATGTCCGTCTTGCTGTCCGTCCGTCTGTCCGTCTGTCCGTCTGTCCGTATGAACGCAATATTTTTCGGCGCTATTAGAGCTAGAGACTTGAAATTTTAAACATATACTCATATATGTTCCCGAATTATAAAGTGTAAAAATTTTCCCGATCCGCCCACTAGGGGCGTGGCAAATCGGAAAACTCTTCCGCCCATAGTTAAGTTATCATACTAGATGATGAGCTAGAGAGTTGCAATTTGAAATGTATACTCGGGGTGACAACCCAAGTTCAAAAAGCTATGGCGGATATATCTACGCCCATTGGGGGCGTGGCAAATCGGGAAATACGTATCTTCTACACCGTTAAAGCTAGAACGCTGAAATTTTGCATGTGAGTTAATGTTATGATTCTAAGAAGATCGATCAAAAAGTTTTATGTCTACGCCCATTGGGGGCGTGGCAAATCGGACCTGAATATATAGAGATTTTTCAAATTGTGCTATATTTTGAAAACTATTGACACTAGAGACTTGAAATTTTGCATGTATACTCGGGTTGACAACCCAAGACTAATAAGCTATGGTAAATATATCTACGCCCACAGGGGGCGTGGCAAACTGCAAAAGTTTATATCTCCTACAGTTTTAGAGCTAGAAGCTTGAGTTACTAATGTTCTCCTCTATCGATCCCCCAAAAATAATTTTTCAGCCTCTTTTGGGGCGTGGCATATCGAAAAATACCCTGTAATTTTCGCATTTTTGGAATGTAAGCAACCAAATTTTGCAGGCATGTTAGCCTCGGCCCTTTCTAAGAACTGGCAAAAAATTATGCGTTTACGCCCCCTGGGGGCGTGGCAAATCGGCAAAGAAGTTTGTTGTGGCCAACTGCATAATTCATGCATACAATAGCTTAGTAGCAATTGCTAAGATGGCAAAAAGCATTTTAACATAAATATAATAATATTAATTAATTTTAAAAATAAAATTCATAAGTTTTTGATTAATAAATAAAAAGTTTCCAGCGGGATTCGAACCTGGGTCTTTTGAAAACAACATGTAATCGTTAGCTACACCTAAATAAATTCACAGCTGATCAGCTGACCAGCTGATCAGCAGCTTGTGACGTCACAAAACAATACAATCGCAATTCTTGCAATATGTATACACTTTTGGATGTGTATACACGTACACATGCATACATACATATATGCATGCATAGAAAAGCTGCCTGCCACACAGCGTCGCAAATCGGAAAGCATAAAGCAGTTTTAGTTTTTACTTAAATGCACAATTCATATGCGTATGTTTATAAATGATTATCAATTGGCAGCAAGCATTTTATAATAAATATACAAATATTAAAAAAAATAAAAAATAAATAATTTTTGAAAAAAAGTTTTCTGCGGGATTCGAACCCACGCACCTATGCAAGTATAGTTTGCATAGCGCTTACCACCAGCGCCACTGTCCTGACTTGGATTTTGTTAACTAAAACCAAATAAGGCATTGCTAGAGCGCCTTTTGACAAAACTAAAGTAACGATCGAAAAATTCCCAATTCAGTCACACTTAGAATATTCTGGCATCCAAACTTTTGTATGCATACATAGAAAATTGTGTGTATACTCGTATAGTGTGTACATGTGAAAATCTGTATGTATGTGTAGGAAAAACGTTTTCTAATTCCCGAAATATTTCGTTAATTAAATGTTTATTAAATAAATAAGATGCACCTATGGGAACAAAGTATATCGCTGTTAGTTGCGCCTAACTGCAACGTTCTTACTTGTTTTTTATTTTGCTTGCTGCAAACTTTTACAATTGAAGTTAGTATAAATTGAAATCATAAATTCCATTTTGGCTTTTCATTCATTTTGGTTGACGCAAATAAAAATTCCATAGAAAAGCGTAAAATTGTTGAATTTTGCATTTGGCATTTGGTATTTTCATAAATGAAGAAGTTGCAACTAGACACAACTTGGTGCATAAATTTGTAATTCAAAACGTTGAAACAACATGATGTGAAGAATAATATTATTGCCAATGATAATAATGATGGCTATGATCAAGATGGAAATGTTAAGATTGAGACTTATGAATGAATTATTTATGCAAGCAGGCGCTGTGACTCAAGGGCAAAAACTCTATAGCTAGAAATGCATTGGAATCAATGATACTCATTATGATACTTCTACTTCAGCTTATTAAGAGAAGCGAGTCACTGCCAGATAAACTCATTCATATGAAATTCATTTCATATTTTGGCCAAAGTTTCAATTAAAACCAATGGAGCTACAGCATCCAATGGACGCAAATTTATTTATTTGGCTGGATGGCTGCGGGGCCAGCTGCTGGCAAATGGGTCCATTTGTCTTGCCCCGTATCGATTTAAGGATTTACAACTTTGAGCAGTTCCTCAATTGACTCTTTCTCTGTCCAATTCGGACGCACAACCGATTACCCAATTTCACGTGTTTAGATTGTAGTACCCAACAAACAAAAGGGTTGATCCGGTCTATTTGTGCTTTTCCTTTCCTTTCCTTTTCTTTTTTCTGCGATTTGCACATTTTGATTGATTGCTGCCAGTTACAGCGCACAAATTGAATGACCAACTGCTGCTCAAAACAGGCCCAGTCAAAAATGATAAATAGACCAAATGACCCATTTAACTGTTGCGTTACGTCTTGGTCCTGATCCTGGTCCTGGCCCTGGGTCCTTGGCTCTTAGTTCGTGCTCCCTCATCGACTGGCAGCTACTCGTAATTGAGTTTCCCTGATTGCCTTAAGGGCTTTGGTCAAAATGTTTAAAGAGGCTTTAGTCAAATTAGAAACAAACACACGACACATGTACATGCATGATATGGAGAGATTCAGAGAGATATACATATATGTATTATATATGAATAATATTTTTACGTGATTCTCTTTATGAAAGTGTTTATTGCTCTTGCATATAAATATTTAGCAATTCTATGAAATTCCAATAATTATCAATGTGTCATATTTCAATTGCTGCTGTTTGCCAAACAGAGTTGCCAATTAACCGTTTCAATTGTCGCCTGCCATTGGAAAACCCGCAATTATTGTAGCATTCACATCAATAGCCATGACAACACTCGCCGGGGTTTCGTTTGGGGGATCTTAAGCAGCTCTGGCTAGCCAGCCATCCATCAGCAGAGCTACAATATATATATATATATATATATATATATATATATATATATATATGTATTCTGCAAACTGTTTCTTTTTCCATTCAATTATTTACAATTTTTTTTTTTTGAGCTCTCTAAAGCCTTTGAGGACCTCTGCTTCTCTGAACCATTGTTGCCCTTTACAAAAGGCAGCGAGGGTAGGCGGTGTTCAATTCTTACATACAACTTATTTTTTCGCATGCCCAAATGAAGAACGGCAATTATAGGGCCAAGAGACCCATAGAGAGTGCGAGAGAAGAGGTCAAAGTGAAAGGGGTCTGCAGGCATTAGACGGCCTTATAGCGCACACACCATTAGTGAAATGTCAGGATACAAAAAGAGAGGCCAAGAAGCAACGAGAGAGGGAGAGAGAGAGACTGAATGGGAACATAGTAGCACATACATGAGTAGATAGAAACAGCGAGTGCCACCTTTGTTTGTTGGCCGTTTTCCGGCGGGGAAGGCGAGCCAGCAGCCATCAGCCGAGAAACAGGAAACTGGGAAAGGTTTTTGGTTCGAGTCGGTTTCAGACCCGCCCAGCACTTCCGTGCTGCTGATAGCAAAGACTTTTAGCTGAAATGTCAATTGAGTAAAAATGTGCGTATTTTGCAAACAGAGCACAAATACTTGTGTAACACACACACACACACACACACACACACACACACACACATCCACTAGCACATGTGCTTACTTACACATGTCTAGGTCAAACGAGAAAAAAAAAAGAAAAGAAATGGGGCAGGAAAAAAAGGAAAAAATAATAATAATAATAATAATAAAGGGAAAGGCAAGAATGAAATGGAAAGCTTTTGCCCAAATGAACCGCCAACTGAGTTCATTGAGGATGGGGCGAGTTTTTCGTAATGGTTAGGACCACTCCTGATAGTCGGCTAATAGAAATGCTTACATATTGACATCAAACTCTCGGGGGCATGATTCGATGATAACGCGACAGCTGCTATTAGGATTGATATGCGATATTACAGCCAAACTTCTGTTTGCTACGTACAGGGCTAACCCCTTACAGATAAGACTCATCGGATTTTGGTTGCGTAATTTGATTGATGCGTGCACTGATCACTGATGACAATATACGATAATATCGTATGTATTCCCAATGAGAACAACAAGATTAACTCCATCATTTCCCAATGAACATGATATTATACAGGAGATGTGCTAAATATCCGAAATGTGTGGAAAAGCTTTTAGAGCGAGACTTGGGAATATAATTATAAATTTAAATAAATTGGAAATAAATCAAATTTAATTAGTTGAGTTAATTTTGATAATAATATCATAATACATATTATTTTATTTTATAAGATTTACGTCTGTAAATGTGGAGATATTTTAAATATTATGGAGATGAGATTGCGATTACTCTGAATAGCTCGATTAAAAATATAATGTGTACCTCAGTATATGTGCATTCAAATTTTTTTTGGTAACAACTTTTTTAAACTAAACAATTAAAACCAAATTAATTTGCTTATAGAGCCGCTAGCCAAGATTTGCCTTATAGTACAGACATATTTATTAACAAGTAAGAAAACTCTAGTCGAGAGTGCTCGACTAGATAATACCCTGAACCCAATTTTAATAAAATAAAATAATAATCTGTACTGTGGTTTGGTTTTTTGTAATTATCTTGAAAATGCATCAATTTTAGTGCTGAAAATGGCAAAAAGCTTCTTTATTTTGACAAATAGTTAAATATATTGCAATTGATTAGTACTAAAATTAATCCGTTTTCAAGATAATTACAAAAAAACCAGTGTCGAACGTGACAAAAAGTTGACTTTTCTGGAGAATTACCCATATGGATAAATCAGAAGGTATACATAAGAATGTATGCGTGGTAACGTTCAAAATGTACATACATATGTATGTACATGTATACATTGCATTACCAAAAAAAAAAAAAATAATAATAGATGGCGCTTATATTAGTTGAAATTCGAAAAATGTTATATTATTAAATATCATTAAAAATAGACCCAACAAATAGACGTTCCTCGATTAAAAGGCATTACCTTAATTAACACAGACACTTCATAATTGTAAAAGAAATATATCAATGCCACTCGAAGCTGTAATATCCATAGTAAATAAGTTCAGCTAAAGCGCCATCTAGCGAGTTTAAATTTTTAGACCATGCTACACTAGTTTTGAATGTACATGTGGGCATACATATAGGAAAACCGCAGATGTCGCGTGCTTTTGTTATTTGGGCAGACTTTTTTTTTGTTCATTATTTTCTGTTGACTTAACGGAATAAAATATAATTGAAAGAAGAACACTTTCAGAAATGATGCTATTAAATATTTGAAATTAAAAAAAAACGCACTTTTTCACAATTAGTTAAACTACCAACTGACTTTCAAAGGTATCAAACACAAAAGAATAAATAGTAAGAAAAAGAAAAGAATTAATAAAAAAAAAATTAAAAATAATAATAGGAAATTATGAAAAGCTCAGGCCGGACTAGAACCTGCGACACCCTCACATTCGTTGCAACCGTTTAGCCATCTACACCACGGATCACTTAAACAGCAGAGTAGCGAAAACGAATGAAATTCGTCATATACGAAAGAAACACTAAAGCAGTGGCTGAAAATACAAATACAATTCAAAGACAATTCTAACGCAATTCAAAAACAATTGTGATTCTTAGAATTTGCACGCATAGCAACATAGAAAACGGCCCAAGATTTTTTGTGTGTATATGTGCACACGCATACGAAAATTGATTTGCATTGCTCAACGTTGCTTGCATTTCCAATGTTATTTTAATTGTTTTAAAATTTTTAAAATATATAATGAAATGTAATGAGAGTTCAGCATATGATCTGCATATTCTATTTGACATTTTAGGTTTTTTTTAGAAATCATAACTCTTTTACAATTAGCTTTACATGCACAAATATGTATGTATGTACGATTGCAGCAACACGCTGATCTACGCTTGCACACATATACATACATACATACATATGTATGTATGTATGTATGTGCGCCCGCAATGCGTCATGCTGTGTCGCTGCCTTGCTTGCTGCGCCACATGGGTTTTGATGAGAAAACTTTATAGACTAATAATTCTGTTTCTAGATGGACAATCGTTTTGATATGTTCAGATTAAGATTATGATATTCATATCTACATGCCAAACCAAACTGTATGTCTCTAGTATTTGAAATGCATTTTTTACACATTTGGGGGTGTGGGGGCGAATTGGAGACCGGAATCCAAAATCTGACAAAAACCGAAATTGTATTAAATTGGTATCTATATATATGCAGAAGACTTGGAGACTCCAACTCTAAAGATGAATTAGCTGGTTCCCGATAATTTCAATTATCGATAACCTTGCAAATATACAAGTTATCGAATTTCTGAAACAAACTCGTACTGCGCGCTCAATATACGAACCTAACACAAAAAGAATGAACTCTCTAGCTTTTGTATCTTCGGAAATCGACGCGTTCAAACATACGGACAGACGGACAGACGGACAGACGGACAGACGGACGGACGGACGGACGGACGGACAGACAGACGGACATGGCTATATCAACTTTTCTCGTCACCCTGATCAAGAATATATATACTTTATGGGGTCTGCCACGCCTCCTTCTGCCTGTTACATACTTTTAACAAAACCATTATACCCTGATTTCCCATTTTCAATGGGTTCAGGGTATAAAAATCAATTTAGTATTTATCAAAAGTATGTCCTCGGCATGCTCCATACACTTTCACAACCCAGATTTTTCTTTATAAATGTGTTCAGTGTATAAAATCCATATTAATTGGGGCTTCAGGGATTTCAGGAATATTCCTTATTGTTTTTAGCTTTAATATTCATAAAGAATAAATAATTTTATTGTAATAAATCTAAACATGTTTGCAATACAAATTTCATTTTCAATGAATATTGAAAAATTACTTATGTAATGTGCAAAGAGAAATCAAATAAATTTTAATAAATTATTTATTCATTTCTTTATAGTAGTAGTAAATTAGTTACCAACTAATAGCTAGAGCAGAAGGAAAACAAATATCATAAGAGAAGAAATGTAAATATTGGGTTTTCCGATTTGCCACACTCTCAGAAATCGTCAATTGAGTGATTTCTTATATGAAAAATTGTAGAGCTTGGGCTCGGACTACTACACACTACATACATACATGCATGCATAATACATGCGGAAACAGTTTTTGCTTAGCGGTAACTTTATACGAATGTATTTAGCAGTTGAGTATGCATGCATTTTCGGATGGCTGCTCATCATCAAACTTGAAGCATCCTCCACTCGCTCTGACATCTGATGCAGATAACGGAATAAACTTTTGAAAGAGCACAGCATAGGGAAGCTGCTAGCTTTGGACGTGAGGTTCAGGTTCACTTTCGTAGTGTTTACTCACAGACATACTTGGACTGCATATTTACTAGCACTGGGACTTGTCCATTGTTATTGCCATTTCGCCCAGCTATGCAGTGACTGTGTATGTGTATGTGTGTGTGTGTGTGTGTGTGTGCGTGTGTGCCTAGGGTGTATGGCTATTTGCCCGAGGTTTTGTCGGCTCTGCATTGTTTGCTCGCGTTGTTTCACATGGGCGAGGTGCACGTAGTTCGCATAGTTCGTATTCAAGTCAGGGACTCCTCTCGATTCTTTGGCACTCATGCAAAACGCACAAAAGTGCGCACAGTGTCGTCCTCTTTGCAAGAGAATATTCCTTTCAGCTACATGGCTACTACTGCTCAGGCTTCTAATGCTATCCCGCTTCCGACTCCCACTTCATACCTCACCTTTCCATCAGTTTTTTGCGCCTGACTCTCGACACAATGCGAGACATTGTTTGTATGGCTCGCATTGAGCTCTAGTTTTAAACACGTTTACAAAGAACTCCGCTCGGTTTCTCTTTTGAAATGTACACGCCGAAACAGTTGTTCTTCCTCTGCGTCCTCTGCTGCCACGTTTCCCAATATGTATGCATTGTTTAGCAGCAAAATTGGACAGCAACAGTGGCTATATATATTTTCTGTTAGCCGGGCTTAGTTCGAAATATGAACTACTTTTCATCAGTTTCAATTTGTGCAACATGGCCAAAATTTTGTAAGACCTCATCGACTACTTAATTCACTTCTTCATAAATCAGCAGCATATATTATAATTTTAAATGATTTTTAAATTTCCTAATGAAAAATTCTAAATGCACTGCGACGTTCCATTCCATTTGCTGAACAGTTTTCATTGACAGCAGAAGCAATTAAATGAGGCTAAATTCATGCAAAGTACACCAATTCCAAGCCATATATATACATATATATACATATATATACAGACATATATTCAAATTGTTGCGAATCTGGCAATATGGTCGTCGCTCTTTCTGGATCATCCATCCAGTCAGCTGGAGCTGTCGTAGCTGTTGGCTAACATCGCGTTGGCTTATAAATTTTAGATGTGATTCATTTAACTTTTAATTGGCAATTAGTTTCAAGTTACGCAGCAAATTTGGCTCAAGTTTTTCAATTATTGATGTTTAAATTGCCACTGCCAATTGCCCCCTCCTCCCCCCCTGCCTATTCAGTCAGACAGTTCATCCTTTGCAACATGTTCGTGTTCCCATCGCTTTGAGCCATCCTTGGAGCTCAATTTCAGCCCGAGTAGCGCCCGGAAAGGCGTCAATTAAAAAATTATATATCCCTCAACGTTTTCAAATGCATATTGCAAGCGCTCAGTTGACTTTTCCACATTACCAACTTTGCCTCGCCCAGCATTTTCTATTTAATATTCAAATTGTGCCCCCCGTTAGGCATGGCACATGCCAATAATTACGCACACAGACACACTCTGACACACACACACACACACACAAAGCCTTATATACATAGACAAATTTTCATCACACGTTGCTTCGATTGTATAACAGTTTTGTTTGCCAATCATTTAAGCACTGCAAATAAATTACATATACATATGTCCAGTTGGGTCTTTATTGTCTGAAATTTACTGTATTTTTATAAAAAAAAAAGTTTTTAATTAAGTAAAGTAATTATAAAGCTCTCATTTAAAGTGCATAGAGAATGAAAAACAATCCATTTATTTTTGTTTTTTGCAAAATTTCAATTAAAATAACAATGAAATACAATAAAATTGTAATTTTCCTAAATAAAAATAATTAAATTAAAATAAAATTTAAATTTGAAGCTTGATTGAAAAAAAATCTCCAAATATTTATTTTTCTTTATATATTATAAATTTATTTATTTATATATTTAAATATTTATATTTTTATATATTATATATTTACTTATTTTTATTATATATTTATTTTTAATATATAAACCTTTCGAAATGTATTAAATTTTGTTTTCTGTTTTATAAAAAATATTTTAAGGTACAAATTTAATTTTTAATTTTTGTAAAAAGGTTTTTTTGTCATCGTACACAATACTAAATAAATATATTCCTTCGAAATTCATCTTGTCTCTTTAAATTTGTAAGCAAAGACAAACTAAGTACTTATTTTTACTTGAAGTCATTTTATTGTTTACAGTCCATTTTATTTTTATAGAGATATGCAATAATTTCTATATGAAACAAAAATAATAATCATAATTTTCATTATTAATATTAATGAAAATTTATTGAAAAAATACTACTTTGTAAAATAATAATAAATTCATGATTCATTTATTTAAAAATACTTTTTTTATTTCAACAAAAATACTTTAAGAAAGCAAAGTTTCTTTGTACATTTAGATATTATGAATTGAGGGCAATTGTTGACACGTCTATTTAAATAAATATTGTAAAAATATGAATACTTTTGTGTCAGCTGACAACTTTAGCAATCAAAGTAGCTCACTTGAAGGGCTTTCCGATGAAAACCCCAAGCGAAGGCAACAAAGTTAAGCGGTGCACATTAAAACTGTAATAAATGTCATAAATTGTTAACAGTTGATTGCACTTGATTATTTTTATCGTCGACGCAACGTCATCGATGTGGATGGCAACTGCCAGTGACAGACGAGGATGTCAGGACGAGGACGCAATACACCTACAACACTTCGATGCCAGCGATACTCCTGCAGCAATAATAAAAACGCACGAAACGTGTGCGGTTTTAATGTGCCTCACACTCTGGCTCAACAAACGATATCAAAGGCAGGCAAAGGCAAAGGAATTGAAGCAGCATTTGCGAAAGGCAATTGGGAATTGGGAGAGCGCTTTGGCGGGCCTATCGCAGTCGTAAAGGACAACTGAACTGAAATCAGCTGCTTTTGGATAGTGCTAAACATTCTCAAGTTGTTGTTGCTTGTCTTTTACGACCTGTTTCCGCATGCCCCCCGCATGCCTGTTTCTGGCTGACAGAAATGTGAAACCGAACGCTTACGTGCATATAATATCACATAATATTTTATGGTCTTATTTCAATATTAAACGAAACGGAACGGTCAGCCTCGACGATTGTCTCCTTTCATTTGCCATTTACACATCATAAAATTTTGGAGCGTGTCTGCTCCAATTGTTGGACGCTAGAGTGCCGGCCACGCCCCACCAAGGAATAACCGCTGAATGCTATTAAGCGTCATTTGATAATAAAATGTGTAGCTGCGGTTGCTATTAAACCCCATCGGATACAACAACAAAATACAAACCAAAAAGAAAAAAAAATAAAAGAAAAGACCCCAATCTCAGTTGCACAACAACTTGAAATCTGCTCTGGCATTTTGCGCCCAGCGGCCAGATTAAAAGCAAAGTTTGCAATTACCAGCTTTGAATACAAGTCAAAACATCATTTTTAATGGGCATCAACCCAGGAACAATTCATAGAAAAAAACGAACAACTAACTAGCTGCCATATCGCCTATGCCAGGCCCAGGCCCTGGCATTAATATGAAAATCATGTAAGCTCTCGATGGCGAATTAGTTCTTGCCTCACTCGACTCACTCGACACACTCCACCCAATGCCAAACGATGCCCAAAAGCTGCATTCCGCACCAAACGAGTGCCTTCAAGTGAACAGTCCAAAAAATCTAGAGCATAAGGTTTTACAATACTCTATAAGTTTCACAAAGCAGGTATATACATTATATTTTGTGTAGTATTTAGTAAACAAACAAAAAATTAGAATTCCATAATTCAGCTAAAACAATGCCAATGTTGAAACAATGAATCGAATACAATGAGCCTTAAAAAATATAAAAAAATATATATATTAACATAATTAATAATAAATAATAATAAAATATAATATCAATAATAAATATTAATAAAATATAACAAGTAAGGAGGCTCTAGTCGAGACGACTCGACTACGAGTTTCTGAAATTTCGACGTTCACATACAGACAGAGCTATATCAGTTTTTTTTTTGTACTGATCAGGAATATATATAATTTGTTGAGTCTGCGACGTCTCCTTCTGCCTGTTACATACATTTTCACAAAACCATTATACCCTGAATTCCCATTTTCAATGCAAAATAGTTTTAGACTTAATTCATTATTTTTATTGTCTATTGGAACAATATCAATTGATTTAGCACTGAATTTCGCATATTCCACGCATTGCTTAGAAATATTTGTATAAATAAATCAAGTTCATACAACAGTCGAATTTTTGAGAACTGTACATCAAAGGCTGATACAGGGTATATAATAGTCGTTGCATGATTACATATCATTGATGCTTTTGTTGTAATTGGGTCATTACACGTATGTGTGTGTGTGTGTGTGTGTGTGAGTGAGTGTGTGTTTTCAGACCCAACACTGTTGCCCATTATGTGGTTGTGTGTGGGTTATGAAAGGGTAACTGAGAGTATTGGTAAATTTCATTCGAGCTTTGTGTTGATATTTGCAAGCGAGTTTGTTTATTTTGCCAGGCTGGCGGCAGATGCGGGGATGGCCGGGTATATAAGGCGCTTAATATGCAAAGTTTGTAACTTAATTTAAATTCCCTTGGCGTGCACTTATTACTTTGTGCCAACTTTGTTGCTGTTGCTGCTGCTATTGCTATTGCTGTTGCTACTACTGCCGCCTGGCACTAAAAACAAAACCGAAACTAAAACTGAAACTAAAGCAGGCAACAACTTGGCAAGCCCACACTTTGTAGTAGTCGCACATGAAAACAATTTTTTTGTTTGATAATTAAAGTTGAGCATTCTTTGGATCCCTATGAGTGTATGCGTGTGCCCAGTGTGTTTAGTAGGCCCGCAGCAATTGCCAATGTTGGCATTGGGCCCTGGCTCCATTTCAAGTGTCAGATTGCGCAGAGTTGCAAAAGCTCACAAAAACAAAAGGAGAAAAACTATGCTTGAACTTTGCCTCTAGCATAGAGCTCTTTCTCCTATCGCACCACGTTTCATTCAAAGCAAAAGCACGTAAGAACATTTCAGTCGGGCATACCCGATAACGGAATACAATATAGTATAGTATAGTAAAGATATAGTTTAATAGATTTCCCATATTTATGTCAATTATAATTTACACATAAATTATTTCTATATCAAAACTGTTTATGTAGTTTGCTTTGAAAAGTTTCGCGTAAAGGCCTAAATAAATAAATATTTGAAATTCAGTTTCCGTTTTGCCAGCTGCGACCAAAACTGACAATTTCAACTGAATGGGCGTGGCTGTGGGAGAGGCGTCGAAATGAAGGCGTCCCCCAACCTGACCCCCGGTTGAGGCAGTTGGCAATTCCGGCAGGACATTATTTAAATTGCCATCAGGTTAGGACAGGCAATAAATTGAAATACGACTACAGATGATGAAGGTGGTGCACAGGTGCGCTCAAGGTGGTTTGAGGCGGCTTGGCTGTGGTGGGAGTGCGCTGCTCTGTGTCAGGCAGCGCGAAATGCATTTAAATAAATAAGCAATGGCAGCGTAAACAATGTGAGAAAACACACACATACACTTATATAAATATATATATATGCATTAGTGTGTGCTGAGTATATTTTACAACATTTCAAATGCGACATAATTAAAAATGTCACTTGTTACCCGATGGCCCCATGGGGCCTACGACAAACTTGGTCGCACCTGTGCGGCGACTGCGGCTAACCAAAAAGTTTTCGCACATAATTTATATACTTATGAGAGAGAGGGTATTTGTGTATGTGTTTGTGTGTGTGTGGGTGTGTGACAATCACAGAAATAGAATTTCTTATAAGCAGAAGCACAAACGGAACTTGGAAGCGGCGCTGCTTGTGCCACCAAAAATGCCAACAATGCGCGCTTGTCACTTGAAATTACTTTATGCAAAGCGTTGAGATATGTACGTAATTGTGTATGTGTGTGTGTGTGTGTGTGTGTGTGTGTTCAGTGTGAGAGGGCAGCAGCTGACAGGCAGGCTGGCAACGAACCAAGCAACCATCAGCAGCTCATCCTGCTCAAACCACAAGCTGCTACTCCTGCTACGCCTGCTATTCCTGCTGCGCCACCTTTAACCACTACTCCATCGCCTTTATCCCCCTTATCTATTCCCGAAGGAAACACTTGCTGCTTATGGATTTCATAGCTGTGGAAATTTCCTTCTTTACCTTCTTCTGCTTCTTCAATGCCGTAAACATTTTTTGTTTTTTGTCATCTCGTCTTTTACAAAGTGGCAACTGGAAATGTTGGCTACAGACATAGCGAGCCCAGCCCCTTTGGCTGCCACGCCCAGCCGCTCAACACACACACACACACACACACACTCGCTCAAGCGACACAGCAATTTACCGTTCGCATCTTTCTTCATCATGTGGCGGAGGCTCAAACAACATGACGTTTTTATTTTCGCCACACCAAACGTGGATTGTTTGCATTTGTGAATATGTAAATATATATTTCAGCTCGTTGCCCGATTCCAGGCACCCAGGCAACCAGGCACCCATTCATCCAGGCATCCAGGATGGCAGCGAGCTTGTCATGTGTCGCTCCTCGCTGAGGATACCCTGTGATGTGTGTCTTAGCTGGCAGGGAATGTGGCATGTGTTGGCGTTTGCGGCTCTCATCCAGCAGCAGCAGCAGCAACAGCAGCCAACCGTAATTGTGTCTGTGACTGTGTTACGAGATTTCTTAGCCTTTTGGTTCTTCTTATTTACCATTGCTTCCTATTATTTTTTCTTATTTTACGTTTGCATGCACTGTGTTGTCATTCTGTGAATTTGGTAGCCAGCACAGCACAGTGAGCTAAGCTTGATAAGCTGACAGAATGAGAATTATAATCTGTGATTTCTCAATGGTCGCATGGAAAGAGTCAACGTCAAAATGTTAATATAAAATTTATAATTTTTTGCATAAATATATACATGGCTAAGTTTAAATTAATAATTCTATTATCTTAACTTTAAGCCAGAGAAATGTAATATTTTATTATATAATATTCTATTTCAAACAAACCAAATTACTTCAAAATAAATATCCTGGCTGAATATAAGGAGTAATGTGATTAATTAATTGTTTAATGAAAATTCTAGTATTAATTTCTCTGTTGATAATGAAAATTGTTTCCATAATTATAATTAATTATTTTAGCTTATTAAGCTTATTAAGCAACTTTTGAATACTGAGAGAGAATGGTTTAATGAACCATTGACAGCATAAAATCTATTCAAGCATCTATAAGCAAGCAATTTACAAAGCAAACATTTTGTGTCCTAGACTTATGAGTAATTCTCTCAATTATGCTGCGTTTTAAATTTAGTATAGCATACTTTTAGGTTAACATTATCCTGAAACATTAAATTGTAACTGGTGCAGCATAAAGGTCTAGCAGCCTAATGGAACTAGAGACCTTTAGACCTCAAATAAATCAAATATACTTTTCAGAATTTCCTCTAAATACATTCCATTTGTCTTTGCCCTGCTTTATAACTAAAATATTTAAACATTTAAACATATTTAATTTAATGAAATTGCCTAAAAGGCAGTAGAACATTAATCCAGAAATATTCCATCATGTAAAAATTATAAAAATAATATTTTTTTAATTATAATAAATTATTGAAAATAATAATAATAATGCTCAGATCATAAGCTGGGAATAGAGAAAATCTCATTAGCATTGTATTATGATCCGACGCAGTTTGAGCTCATCTATATAGACTTTGTGTCACTGTGCACCTGCTGCCGTCCTGTTAGACCGTTGCGTGCCACTGCGGAGGTATATTCGGTGGCATTGCAAACATTTCACGCATATGATTTATTTTTTTCGTTTTGCGAGTAAAAAATTTACAATTTCCGCTGCGTTTACCCCAACGAGACCATTTCGCGAGCACGCACGTGTGTATGCGAGAGTGTGTGTGTGTGTGTGTGTGTCTCTGTATCTGTAAGTGAATGCTCATGCTCACCCACTCAGCGACCCACTGACTAATGTGGCCACATATGCCGCACATCCTCTTTGCAGACCGACAACCGCGCAGAGGAGCTGTACAAATGGTTGGCAGCTGAGCTGAGCTGAACTGTGTTGTGCTGTGTTGTGTTGTGCTGTGCTGTGCGAGGGGGGCTTCGTAGGTTGTGTTGTGATTCCTTTTTGCGGCGCTTTGTTCCCTCCTTTTGACTAATGAGGTTGCCGCTCCATTTGTTGATTGCCGCAATCGTGATACGCCACGCTCCAATCCCTTCGCACGGCCAACACATGTTGCCTACTCCTCCATTTCTCTCCCTCTCTCTCTCTCTCTCTCTCTCTCTCTCTCAGCATCCATATATCAGAGCCCCTGCTCGACGATGTTTACAAATTTTTTCCTTTCTTCTGCTCACAAATGTATGCGAAAAAATTCGCATCAGTCTCAAACGTGCTCAACGACAAGGGCAAATGGCGCTGCCAGGCTTTCCATTTAAATATTATATAGTTTAGAATCTTTAATCCTGACGTTCAACTTGGCAGTTCCAAAGAATCTATAGAAGTGGGCGAATATGCATGTATGCCAGGCAAAATATCTGATATTTAATTTATTCTATCAATTCAAAAAGGTGCTGAATTTGCGTTTGCAAATATATACTATTTATTTATTTATTTGTTTTAAATTTTATAATGATAAAATATTAAAAATTTAGCAAATTGTTATATTATTTAAAATATAATATTTATAAATTTGAGAATCAAATTCTGCTTTCTTTTACATTATATTTCCATATTATTATATTATTGAAAATTTAATTGACAGCTAAATTTGTCTGTGCCCCAATTTCATTCGTAATTATTTCATTTCTCTTTTTTTCTACCTTATCGAGACGTTTAAATACAAACATGAGTTGTCCAATGTTTGGGGCAGTTGTCGTAACGCTTTGTAATCATCATGTTTGCAGCTGATTCTAATCAGAGCTGCTAAACTTTTGCAATTAATTGGGTTAATAGTGTGCGCCAGCAGCTGAATACTTTGCTTGCATTTACTTAAGTGAAGTTGAAAAAAAAAGAGAAACGAATAAAAACAAGAGAAAAACAAGTTTCCCCAGTGAGGAGGGTCGACCAAACAGGAGGGTCGTCTTGTCAGGGGTCGACTATCCCCACCCTAATTGCGCACGTCTGAGGAAATCGCATGACTTTTCGCGAACATGCCACCAGCACAGCAGCAAGCGAAACAACAAAAGCGCAGGCAACAGCAACAACAACAACAACAACAATGTCAGCGGCATGCAACATCAATTTGTGCAACATGGGCGAAATTTCACGCATGCAACGGGGAGCAGCGACGCGTCGTGCGAGACAAGCGCAGACAGAAAGTTTAATCAATGCTGACAGAAGACAATGCGATGGGCGTTTGTGCGGATGGAGGAGGGGTCGGGGTGGGCAGAGGGGGGTACTTGAGATAGGGGAGCGATGAATGATGCAAGGGAATCGTTGTCTTTGACGAAGCAGCAGGAGCAGCAGCAGGAGAAGCTTCAAGACTGATTACAGGCTACATTCACGAATCCAGCTCAAGCAAAACGAAATTGAATATCTTTGAAATGAAACTTCCGCTCATTGAGATATGAAAGACTTTTTGCCAAATTTGTGCATCTCATTAAAATGTTGCAAATCTGAGCTGCATTTTATTTCAGTCTAAACTTAGCTGACATTGTCAGCATTTATGTTTAATATATATGTTATATATATATTTAAAATTTTAGGCATCAAAAAAATTTTCTCACAGAATTATATATGTATTTGAAAAAAGTTTTTACAATTTAGATATATTGTTTATTTTTAAATAAGTAAAATATTGAATATGAAATAATTACAATATTTAAATTATATTTAAAGATTTTATTATTATACATTTTATTTTTTACGTAAATTATATAAGATATTTGTATTTATTCAGCTAAGTTTAATATAAACAATATAATTTATATTAAATATATTTTAATCAAAATAAATACTTGAAACTTGTTTGACAATTCAAAAAGAATATAAATTACTTAAAAATAAAACTCTTTACTGCTAAATTAGCTTATCTTAAATATGATCAAATATATGCATGTTATACCATCAAAGATTAATATTCTACACCTGATTCAATAACGAACCATGTCTAAGAGCATAAAGCCATAGATGATTACATTAAACATTTGAAACTCTTAATACAATTTGCATAGTTATTAATAATTATGATTTTTTTTAATAGGTTTTTTTTTGGTTATGTAAGCAACACATGAGCTACGTATTAATGTATAAGTTAATATATTTAACATATTTTATACACATCTTAAATTAAATATTAATATTCGTATGACTACAGACTGCGGACAATTACTGTAGAGTTGGCATCAGAAAAAAAGGGTTAAAGTAAATTGGCAAGTTAATATTTAATCAGTTTGATGAGGTTTGAACTCAGGATAAAACAAAGAAGGATAACGATAATAATAATAAAGCTTTAATTACAACTGTTTCAACAAGTAAAGGTAAACGATCTGTTCCTCTATGAATAACTTGAATTAATAAAATTTTAAATAAATATAATGAAAATATAGCTAAATCAATATACACATATATATATATAGATGAAGAGCTCTCAACTCTTCTGAGATATGTATAACATATATAAAAAAATATCTATTATCAGAGAAAGGAGGCAATGCAATGCAGTATATAAACCTACAGCAGATAGCTTTCGAATAATAATATATGTTAACTGTACGTTACATATATATAGATTCGATTCTTTTGCCATGTGAAACACGCTCTTGATGCAGATAAATATTTGACACGCTCTATGCACAGCTCGTGGCAGGGTATGAAATGTCGTTATCTACTTACTATATGCGTACGGCTCAGTCGCAAAAGTCTGGGAATTGTTTGGCCGTATCATTAAAATGTTACCTGTGTGCGCATGTGTGTGTGTGTTTGTTTGTTTGTGTGTGATTGGTAAAACAAACAGCCTGCATTTTTTGCTGGGTTCGTTGCGAGTTTCAGAGTTATAAAATCGTTTGGTAGAACAGACGCACGCAATTAAACGTGAAATTGCATTGTGAGAGCCGACTATGGCGACGTTGGCGATGTATAACAATAAATAAACAATTTTCCGGCACGATGGCTGAAAGATACTCGCATTGGGCAATTGTTGTAACTGTTTGCTGCATGCCATGCCAACGGCTCTGCAATTCACGCGGGTGACAAATTGACAATTTGTGTGCGGCGAGCAGGAAGACACAAAGGAGCATCCCATTGTTTGCCAATGGCTCACAAAATATTTGCACAAATTATTGAGAACGGGGCGGGGCGGAGAGATCGAAATAAAGTAAAAAAAATAATGTATATATACATATATGAAATAAAAGCTATCCGACATACAGACCGCAGCGGCTGACTCGTTGATGTGTAGCTGCAGGAGGGGGTAACACGCCAATTGAATCAATCGTGCGTGGAAGTGAACAATGCCAGAGACCAGGGGCCAGAGCAGGCTAGGGGTCGAGCGACTGCTCGATCGACAGCTGACACAGATCCTGGCACATCCTCTCAGCAGCCCCTGAGGCAGGCATGCGCCCGATGCCATATGACTCAATTGATGCCCTCGTTCCCAGTGTTTCTTTTGTCGGTTCATTTGCATGCTGAGCTCGAGTACCTGAGTGCTGCCCAAGTCCTTGCCCATTCATGAGCGAGCCCAGGCACAGGCACAGGCACAGGCACAGGCACAGGCGCAGGCGCAGGCTCAGGCAGCTAACAGCATTTCCTCTGACATATGAAACACGTTTCCGGTAACGTTCGACTGGTTCCGGCCTGCCATAAACAAATCCCAGGCAGGCGACCTTCTCGCTGTGTGTCTGTGTGTGTGTGTGTGCGAATGCATTTCAGCTGTTCCCATTCAATATTGAAATATTTTTAGCACAAGTGCCGCGTGTGGGTGCGCCGCATGTTTTCCATTTACTATTTTCCATTTTCCGTCGAACGAGGCAAACTAGCCTCGACCCAAAGCTGAAAGGATTGAGTGACGCATGTTCGGGTTTGCTCTTTGCCAACCTTTTCAGCTGTTTCTCAGCAATTCACAGCTGAATTTCGACTGCTCTACACGTGACCCACAAACAGCTGCCGGCCAATGATTTATGTATCTAAATCTCTATTCGGTTTTGATATCCGAATTGCCATTGGCTCACAATAATAACAACAACAACAATAAAAGGGGTTGACGAGTCGCATTTGGCATGGGAAATGCATTTGCAACAATCAGTTCAAGTTAATCGATTCGTTCAGTCGAATAACAAATTTTGATTATCAGCTAAGGAGAAATCTTACCTTATTGATGACTTTTTTTGTTAACGTTGAATCCATATTGCAATTTCGAATTTATAATAGCAATTAAAAAATAAATTCAGCAGTTTGAATTTGTATTTATTTTTTTTATTATTATTTTCACTTTTTCACTTCCTTTTTTTCGATTAAGCATAAATCCATTTGTTGGCCAAACAAACACGTTAAGGATGCCTTCGATCTGGCTCTCTGAAGAGGCCTATGAGAGGACGGCATTAAGCTAAATAAGATGTATTGAAATGATTCGAGCATTAAAATCGGATGAAGATTACTTTGAGAGAGGCAAGGATTTTCACTTTCGGAATAGACCACGTATATCAATTTGTATATTATTCGAAATGATTTTTATAAAATTTTGTGATCAAGAAAATTAAATTGCAATTGATTGAATAGTTAAGATAATTAATAAACTTTACTTAGGATATCATATTGGAATATTTTATAACTCAGAACTTTACGTCTGAGCTGATTTGAATTTTATCCTTTATCAAAGCCCAGCCAGAAACTGTGGGAACCAATTCAAAATTTTAATTGCACTTTGAACACACACACACACACGCACACGATGCAATTATCATACACTTGCCATGGTCAAGGTTTTCGGTAGCCGACTCGACTGTAACAACTGAAAAACTGAAAAACCCTTAAGTGGATTCTACATTTATAGCTCTAACCATTGCCATGTCCCTTGAGTTCGAGTGCAGCGAATCGATTTGAGTTAATTCCACGCTTCGACGACCGCAAAAGAAACGAAGAAAACCTCAAACCTTGACAAATGTGCAGGGCAACCCTTGGCACGGACAGCAGAGTCCGCACAGTTCGCTTCGCATTTGATTTTGGGCTGGGTTTTTGCTCGCACTCGTAACATTTTGACAAGTCAATTGTCATTATTATTGCCTTCAATTTCCGTTGGCCCTCGAGCAGCGAGTCGACTTCAGCGCATTTCTATGCAAATTTGATACCCCCAGACCCCAGCCAGCTCCCTTCCAGTCAAGCAGTCAAGCAGTCAACAAGAATTGGAGAAACGGAAATTGCTTTATTAGGAACCATTCCTTAGGGCCCGCTCTCCCGTGAGGTCATCCAGAGCGCACAGTTTATACGCTCGCCGACCAGGTAGTAGCCAAGGGCCAGTGCTATGATCACAGCAAAGAAGCAGAACCGTGCCGCCGGCAGCAGTGCGCCCAGAAACGGATAGATCCATATGCCCGTATGATAGACGACGATATATATCCAAATTAGGTACAGGATTAGGGCAGCCGCTAGGCCCGCCAGTCCGCGGCTGCGTTTCGGATACTGATGCGCTGTGATGCACAGCTCCAGGAACGCATACATAGAGACATAGCAGTGCATGGTCCAATTGAGCCACGTCGGATAGACGTACTCCAAGAAGGTCGGATATATCGATGGGCCGTCGATGCCGCACAGCGCCCAGAAGGTCAGGCTCACAGTTAGGCCCAGCGGCAGAACTAGGCTGGCCAGCAGATAGTCTCGCACCAGGCGCAGCCTACGCACCCTCAGCAGATCGTGCAGAATGGCGACAATATAGTAACTGAATTGCAGCACTCCATTAAGAAAGGTCAGGTACTTGAATTTGCCACCCATAGCCGGCAGCACTCCCAGATACACGACTAATGATGGCAGCTGTGCATAGTAGTACTCATAGTAGACCGCATAGCCCACATGCGCGCCGGCAAGCAAGTGCAGCACCAGGCTCGTCTTATGCATATTCGCTATCAACTTGGACTACAAATATAACATAAGTAAGGCACTATAACTATTGATGGCCGTGACATTGTGGATCACAGTTCCACAATTGATATGTTACGGTTAATAATAGTTTTATTCACGGAATCTCAGTCCGTATCTTGGCTTATAATTTTTCAGATGCAATTTGGTTTTAGTCAAATTTCTTTTTCCGATTAACTCATGCTCCACATTCACTCGATTTGCATCTATGTTAAACATTTTGAAAGTTTTCTTCAAAATTGATAAACCTACAAATTCAAATTGAAATGAAAAACTTTTAATAATATTTGTATAATTTTTTTTTTTTGCGATTAGGATTATTTTTCGAGTCCTCTACGAAATTTTTCGGATGCTATTTGAAAGTGCATTAAGCATAAGCGGCTTAACAGATTGCCAAGTTAACTTGAATACTTCTGCTCTGGCTTGTGCTGTTAGTGAAACATTTTGAAGATTGTTTTTCTTTGGCTTGAGACTTTTGCTGTGACAGAGCGAAGACAAACAAATGGCGGCAACAACTGTGCGCTGCTCAAGGATTCCTGTCACTTTTGCCATATTTACACACACACACGAAACGCCTCTAACTCAATTAAGCTGACACATTTTTTGTGCAAATATAAAAATTACTTGCGCCGCATGTAAATAAAAAGTAAACAAACAAAAACAATCAGCAACAGCGAGGCACATCCTTAGCGAAAGGACACAGACCTAACCCCATGTCTCCGTCAAATGTTAACGTCTTTATGGCGTCATGTTTTATATTCTTCTTCTTCTCTCTATTATTATTATTATTCTTTTTTTTTCGTTTGCCTTTTGGCTGTGTGTGCGATAATGGAACCGAGGTACACAGCAAGGTGTGCTGAGCCTTTATTTGAAATGAAAATATTGTTTCCCATAACATGCCCGGTGCAAAGCCCAAATATAAGCGAAACAAATTGCACTTTTCATGCTACTTAATATGACAATTTGTAGGTCAACTAAATGATATTGTGAGTACTTCGGTATAGGAAATGGGACGTAAAATGTGGAGCTTGTTAAAGAAAATAGTACAGAAGAAATATAAAATAAATTCAATTCTTACTCCACGTTAATCCACGAAGGCTAAGCAGGAGAATTTATTGAGAGAAATTACTTTTATTGTAGTAAATTTTGGTATTATTTTCAGTAAACTATTTTTTTCTTATTTTTTTTGAATTTTGTTCTATTATTCCGTATATAATATTAAAAAATTCCTTAAGAGAAGAGATGAGTCGTAGATAAGTTGGGTTGGAATTCTGGTAGGATTACTTAGATGATAACAGTGATTCATTTATCAGAGACAGTCTCTATACCATTAATATTCCTTTTACTATTATTATTATAAATATTATTATTACTATTATGTTTAGTATTCATTTATTTGTTATTATTAATATTAATATTATTTTCATATTTTATGTTGTTCCTCCGTATAATTCATCGAATATATGTATGTGTAGGCGTACAATATAAGACCAAGCTAAAATTCTTGCTGATTCTAGGTAGCTGAAAGAAGAAGAAAATGTCTTCTGCTGATTTTCTAAGATTTGTTCTATTAACATACATGTATTTTTACGCTATGGATTAAAGATTATTGAAATTCTACATCCTTCGATTTGTCACGCTACCAGATAATTTAGAATTTCCATTTTTGTTTTCAGGTTCCAACTCTAATATTCTCATATCTTTAATATACTTATATATACATTATAGATGAGTGGCATTTTCTGAAGAATAACTTGGAAAATACTGGAAAATATAAAAAGCAATGAAAAATAGGCAAGCAAGTATACTTTCACATTTATAGAAGCTAATTACCAAACTATGTTAGCTTTAGCTTTAAGACTGCCTGCAAATTTGAGATCTGTACAAATAATTCGACAGAATTATTATCAGCTGGACATGCCATAATTCATGTTCCACGTTCCCAGAACCAACCCTCAATTGAGGTTCACTCTCACTCTGCAATGACTGCAAAATTTCAGCTGTAACGGAACATGCGCTAAGCGAGCAAAGGATCTCATAATGGACTCATATTAGTAGCCAGCTGATCTGGCCGGCTGTCCATTGCAACTCTCGTGGCAACCACCAAAGAGAGCTGCTCATATTTCAGCGCCATATGCCGCAGTGGCCTCTATCGAGCGAGGTCCGGGCCGTGTGGTCAGCGAGTCGCGACCCAACCGCAAGGCAATTAAATGCGAGTGCGCACTGTAAATATTTATTTGTTTTCCTTTGGCGGCGCACAGCCTCCAGCCCATTCGCTTCGTTGCCTTATCGAAGCGCATCTTCATCTGTAATTAAGACTAACACGGCTCGACCCGGCTCGACCCGGCTCGACCCGGCTCGAGCATATGGCCAACGAAACGAAATGGCGAAATGGCCTCACTGAAAGGCGTAGCGCGCACAATGTCGATATTGATTTCGTTGCGCCGTCCCTGTCCGATTGCCTGGGCCTGTGCCTGTGCCTGTGCTCAGCCTCGTAATTAGTTGTAATGCGAGCATGTAGAGCCTACGAGAGCTGTCCGCTCGTCCGTTTCGTTCACTCATCAAATGGTTTTGTATTCAAGTGTTTATCGGATTGCTCCCTTGGGCGGGCGGGGATGCGGTGCCTCGAGCAGTGCTCGGAATTTCAATCATAGTGTCCGTTCCTTGGCTCGGACAGCTCGGCCAGCAGCAGCACGTCTCAATTGAAGTTAGCTCTAGTAGTTTTTCAATTTCTGCACAGGATATGTGAAGGGGCCTTGGAGCAACGCCAGCAACGCCAGCAACAACAGCAACAACAGCAACAAAAGCTGCACTGTATGTCAGTTGATGTCCCGTGGCGAGCCCCTCGTTGCAGCTGCCTCGTGTCCCAAGTGGATAAGGCAAGCTGACAGAAACAGGCGACAACAGAAGCAACAACACAACAACAACAGCCAGGACATCTTCAAAACAAAAACTGCCATTTGGAGTGCGCCCCCGAGCCTTGTTCTTGTCTCATCTGCGATTTGCAATTGGCTGCTGTCGAATTGGAATTGAAGTGCCGCACTTCAGATTGCCCCAAGCGTCCTACAAATGGGGGCCGATAGATGAGCAGCAGGAGGCGAAGCAGAGCAGAAGTGAAAGGAAGCTTAGCCTATACAATATATATATATATATATATGTATTTATGCTGTGTGTGGCGCTACATGGCACCGGGCAACACATGTCCCAGTGCAACATACTCAAGTATTTATGTTGCTCTGAGCTCTGGCAGAGTATGCTCTAAGAGCATAGACGTGCAACATCGATGTATCGATAGACGATGGGAATTACTTGAGAAAAAAAAAAAAAGAAAGAGAGAGAGACAGTTAAGTAACTGATATTTCAAGAAATATATATTAAATAAATATCCATAATCCGTAAAGCTAGTAAATTGTTGAAAAAAAAAAATCGATTGATCGAATGCAGTTTCAATGTGATTATGAGATGAGATTTTCGATAACTTTCGTTAGTATAAATGAATAGAGATTTCCCGCTGATTTAATTTAATGATGTACGATTTTCAATAACTATCGATAACTAACAGTCTAGAGCTGAAAGCAAAGAGAACAGAGCTGATTATTGTTAGATGATAGACCAAAGTTAGTTTAGTAATAATCATAAAGTATATACATATACATATAGCAGTACTTAAATAGAGAACATAAAAATAATGAATTGCTTCACTTTCGACTCCTACCATTTATATATATATTTGATTATAATCGCTATCTTCCATTTTCCCCTAAAAGTTCACAGAACAAACACACACACACACAACTGTCTGTAATACTTTCTGTTGAAGCTCCCCCATCAGCAAATACATAAAATTGAAGTAATTATTAAAGGTATTTTGGGGCCTCATAAAAGTGATCGATCAATATGAAAATAGTGAAATGATTTGATTCAGCAAACACCGTTAAGAGCCCCCTACCCCCATTACTCCCTCTGACACACTCGTAGCCACAGTCGCAGTCGCAGTCGCACTCTAGTCAATTAAGTTATGGGCCCCTTGTGAACTGCAGCAGCTCGCGAATGGACCCTGGTCGACCCTAGCGATAAATCAATCATGCTGCATTACCTACCAAAAGGGGTTAACGACTTTGTAGCAAAGCTGACGATTGACTGCCCGATGGACTCAAGTTTACCAAAGGTTTTATCACAGCTGATATTAAGCAAACACCAAGTGGGGGGGGCATTCGAAATGACTGCCACACCTCACTCACGAACACACTCACACACACACACGGATGGGCAGACAGGGCACACGTGCCGGTACGGCCTGATACCTAACGGTTATCAGAGCGCCATGGCATCATTAACACAGATGGGACCCATTGATAAGTCTTCGTCGTCATCGGGCTGCCAGCTGTGGCTAAATAAACAGGCAGCTCGCCGAAGGGCAGTGGGTGGGATATTGATGGGCATATATGTATGTATATGGTATAGTATGCCATCTAACCGATATACATATATGTGGAAACATATATTCAAATACAAACATGTGTGCGTGTGTGTGTGTGTGTGTGTGTGCACAATTGCCCATGGGTCGCATACCTTTGGCTTAGTGGCTTTATCATTGAGTCAGCCGAGCAGTCCGCACACGTGTGCTAATTTTCGGTCTTAGCCTCTAAATGTTAGTTAGTGTAACACCAACTATGGGAAGCCAAACAAATGTTGCGTCTCTTTGATATTCATGGGGATGCCGCAAGCTGGAATAAGAATGCACAGAGCAGCTGAGAAGTGAAAGGACTTTACACAAATCAACGGGGCGGATAAATAATCTCTTAAAAGTAAAAGCCCCCCAAGAATGACTGGAAATTATTATTCCATAACTTGAATATGTAGATGAATCAGTAGAAATTGAGGTATAATTACGAATGTAAATAAGGAAAATGTATAGATATTCATTCGAGTTAAAGAAAAGTAAATGAATAATTCAAAATTTATAAGCAGTAAAATATGAGAAGTGAAATAAAACTATATATATATACTAAAAGTAAAGTAATTTATGCATTGTGAATATGTGTAAGTAAGTATATATTAGTCTAATTATTATCATATGTTTAAGTATATATTAAGTATAGAAGTAGAAGTAGAAGTAGAAGTAGAAGTAGAAGTAGAAGTAGAAGTAGAAGTCGGCGTAGGTAGAGTAGACGTAGAATTAGAAGTAGAAAGTAGAAGTAGAAGTAGAAGTAGAAGTAGAAGTAGAAGTAGAAGTAGAAGTAGAAGTAGAAGTAGAAGTAGAAGTAGAAGTAGAAGTAGAAGTAGAAGTAGAAGTAGAAGTAGAAGTAGAAGTAGAAGTAGAAGTAGAAGTAGAAGTAGAAGTCGGAGTAGAAGTAGAAGTAGAAGTAGAAGTAGAAGTAGAAGTAGAAGTAGAAGTAGAAGTAGAAGTAGAAGTAGAAGTAGAAGTAGAGTAGAGTCGGAGTAGAAGTAGAAGTCGGAGTTAGAGTGAAGTAGAGTAGAGTAGAAGTCGGAGTAGAAGTAGAAGTATAAGTAGGAAGTAGAAGTCGGAGAGAAGTAGAAGTAAGTAGAGTCGAGAGTAGAAGTAGGTAAAGTAGAAGTAGAAGTAGAAGTAGAAGTAGAAGTAGAAGTAGAAGTAGAAGTAGAAGTAGAAGTAGAAGTAGAAGTAGAAGTAGAAGTAGAAGTAGAAGTAGAAGTAGAAGTAGAAGTAGAAGTAGAAGTAGAAAGTAAAGTATGAAGTCGAGTAGAAGTAAGAATAGAAGTAGAAGTAGTAATAGAAGTAGAAGTCTGAGTATAAGTAGAAGATAGAATTAGAAGTAGAAGTCGGATTAATAATAGAAGTAGAAGTATAAGTTAGAAGTAGATTAGAAGTATAAGTTAGAATTAGAAGTAGAATGTATAATAGAAGTAATAAGTAGAATAGAAGGAGAAGTAGAAGTAGAAGTAGAAGTAGAAGTAGAAGTAGAAGTAGAAGTAGAAGTAGAAGTAGAAGTAGAAGTAGAAGTAGAAGTAGAAGTAAGAAATATAAGTCAAAGTATAAGTACATTAATATGAGTATAAGTACATATTATCTTATACTTTCAACTGTTTTCTAATGGAACTCGATGAATAACTGAAAACAGATGAATTATTATTGGAAAACTCGAACTAAATATAATGAAATACTACTTAGTATTCTAGATTTGCCCAGTTCTAGTTCTGGGCCAAGCCAGAAATAGAGTTCAGAGCGTAAAATGATTTTTTTTTAGAATTGTTCAATTAATGTCCAAGCCAGCATCAATTGGCAAATTCAACATTTCTCTATCTCGCTCTGTCTCTCTGTCTGTTTTCTCTCTCTTTCACTCTATCCCTTTCTGTTGCTGTTGTTGGAGTCTTTTGCTTTTGCTTGCCATTTATTTATTTATTTGATTTGTCGCGCGCCGTTTTGCCTTCACAGTTAATTTACGGGTTTTAATTTATTAAATCAACAGCAAAAATAACAATCAACAACAGATGCTGCCACAGCAATAGCAACAGTAACAGCAGCAGCAGCAACAGCAGCAGCAGCAGTTGTCTTTATATTGCCGCAATGCTCAGATGAGAGGCAGAGGCAGAGGCAGAGGCAGCTACTGTTGATTTTTTAGCTTGATAATCTCTTTGTGCGCACTCGCACTCGTTTTACTTGTCGACGAGTCCGACAACAACAACAACAACAACAACAACAACAACAACAACAACAACAAGAATAAGAATAAGAAGAAGAGCCACATCAAACTGAAAAGTCAATTGATGATTCAATTGATAATGGACTGAAATGTAGCGCTCAACTAAAAGACGACATCTAAAAATAGAACACGTTAATTACGAGTATGATAAGAGCAACTCGAAGACATCAAAAGCAATTTATATATACATATATGTTATATGTTATATATATATATATATATGTATATATATATATATGTGCTTATGTATTCTTTGAGAAACGATAAGTGATTGCCAGTGTAAAAACAAGAATAAAAGTACAAGCTGCTGACAATGTTTGTCTTATTGATCAACGCGTTGATGGCAAATGCTGTGAACATTGAATGCGATAAGCGAATGGAATAGAGAATATATTAAAATCTCTTTATCCAATTAAGCTTGATAAGCTATAAGTCTATATATGTACTTTTGTATACATATGTTCATTAATATTATTAATAATTATTAATAAAATGAGTTTCTCAATTTTTACTATTCTTTTTAACTAGTCAAATTATCTAAAAATTATAATTAAGAATTAATATACATTTGATCAAAAAGACTGTAGTTTCTTTATATTTATCGTTATCTATCGATAAATTTGAATTACATATGACCTCACTAAACTTAGCAATCAGTTCATATTCTTAATATATTCAATAAATTAATAGAATTTTCGTACAGCTTAAATTGAGTTGCAATTTTATTATATTGAATGTTAGTCTAGACATCAAGAAGCTATTTTCATAAATATTAAAATGACATTTTACCAATCTACCATTAAGATATACATTCTTTTTCCAATAGCAAGTAAATGAAATAAATTCTAGCATTGCATCGGAAAACATTTAAGAGCTAGTTCAAACATAAGGCACAGCGCCCTTGTTGACAGCCAACAAACCCTTTTCTTTGGCCAAATAACAAATTATCGCACCTTCTCACAGAGCCCTACCAAAATAAAAAGAAAACCTCTCAGCTAGTATGGGCGAAGGGGTTTTCTTCAAAAATTTTCGCTGCCAGACTCAGCGGCGTACAAACAAAAACATCAACTATCAAAGCTTTCCGACACGACCGACTGCGACGGCCCCGTGCTGTCTTCAAAGTTCCGAATCCCTGAGTCCCAACAACGCTTATCGCCATAGTCGCGCATATGTCATACTCTATATGCATAGACGTATGTTATATATAGTATATATGCTCATATTTATATATAACCTAAGCACACACACACACACACACACTACGGCAACGGCACACCCGTTCGCATTCACACTCATTTTCATTTCAGTTGAGACTCTTCGTCGTATTTTTGCGGCTGATAAGCTGCGCGCGCACATTCAAATATTTACAATAGACATTTGTACTAATTGCAGTGTACATATTTAGTTAGATTATTTATAAGTACATGTGCGTATGTGTGTGTGTGTGTGGTGTGTGGTGGGTGTGTGTGTGCGTAAGCTTAAGTGGAACAAGACAAGACAGTTGACCGATTGTAATTGCTGAAATACGTTACAAAATGGTCACGATTTCTCAATTGAAAATTGCCACACGACAAATGAAATTCAAAAAGAGAGAGAGAGAGAGAGAGAGAGAGAGAGAGAGAGAAAGAGAGGGTAGGCAGACAATAAATCAATCAGTTTGACGATGCTTGCCTAGGGAAGTGTAATAAAAAATGTTGATCTATAATCTTGATTGCGAATTGAAAATGTATCCATAGAGAAGATATATGTGCTTTAATTTCTTTTAAATATATACTGTATATACATATATTTTTATATATATTTATATATATTATGTTTATTATTATTATTGTTATTATTATTATTTATGTTTATTCATGATGAATGAGAGAGCTAGAATTAAAGCCAGATTTGCTTGCTTGTAAATTATTGCTCAATTTAAGCAAGATAAATAAATTGAGGCTTATAAAAATACTCAAGAAACCAATGAATCTCATAGTTAAGTTTTTAAGTACATTTTGCAATTGTATTTAAATTATTGCCAAATATTAACGGACTCAAATTAGTTCTCTAAACATTAGTATATAATATAATATGCAAATTGCGAAAAATTTCACATTTGAAAATTGTATGGCTGCACCTAAGCGAAAGCACCCTGGATTTTAGGCACAAAAATGTTTTTAATATTATTCAAAATTATTATCAATAAATATGATAAATTTTTAATTTTGTAAAATATAATTAAAATAATTATATATCCTAGTATTACTTATTTATTCATATTTTAAATATTTATATTTATTTTTTCTTTTATATTTATTACTAGTATTATTTTTAAAATATATTTTTAATATATTTATATTTATAAATTTATATTATTTATATTTATAAATATTATACATTTTTAATTTTTTTAATTTAATTAAAATAATTATATATTCTAGTATTATTTATTTGTTAATATTTTACATATTTCTATTTTTTCTTTCTTATTATTTATCTTATTATCTTTTCTTGTGTATTTAATATTTCTTAATATTATTATCAATAATTATTATAAATTAAAAAATCTATAAAATTTAATTAAAATAATTGCACATTCTTGTATTATTTATTTTTTAATATTTTAAATGTTTATATTAATTTTTTTTTGTATAAATAATATATCTTAATATTATTAATTATTATAAATTTAAAAAGTCTGTAAAATTAATTTTTTTTAAATTACATATTTTAATATTATTTATTTTTAAATTTTCTATATATTTATATCTATTTTTTTTCCCATTCTTAGCATTAAATGAATTATATAAATCTTTAAAATTGATTATTTTCATATAATTTTTTAATAATTATTTTTTCTTATATTTCCAATATTGTTATATTAAAAGCAAAAGTTATATACTTTTTAAAACACTTTTTGTTATCATCAGCAAAGAGTATAATCACAAATCGCAAATCGCAAATCGCAAGTTCTTTAAAAATAGTTTATTATCGAATCAAATATTGACATGAAAATTTTCCTAAGCATTGAACTATAATTTGAATACTCTGCAGAGATCTATAATAATTGCTTGTTAACGATTTTTGCTTTCTTAGTTTTTTGTTTGTTAGTTATTTGTTTCGTTTATTGTTAAATGTGTGCTAAATTTAATATTTGTACATAAAATTTAAGTCGTCTGGCAAAAGTGACAAAACGAAACAAAAACAAAAAGTAAACACGCAAAACAATAAACGACACGCTGTCTAGTTAGTTTCATTATGCCGATATATATTCATATACATATATATACTATATATTATATCTGTGTGTGTATATGCAGACCTCTATAAGATTTATGTGCGGATTCATTATTTGCTTAGTAATAAAAGCGTAGCCAGGGCTGTCTACGTGTGTGAGTTTATAGATTTACAGCACTTTGGGCATATTGGGAGTTAGCTGCTCATGCGAAGGTAGACAAAATGGAAACATCGCCAAGTTTTTGACACTTAACACAGAAAAGCAAAGCAAAGCAAAAACTCAGGCACTCTGCTGCTGAGTAGCAGCAAGCGCTGCAGAGACTGACTCAAAGGCACGAAAATTGAGTGACGAAGGCTGTGCCAGAGAGAGTGGGAGAGTGACAGAGTGAGTGAATGGTGAGCGTGCGCTCAGCGTATTATATACATTTAAGAGCATTGAGTGAGACTTATTTAAGAGAATGCACAGAAAAACGTGCTCAAGAGCAATCAACACACGCTCAATCACTCACGCACTCTCTTGCTTCCACTCTCAGGCTTTCATCTCAACTCAAGAGTGGCATCAGCTGCTGCTAATTAACTGGAACTTCAAGCTCTTTTCTGCCAGCAGAAATTGAGTGAAATGACATCTGATTGATATTTTTTGATTATTGAATCAATTTTGCGATTTAGAAGTGTAATAGATAAAGAAATAAGCTACGAGGTGTTTATAAGTCAGGGGACTAAATATAATTGAGTTTTGTTTTATTATAGTTCATAAAATTCTATGTAAATCCTGAATCCCTGCAAAAAATAGTTTATATACATACATAGAAATGTAAATCACTTCTGATTAATTTTTTTGGTTATTAATTCAAGTTAAATTTTTTATAAATATAAATATCAGAGGATAAAATATAAAGGAATGAATTTTACACAGTTGAATTGAAATGTTTAACATAACTCCGAATTTCTGTTTATAAATTTATAAAAATTTGCCACATAAAAGTTTTTTTATTTTTTAATCTTTAATTTGATTTATCTTTTCCTCTTTTCATTTCAATTTTGTCACAACTCAAAATTTCCATTCAAATTTACATAATTCAAAATTTCTTATTATTAATTTATAAAAATTTACTAAAAAAAATAATAATAATAAAAACAAACATTTAAAAATCTTTAATTTAAATTAATTTTTCCTCTTTGCATTTCAACTTGTCATAACTCAAAATTTCCATCCAAATTTACATAATGAAGAGAATTTTGAACTTGGTAAAAAGAACAAATAAAATTAATAGGGTTTGGATTAGGACACACAAAACATACGCAACAACACCACATCGACCCTCAGCTCACCCCAACTGCCTTACAGCAGATCCAAACATCCTCAAAGACTGTCCCGCAATCTATCTCCTTAAAACCCAAATCTTCAAAAACGTATGCCCTATATCGATGCTCGCAAACCCCACCCCAAAAGACATTGCTAAAATAATTAAGTTCCTCAAAGAATCAAACACAATAACCTCATATAACAATAAATGTAAGACCTCCAGCCGAAGGCCTCAGTAGCCAGTGCTTTAGCTTTTAGTTAGCTTTCATTTAACATTAATGCTAACTGATAAGTCAGTAAATAAATAAGCTTAGTAAAAATAAATATAAAAACAAAAAAAAAATTATTTTTTTTTATAATTTTAACTCTCATCTTTAGTACGTCTTTAACTAGATTAATTTTCATTTGGTTTATAGCATTTTCTGCGTTAAATAAGCTTAGCACTTAACAGTTAACCAAATTGCAATTAACTCCACTCTGAAATGTTCAGATATGCATATTGAATTATAAAATCCACTGCCATAAATTATTCCTCTAATTGGCTTACACTTTTATTATGCATATATGAATACACACACACACACACACACACACACACGCGCGCGCGCATAATTATTTATACTTTATAAGTTGTTTGCATTTAATTGCTTGAGCTAAAATAAATTAAAATTTGGCACATATACAAAAGCTGAAATGGGCTTTTACGATGGAAATAATCAACACGAAGCGTTGTAAAATTCGCTACGCTTCCAGCAATTTTACAGTCGAGGCAGCCGCATTTGCCACCTTTGCGGTTGCAGCCCCCTCCTCCACACATACATATACATATACATATGTATGTGTGTGTGTGTGTGTGTGTACTTCTTGAATAGCTACAAAAGATGCCAAATTCTTAGACTTGGCAGCACCCGCCTCTCACCTGTCTCGCAGCCCTCCTGCTCCTGCTCCTGCTGCTGCTGCTCCTGCTCCAGCCAACGCCTCTCGTGTCGTTTCGCGTCGCAACCCATTGAGCCGCACTTTAGCTAAGAATTTTCTCTAATGACTTAAACGCAGTAACCACTAAAACATTTACAACGAACACAGCAACACAGCCGCCACCGCTACCGTCTGCCCCGCCCATCACTGGGGGAGTCAAGGTAAAAGCCTCCTCCACTTCATGTTGTAGGTAAAGTGGCGCATTTTTGCGCAAATTTTCCTCGAAACCGCAAGTAGAAAACTCATTAAGCGAAAAGCATTTGGCGGCTAAAGCGCGCCCAAGCCAAGTCACATCGTCTCACTGTGGGCAGGAAGGGGGCGTGGTAGCATTAACAAAAACTCTATAGCGCATAAGGAGTTAAGCTGGGAGTCAGATGACTCCATAGCAAAGTCAAAACGAAGTTAAACAGATCCCTTGCTACGGTTACCTGTGAGAGATAAGTTTCACGCTGAACCAAATCTAAAATCCAACTACACTAATCTAATTGAATCTAGTCTCGACTAATCGAATCTAAGCTGGTGCTGGTGAAAAACTGTCAATAGGAATTCAATTGATGTTCAATTGGAATTTTGTATATTATTTAATGAATACGAATTTCGATAAACTGCTTGTTATCGATATAGATATCAAAAAGATATAGCTCAAAGCTCTGCTTACACCACATCATATATAGGCATAGAAATTAATCTGCAAAAAACATATATTCATTTGCAAGTCTACATATTATTTAGTTTACTATTATCGATATATATCGATAAATGACATAAATCATCCAACATCTTTAAATAACTGGAAATGTACTCGCAATTTGCAGCTTACAAATTGAGTTGAATTGAGTTGAAGCCAGGCAAGAGGCAAAAGTAGTTTCATGGGCAGCTCTAGTCACCGGAACAGGACTTGAAAGTCGAGTAATCAAAAAATGATATTCAGCTCGAGTTGCACAATACCGGAAGCATTGGTACAGCACAGGGTCGACGTCTATAGTTGGCAATCAGAATTGATTTCCAGTTCGATGGGCGCGCGCATTATATTTTGCGCATTAAACTGATTGCGTCAAAATGGAAGGAAGTCAAAGTTTGCCACGGTTGTGGCTCAAAGTGAATTTGGCAATTTGTGCGGCTCTCTGGCTCCCGAATGCCTCTAAAACTGGAACTGTCATAAATAAAATAAATAAATATTTTGCGCTGCCAACAAGGCGACGCGACGCTGCGAATGGCCGAGCCTAAGCCTCGGCGTTGGCAATTTGTGCCTTATAATCAGGAAGACGGGACGTTTGGCCTAAACCAAGGCAACCGAAAAGGCGGCGCAAATCAAATCCAGTTGACGAGCTCTCCAGGCATCGTCCTCCTCCACACTCCTCGATGATTGGAAGCTTCAGCTCGAGCTCGCACGTGCTACGTAATTCCACAAAAATAGCAGCTGGCCATCAGGCATAACACCCACAGCCACAGCCAGAGCCACAGCCCGTCTCTAGAGTATGTATAAGCTTATTAAATGCTGAGCAGGACTTGAATATACCCTACAAAATAAAAGTCACATGACTTGACATGAAAGCCAAAATGCAAAGTTATTTTCGCAAAAAGCTTTCCAAAAGAAGTAGAGTAATTTATTTATTTTATATTTAATTCTTATTTATTTATATTTAATTAATTAATTAATTTAATATTTAATTATTTTTTGCTTATAATTAATTAATTAATTAAAAATTTAATTATTATTTGTATTTTTAATTAATTTATTTATTTCATATTTAATTATTATTTATTTGTATTTTATTAATTTATTAAATTAATTTAAATAATTAATTACTTTAATTACTATTTATTTGTTATTAATTAATTAATTTATTTATTTAATGTGTATTTATTATTTAATTATATATTTGTTATATATTTATTTATTTATTTAAAATTTATGTAATATTTTTTGTTTTACATTAATTTATTTAATTAATATTTAATTACTTTTTATATGTATATAATTAACTAATTTTTTTTTAAATATGTAATTATTATTTATTCGTTTTACATAATTTTTTTTTATTTAATATTTTATTATTATTTATTTGCTTTGTATTAATTTATTTTTTTAATATTTAATTAATTATTAAATATTACATATTACAGAGTATTTCGAGCTCAGCTTTTTTTTTCTTAAATAATATACGACTCAAATGAGAGACAATATAATTAATAATCTGACTATATAAAGTTTTTCTAAAATTAAGAAATTTTTAATTTATTATTATTATTAAATTATTAGTTTACTTCAACACAATACAGAGTATACCGAGTGCAGCTTCTTCTTTTTTTTTTTTCTTTGCAAAAAAAAAAAACTATCTATTGAGCACTTGGGTCAAGTCCCAGCCTTGGTCATGCCTTGATAACCTATCAGGTTTGGCTCGGCTTGACTTGTGCTTTGTAGTCAGGTGTATTTACTTTTGATTTCTCAATCTGGACGCAATCTTTGGCGCTGCTTTTTTGGGTGTTTTTCATTAGAGCCGAAAGTTTCTCATTTTTGTAAATTTATTAGCATAATGCTCAAAGATATAGCGTTCATTTGACAGCTTCTCGGGCAAGTGGCCGCGTGCAACGATGATGTTGGTCCCTTATGACCAAGCATCCAGCTGCTGTAGCTGTTTGCCTCTCCGCCCTATTTCATTGTTTCATTATGTTAATAAGCGGGCAGAGCAGAGCAGAGCAGGGCAGGCGTTGCTAGATTCGTGTAATGAAGCCTCGCAGCTTTCGTAGTTTGTTCGTGTTGCCACAGCTCTTCAAATTCACTCGAATTTCAAATATCTTCCAAGTTTATTATGTCATCCCGGAGCAGGACCAACGGCGACTGCGACGACGACGACGACGACACTTTGCTACAATGGCGCCATAAAGTTTATTCGTGTACGAAAAATACCCAGCTGATGGTAGAAGCCAGGGATATTGCTCACAGGATGCAGGACACTTCACACAGAAGGGGTAATGAGCAGCTGCAGCAGCAGGCGCCATTTGCTGTCGCCTCTCGTCATATAAATCGACGCAATTATTTCGGCAGCGCTTCTCGCCTTCCAAGTGTTTCAGCTCAGCAAATTGGAATATTTGCATAAATTACGCGTTCGGTCAATACTCGACCAGCGGCAACACGCATAGAAAGGGAGGGAGAGCAAAGAGAGAGAGAGAGAGAGAGAGAGACAGAGAGAGAGAGAGAGAGAGAGAGAGAGGGACAGGGTCATGAAACGCATGCGAACTGTCGCATAGATCGAAGTAGGGGTCAACGAAAAATCTTACATAAAACAAATGACGAGAAATGATTTCTCCAACAGTTGTTAAGTTGCAAAAAAAGAAAAATGAAAATGAAAATGTTTATGAAATATTTATTAAATACCTAATTGTTTTCATTAATTTTAAATGATAAATGATTGAATGAAGTAGAACAGAAAAGTATTTCCTAAAGAAGGCAAAGGGAAAGCTCATGTAAAACATTTTAAAAATAATTAATTATTTATTCGTTTAATAATTCTTTTGTCAAGTTTTTTTATAATTAAGTTTTTCAGAGAAGTAGCAATGAATAAAGTAAAAAATTGCCTATAAAAACAAATCCACAATAAAAAATGATTATTTAGTGAACAAGAAAAAATTTATTAATTAAATGTGTTGCAGTAGTTAACTACATGAATAAATAATAATTTAAAACAAAATATTCAAAAAGAAAAAAATAAAAAAATGATGAGAAACACACACTTAAAAAGTAAAGAAAACAAATGCAATAAATAAAAACCCAATATACTCTTTTTCCCTTTGGGAACAGAGTATAATAACAAAAAAAATTTAAATAAAATTAACTGAAATGTATAATAAATATTATTCATTATCATATATTTTTGAAATATTTAAATACTACATAATTTGAGATTTGATCGATTCGCCTTTAATACTTAAAAATAGAATAACAGAGTATATATAAAAGTATATACTATAATAAATAATGTGACTACAAAGTCTAGTAAACTATTATTAATAAAATAAAATATATAAATAAATAAAATAAATAATTTAACATTTTACTAAAGTAATATAATTTCTATCTATTAATTTTAGCTATTTCCATTATCTTTTTCTCAATTTAAAAAATATTTAAACTGTCTGCTATAAAGGGCTCTATATCGCTTGAGATATTTACAGATATATGGCCCGTATATAAGCTTATTTAAAGAGGAGAAATACTCTACTTGCTATTATACATGCTGGCTGCTCATATGTTTGCCTAGGAACTCGAAATCTAAGGGAAGGTGAATTGAGTGCCATCCCTTTGGCATCTCTGTTATGGATGAGTTAAGGAATTTACTTGAAGTTTCTGTCAAGTCGTGCCGCGGCCTAATTGTCAAAGTTTTATTTGCACTTGTTTCATAGTCAAGCCCGATAAAAGCAGTCTAATTCAACTTAAAGTTATGAGTGTTAAGTGTAAAGCGTGGACTTATTGGAAGCATTTGTAAATAAGCCGTATTTGAACCGTGATAAGGAAACTAATTTGAAAATTCTTATCTTTCTTTCGCTGATGCCCCCTTTCAAAATACTTTAGCCAAATCAAAGCTGACTCTCGTGCCTAGCAACAAATGCTCGGTTGGGCTGCTCAGTTAAATACGTATTTAAGGAAAATGTTGCCACGTCCACGAGCCCCCCTGGCGGCAAACAATTATAAATCTGTACAAAGAAGGCGGCACGGCCGCATTTTTGGTTTTTCACAAAGTTTTCTCCATTTTGCTTCAAATTGAAAACCATTTGCTGCTGAAAGGGAGCAAACGAAAGGGCAGGCAGAGGTAGATGAAGGAGGCGAGGAGGAAGCCGAATGCCGAAAGAAGATTACCTCATTAATTTCTATTAAAATTAAAATAAGTTTTGTGCTTTTTGAAAATGGCCCACAACGAGGCACAAAACGAGGCAAGCGACGCACAAGCATATAAAATAAATAAATAAATAAAAGACAGAGACAGACAGAGAGCGAGAGAAAGAGAGAGAGAGAGAGAGATGAATAGATGGACAACTGAGGGACATTTCGTGCTGCTGGGTTGAATGACTTTGTGGTCCATTGAAAAGTGAACGAACACAATTTCCTACTTACAACACATTTTGTAAATATTTAATAGGTAGCCAAGGACAAGGCCTGGTCTCCTGCCTGGACTCGAGCTTGGGCCTCGTCCTGGGCTTGGGCCTGGGCCTTGGGTCCATCATAACCGCAATTGAAAGTTATTAGTCGAGCCCAGTTGGCGTCCAGCTGTGTCTAATGATTTTTCTTCACCATTTTTTCCGCTCGGCTGAAGGTGTCAGCATTTAGGGGGAGCGCATTATAAATGCTAAAAAGCAAGCACGATAAACAGGGGTATCCCAAAGCAAAATGAAGACGCTTCAACTGAGTCAACACAATTTCAGCTGATTTCGAATGCCATATTGCGAGAATGATAAACAAAGTTATTCTATCCAAGTTAATGTGCCTCGCTTTAAGCAACTTTTCAAGAATTTCAAATGCTACGACGGCAGCATATTATTCCCACAATAGACAAATGCTTCAACTGAAGTAAATCAAGTGGAATTTAAGGCAAATCAAAAAATATGATAAGCAGGGGTATTCCATACAATTTACAACTTTTAACTTAAAGAACGTTTTGAGGCATCTGAATTACAGAATTACTCTTTAAGCGAAAGATGGACTTGTCTCTTTCTCTCTCTCTCTCTCTCTCTCTCTCTCTCTCTCGAAGCGATATGCTTGATTAAGCATGATTAAAGTGCTATTTTGTAAAATTATTTCGGCCTCAAAGAAACTTTTTTCTATCTGAAATGAGAATTGGGGTATTCCGAAAAAGTTAAAAAATATTAGTAAATATTAATTACTAAATATAATTAAATAAATAATTAAAAGTAAAAAATAATAATAAAAAAATAACATACAAAATAAAATAAACATAGAACAACAAATTAATTACTAAATAAAATTAAATAATTAATTAAAAGTAAAAGAAAATAATATAAAAATTAATATACAAAATAAAATTTAAAAAAATAAAAGAAATAAATAATAATTTAAATAAATCATTTTTAAAAATAATTTTTATATAAATTAAATTATAAATTAAAGAAATTAAATGTTTTTCTTTTTGAAATAAGAGCTGAAGTGTTCTACAAAAAATATAAAATATTATTAAAAAATTACTAAATAAAATAAAATAAATAAATTAATAGATATATTCAATATATATAATAGATATATTTATATGATAGATATATATTCATAATAAAACAAGTATTATTTTATTATCTTTAGCTGATACGGTTTAATAAAATAGTCTTATAATATTTTTTACTATTCCCAAATCGATTTATTTACAAGGAATAATTCTAAAATATTAATTGAATATTACACATTAGGTTCAATGAAAAATATTCCACTTGAATCTAATTAATATCAGCTATAAAAGTCTCTTGAAGATTCCGCTCTTATCATACTTAATGGTTCGCCTTTAATATATAACTAATCGCAGAATCTATATGCCATTGTTATTCTTATATATTTCGAAATATATTCTTATTATTAGATATTGCATGCCCGAGCGAGCCGAGTGAGGTTGATGAGCAGCTCTCACGGCTCTCAGTAATCACGTACATGATGCTTGCTCCGGCTTGCTGACATTGTGTTGAAGCACTTTGATGTCGTTTTTGGACAGATTGCAATGGCTAAACACTCAAGAGTAAAACAAAAACATAAAATATATCCTGCTAGTGGGATGATGCAGAAGAAGTGAAGAAATACAAAACTGAAATGAAAGGACATTTTGCACGCGCTGCCGCCTTAATGACGACGATTAAAATGCGCTCCACAAAAGTTGCGCCTCGTAAGTAGAGCGCTGGGCAGAAGCAAAAGGCTGAGAAGCAACCAGACTGAGGTGGGTGGTGGCTGGTGGGGGCTTGGGGTGCCACGCAGGTGCAAGTTGGTCGCTAATAGGGGAAAAGTGTGGGCGGTGGACGGGGCCTGCCATAGGGAGAGAGGCAACGCAGCAGCTGGGCTGGAATAGGGTGACACTTTGTGCGATACATGAAAAACTCATAAAGCAAAAAGGAAACAATTACAAATACAAGTGCACACACACACATGTGTGCAACGTGTGTGTGAAAGGGGGGTCTGGAACTAGGACTTTGACTGAATTGCAGGCGAGAGTTATTCACAGATGTTTGAAGGATTTCTGTTACAATTTGTTTTGCGGCGCTTCGCTTTAACAAATGCCTTGATGCTGCCGCTGTCGCTGTCGCTGTCGCTGCCGCTGTCGACGTCGTTGTTGACGTCGCAGTCGATGTTTGTTGCTTGCTTTCCTTTTATTTCCTTTTATGGCTTTCCTTGTGCTGAAGAGTGAAATTGTTTCCGGCGCACTTAACGATGCTCCGCTCTGCTTCATCTTCCACGTCTGCCTGATGCTACCCTCCTTCACAGTTGATGGCAAACATTTCCGCTGCTCGTCGGATAATTTAATGCAAATACCCCAGCACAATGCCCGACCCCCCCTGGCCATTCACCTAGTCTAGTCTCTCTTACACTAAATATCGATTTTAATAAGAGCACAATTTTTCTTTATGCATTTCACTGGCGTCTCGCCTTGTCCTTGGACTGACCTTTGCGCTGGCTGCAGCTCCCTTTGGGTCCTTGACTACAAATTGCATTCGCTTTGCCCCGCATTGTCATGACTCCTAAATACCATGTGATTTGTCGCAGCAAGTCAAAAGTCTTAGACTCTATTTTCTAACTGATCATTGTCAATTCCAATATTTCATTCCCGCGCTCTTCAATGTATGCAATGGAAAGAGTCGCGGCAGTAACTAACTAACTGAGAGAATGATACGAAGTTGGATTGAAACCAATGCAGAAAATAGCAACAGAATGTTATGGAATTTATGAAACATGCTTGACTGTAGAAAAAAGAAATATCTAGCTATGCGAAATAAAACAGAATGGGAATATTATATATTTTATATGTTTCACTTCACTCGTTTATCAAAGGATGGAAATAGAATATCCCATGAAAATGTCATTGAAATTAATTTTTCAAGAATATTTATATATTTTTATTATAAGAATAGAAATTTATAATCTAATAGCACATTAGAGTAGTATGAAATACCTACACAGCTTTATAAGATATAAGAACGAAATGAAGCTATCTGAATCATAGAAAAAATTGACATTTAAAAAAACAAATAAAAATTAATGACAATTATGAACAGCTTCTGTTTCGCTTAACTGAAACGAAATGAAATTCGAAAAAGTAATATGTTTTACGAATTAAACAAAATGAAATTCTGCCGGCTTAACATTTCAATCAAAATTGAAAAATAATATTACAATAATTGGATATCTCGCAATGGCTGACATATTAATTAAGCATCAAATATAATATTTCGTAACAAGTTTTACAGATTTCGTTTATGATTCGCGCTGGTTGTCAGATGCGAAAACTTTAAATGGGGGGGAAAAAAATGCATGTGTATGCATGTTGCGTAATGTTTCGAATTGCTTATTTAACTGTCAATTGAAATCGTTGTAAAAAATTTAAAATTCTGCTCGGCTACTTGTAAACCTGAAACGTAGCCTGACCCCAAAATCCACTCGCACTTGTGAATTTTCACACGCAAGCAAACAAGCCAGGCAGGATGTGTGGGTATGCGTGTGTGTGTGTGTGTGAATTTGAAGGATAAATAAACAGACACGTGGCACACGTGAAAAATACACACAACACAAATGGACGAAAACCTATAGAATGATAAGCATGCAACTAAAAAACCTGCTCGAATTAGGAATCGAAAAAGGGCGAAGGGAACAGGAAATAAAATTAAAAAATAGAATCGAAAAAATGTACAAAAATCGAATTTCAAATATCAGACAGAGAGAGCGAGAGAGAGAGAGAGAGAAACGAAATTTAAATATGCGAATGCGAAAGGGATAAGCGCTACGTTTTTATGCAAAATAGAAAGGAAAAAACATTTTTGCGCAAAGGGCTTATAGCGGATTTATTTTTGGCAACACGGTAACACAGCCCTGGCCCATTCAGCCAATCCCTCCACAATCCCAGCGCAGGAAACACAGACCAGAAAACAAACACAAATACACGCAATCCAAATATTAACGTGCAGACTCTCAAATAGCAGATACAAATTCCAAATACGAAATTCTGCGAAATAGAACGTTTCGCAGCGTGGGAGGCGGAGGCAAAAGCTAGATGTGTAGGTAGTTCATATTGATAGAGATGAAGGATGAAGCACAGACCTGCACGGCATACATATATATTTTGCAAATCAAATGCGATGCACGGTCCTAAGCTGACATCAAAATGGGGAAAGCCAACAGGATTTCG
Organism: Drosophila borborema; assembly: GCA_030914335.1. Lineage (NCBI taxonomy): Eukaryota > Metazoa > Arthropoda > Insecta > Diptera > Drosophilidae > Drosophila > Drosophila borborema. Next base: position 2,946,462 of record JAUESP010000304.1, on the reverse strand, counting down.
ATGGGGCATCCAAATAGTTATGGAACGGCTTGTCCTCTCGAGTACATGTTCGATATACTTACGCTATGCATTTATAGACACGAAAAGATTTTCCACTTCATACACACTCTTCATAATTTATGTTATTATAATTATTGATTGCTTAAGGAGCAAAAAGTTTGCAACGTGCCTAACGATGCGAAGGTTGAAAAAATATAAAAAGATGCAAACGAAACGAATATCAAATGGAAATAAAAGAATATATAATTAAACGAAATTAAACGAACATATAATGTAACGAAAAGAATATCAAATGAAAATAAAATAATATATAATTAAAAATAAATATTAAAAAATTAGTGTTTCTTTTTTCATATAATAAACAAACTGTGGAAATTGATTGTAAAAATTAATAAATTTAATTAGAATAGGAATATTTTGTAAAAATTAATAAATTTATTAAAATTAATTACTATATAAGAAATAAAAGTTATAATTTTTTTGGAATTAAAACAAATTATATATATTTAAAATAAATGTTTAAATAAAACAATTATTTTCGTATTACATTTCTAATAGATGCTCGCAGCTGTAAATAAATAAATTAAAATTAGCTTTGTATTAATTATTTTAATTTTAATATTTTATTTAACATTAAATTCGTAAATGTAATATATATATATATTAATATGTATCAAGGTCTATAGCATAAATTAGAGCAAGCAATTCATTTACATTTCTTTTTCATTTTCTTTTAATTTTTACTTTAATATAATTTTAATCTTACCTGCATAAAAGCTTTCCTAAAGTTTACTGTCAAGTTGTTTGAAATGAGTATATATGTACATATAGTACTTTATTATTCGAATCGTTTTGTAGTTTAGTAGTATTTGAGAACGATTCATTAAAAATTGACAGCATGCATCAGCTGGACTGTTAAGTAAACAACATTAAAAGTACCTTTCGAAACATTTCTGTGTTTGAGAATCAGCTTACAGATTTGTAAACTTAGTCTAACCCTTTGTACTGGGGAACTACTTAGTGAGTGAGATTTTCTCTTTGTTTGCGGGTGGCAGGACGCAGAACTGTTTTGTGATTTTGACTGTGATGTTGATGAAGTGCCAGGCAAAAGCAGGAAGTTGAGGAGCGAGAGAAAGAAATAACGAATGTATGAGTGAAGGAGTGAAGGAGTGAGTGAGCGAGTGAGTGATGTGGCTGATGGATGGATGGATGGATGGATGGATGGATGGTAGGAAAGGCTCTACTCTCAAGAACCAAGAGCTTATTGGGCAAAACAAATATAGGTGCTGGCTGCCATATACTCCGAACCCTAGAGCAAGACCGTTACTCGATAAGTGTGCGGCGGGCCTCACAAAAATTACACGCACACTTGCCCGTTTTGCTTCACATGAAGTTGATGGATGACCCGGCCAACGTTGGCTGGGTCAACTGCCGCTGACCAACATAACTGGCGCAGTCCAGCCAAAAAACAAATGCAAAGGGAAGTGCGAGGGCAGTTCCGTGATACTATGCACTTGATAAATGGCAACCATAATGAATGACTGTCCTCTGGCAGCTACACTCGAAATATAGCCAAAGATTAAAGTGCATGAACATGAGAGAATATTTAATAATCTTTATATAATTTCCATTCCATTCATCTGTGAGCGATAAACAAAGTGGATTGCATGAGAATCAAAACATGTAAATAGATACATATTTTTGAAAACACTCTGATTTCATGTGAACAAGTGAAACGAAACGATCTGGTGGGAACAATATGCACTACAAAGTGACCCCAGCGAGCGACTACCCTCGCTTGCAGGGGGGAGAGATCGGAGAGTATTGAGAGGGTCGAGCATCGAGCAATGAATCGAATTCATTTTCATTTCATTTCATATTTATCTGACGGTGAAGTGAATGCAAGCAAATGCAACATAATCGTAATTACTTAATGCGCTCAACAATGTTTTGCCACTAAATTTCAGCTGAAATGCATCGTTAAATGCAACAGACGCTGCAGCTGAGGCTGAGGCTGCAGCTGAAGCTGAAGCTGGAGCATCGCCAGCTACCCCAGCTGGAGCATAGGCAATGATTAGGCTCTAAGTGAAAACATGTGGAGCACAGATCGGCTATGGCACATGCAAGTTCCATGATGGAACACATGAAACATTCGCGTGACTCATACGGCCGCCAGATGGTGCAGCACGCATCATCGCCAGACTTGATAGGGAGAGAGGGGCTGGGGATAGAGCCGATGATGAGGATGGCGATGAGGATGGGGTCTCACATGCACATGCCGCCTTAATGGAGTGCACAGGTTATTCAATTTACATGCGAATCTCTTTTCGGTTCATGTTTTATGGCAAACACTAAATCGTAAATCAAGAATATTTCTTTTCCAAAAACTATTTTCAAAATCCTTTGTAGCTATTTCTATATGCGAGCATAAGCTTGAAATTCTCTTTTTTTTCAGCTAATAAAATACAGCTCCAAATACGAGGCCAGACTGACAGCGTGTCCAAATCAGTTTGCATCTAATCTGGCTACGAATAACAACTTCAAATGAATAAAATATATAAAATACATTTGCTCTGTCATAATTTATAAATTCCAAAAATTTATAAACTATTGCCCATCGTTTCACCTAAAAACTTATCATATTTTTTTACGCACATTGCTCACAGAAATGTGTTGGAAATTTATTCATGAAAGTTGGTAGAAATATATAATTTGTAGTTAGAATAGCTTCGTTAGGCCATTATGTGGAGCATTAGCTATGCTCTAGGTGGGTGTGTGTGGGTGTGGAGGGCTAAGGAAGCCAAATGGGCCATTAAAGCTATATATTAACGCTATTGTATATCTATGCAACTAAAGGTTGCGCATGTTGATATTTAGCGGAATTATATATCTATGTATATAAACATATATTTACTTATATATTCATGTATATAGTATATGCGCCACAGGCCCCACCAAATTATGCAAATGCGAGCCATTAGAGCGCCGCTCTTTATATGCAAATTAAATGCCGTGGAAATTTATACATTTTGCGAGAATAATTAGGTTCGTGTGTGAAGTGGCCACAATTAAGTGACCAGAAATGACGGCTACAAACGAAATCTATAATTAAAGTCAAATAGACTTTGTAAAAGCCACTAACAGACGACAGCAAATGAAATTAAATTACATCAAATGAATGAATTGAATATTTTTATACCCTGAACCCATTGAAAATGGGAATTCAGGGTATAATGGTTTTGTGAAAATGTATGTAACAGGCAGAAGGAGACGTCGCAGACCCCATAAAGTATATATATTCTTGATCAGCATCGAAAAATAAGTTGATCTAGCCCTGTCCGTCTGTCCGTCCGTCTGTCCGTCTGTCCGTCCGTCTGTCCGTCTGTCCGTCCGTCCGTCCGTCCGTATGAACGTCGAGATTTCGGAAACTATAAAAGCTAGAGAGCTGAAATTTCACATGAACACTCGTATGTTACCTACGCAATACGAGTTTATTTTGTTTTTTCGATAACTTGTCCCATTTCCAAATTATCGATAAAAAATCGAAAATTCGTTTCCATTTTTTAGGTTTTTTGTGTATAACTACTACACTGTTTCACCTAGAGACTTTAACTTTATATATTTAGATAGATATTATGGATACACAGATTTTGTAGTTTTCAGATTTTTGATGCCACGCCCCCCTCGCCCACAATTTGCAAAAAACGCATTTAAAATACTAGAGACTTGCAATTTGGCAAATAGTTAGATATAGATACTCTAAATCTACTTTTAAAATTTCATGAAGATCATGCATCTAGAAATGGATTTATAAGCGTCCAAAGTTCAGCCCAACCCACCCCCAAGCCGCGGCAGCAACTGCGCAGTTAGCGGAGAGCGCGCTCATAAGTAGAGCGTAAAGAGGAAGAGTATCACTTTTTTTGCAGGGTTCAGGGTATCTCGTAGTCGAGCCGTCTCGACTAGAGCCTTCTTACTTGTTTCTAGTATGCCCTGTGCCTAGGACTAAGGGGCTAAGGGGTATCAGCTAGACTACAAATATATATATTTGGCAATCGAAATAAATATATGAGAGTTCATTTCGTATGCTCTAAACAGTCTACAGGGTATCTCTTGGTGATTCATTTCTTACCTCAAACATTGTTATTTATGTAATTGTACTAATGATGCAAATGCGAGGCACGTTCAAGGCGTGGTCATGGGAACGGGCTGATATGTCCATATACCCACTTCAAATACTATTTGAATACTCTGACTCTCCCGAAAAATGAAGAGGAAAACAACAAAAAACTATAAACCGAATGTCCATTGCGACGTGATAATTGCATTTTTGACAAATTAATTTGATATTCAAATGGTAATGTGCACGTCATTCAAATTTGAATTGTATATAAAAAGAAAAAAGCAAACAAAATGAATTTAAGCCAATTATAGAAATATCAGCTGAACACATGTGCGATTATATTCATTATTATTATATTCATTATATTCATTTATTATTACTTTATTTTTTTCAGATATCAATCAATTGTATTTCAGTTATTAATGCAATAATTTATGGTGTTAAGAGTGTGTATTTGAAAAAGAATGTCAAATATATTGGAATACTTTTAGAAATGATATAGGCTTATAAATAAATATAATATATATTATTAAAAAATTTAATAAAGTAATTATTTATCTAATATTTTGTTTGAAATATATCTTAAACTAAAAAATTATCGAATTGAGTAATAATATATATTAATTTATCGCTTGCTTTTGCTTGCTTTGAGCTACAGTGCACCCTGTCCATATAGTTCTTCCATATCTCTAACTGCAACTGTGCAAGATTGCGGAAAAACAATATTATTAATTTTTTTTTTTTCAATCTTACATGATTATATTATTACTATATTAGTATTATCAATATTCTATTATTATATATTATTATTACAAATCATTGGGAATGTAGTCGAGGCTAGCCAGATGCGAATCTAATAGAGCTTATCTTAAAATAGCTCAGAAATAGTCCAGCTTGAAGACTTTGAAGACCTTCCTTGTCCGTAAGTTAGCTATGAGGGCAACAACTCTTCAATTCTCAAGGTCATAGTCAAGTTACTATTAATACTCCATTTTTCACAGGATATATAACAGATATCAAATCGACTTCATGGTCTCTACAGGCTATTATTACTTTTAAATATTTTCTGATATTCTACGCCTCCATAATCTGCTCATATTTCATGGGCATATAGTCAGATATGATTTTCACTTAATTATTATTATTTTTGTTATGGAGACTTTGAGATTTCTTAAATTGCTTTACTTTCAGCGAGCAATTCTTGCTTCCCGCTTCGCTTTCCCCACTTCCTGCTCTGCACATAGTATATAAGATATATAAATCGAAAATATGAGATGTGCTCGTTTGCTGAACCCAGAGGAATTCGTTGTTAAGCAGCGACCAGTATGCTGTGCTTCCCTTGTTTTCCCACATGGTGAAGCACAAGTGGGCGAGGCAAGCGAAACAATGCAACGGGGAGCTGGAGGGGAGCAACAGCATCGCCGGCAGCAGGGGCAGCAGAGGGTCGAACGGGAACAAGCAAATGGTGTAGCTGTTGTTATTATTGTGCGGATTAGTGTAGCGGGGTTTCGCCGGGCAATGCAATAAATTAAAATAATGTTTGCTCATTTAAAACTTAGGGGCTGGCTGCCGCTTTAGAGAGCTGCTGCTGCTGCTGTTGCTGGTGGTGCTAGGTAGGTGGGATAGGGTGGGTAGGGGCGACACAGTGCTATAGTAGAACAGGGACAAGTGTTTACTTGTGCGCCGTTAATTTGTTTTTACGACACTTGTTGGTGTTTATTATTTCTGTTTGCAGCTCCCGCGCTGGCGGTTAGTCATGGAGGCCAAATGAAAGATGGAAGAGGGGGCTAGCAGCAGCAGCAGCAGCTATGCTCGATACTCCCAGGAGGCCATTGGCGGAGGGAGCTTGAGTAGTAGTAGGAACAACAGACAATTAGATAATAACAAATTTCAGCTCCATTGTTGACATTCTAGAAATGTGAAAAGAGCCCGAATGGAACCAGCACAAAGATAAAAACTTCAAGTGAGAATGTATATATATATATCTATTTATATATGTATGTAAATGTATATATAACAAACATATATGTATACCCCTTTTATAGAGCCTTCTCCTTGCCAGTTAACTCTGCCGCAGATTAACTCGTCATGAATCTTAATTAGCAAAAAAGAGAAAAAAAGAATTGAAGAGGGACTGTTGCTGCCTGACGTGGTGAATTGGCTGATGGACAAGCAACACACAGACTCATTACGCAAAACCTAGAGCTCCGATTCCGAGCCCAAGCCGAAAACCCATGCTCATACCCTATCCCATATAACATACGAGGAAAAAAGAAGAAAAGAAAAGAATGATGGTACCAGAAGAAGAAGAAGAAGAAAAGATTGTTTTGAGAACAACAACAATGACAACTTGAAATAATAATGCAAAGCATAGCCAAAGCAGTGAAAGAGAGAGAAGGAGTGTGTGCGAGAGAGAGAGAGAGAGAGAGAGAGAGTGAGCGCAAGAGCAAGAGCGATGAAAACAAAGACCAAACATTTAAAGACCAAACTGTGTACAAACAAGGGCATCCAGTTTTTTTAGCTTTTTTTTTATTTTTATTTTGTGTTTTTTTCTAGCCCAACCTTTTTTAAAATCAAAACAAACGAGCGTGGAATGAAGGAATGAGCGCTAAACGTAAACAACACAACACACACCCCGCCGAGCCAAACAACTGTATCTGAATCTAAAGCCAAAGCCAAAGCCAAAGCTAAAGCTATAGCTGAAGCTGTTGCTGCTGCTGCTGCTGCTGTATCTGTATCTGAATCCAAGTCCACAACTCGCCAGCGGGAGTAGGTGTAACTCCGGTAGTGGCCTGGCCTGGCCTGGCCTGGCCTGGCTTGGTTCGGCCTCAAATGAGCCCCAAGCAAGGCGAGAAGGAGAACCAGTTCGGCCAGTTGGCTGCTGCCCCGTTGCCATTGCCCGGCTGTCCGATTGCCGGCTGTCTTGTTATTTTTGTTTTTATATATATATATTTATTTTCTTCTTCTTCTTTTTTGTTTTTGCATTTTCATAATAATAATAATAATAATAAAAGAGAGCTTAAAGATCAACATGTGGCGATATCGTCGCGTATTCCACGGGCGCAGTGCCCTCACCCAAGAGTCATGAACAACAAAGTTGCAGCGCCACAACTTCCACCTGGCAGACTAGTATAAAAAAAAAAAACTCAGCTCACAACATGTAAAATAAATAAAATAAAAAATAAAACTATTCATTAGCCTAAAGATTAAAAAAAAATATAGCTATATATGTAGTGTAGTTTAATTTTCTCTTGTTATTTTTGTAAAGCTACAATAATTAAATAAGAAATAATCGAAAAACATCTATCCGACATATATAGTAAGTCCTAAGCAGGAAATAATGACTAGTGTAATACTAATTAATAGCTCTGCTTTATATAAATTATACTTGGATTAGTGAAGCTAGCAGTTACTAGATTATATTCAAGCTATCCATATGAAACGCGCACGTGTGCTCTAAACGGGTATGCCCGACTCGAAGTTACACTGAACTCGTCAACTTTTATTGACATGAGCGAATTCACTATGAGCACTTGATTATTGAATAACTTTTGATTCAATTTGACTTTTCCTTAATATTGGTAATCAGATTTGTGTTTTTGCTGTAGCAAAAGTTTTTACTATTTCAAGATTTTACAAGTCATCAGAAGTACGCATAAGCAATTAGTTCAGGCAACAAATTTAATTCTGACAGCTAGAAGCAAATCATATAATATTTCTGTTACAGCAAGAAAGTCATGTTTGAAATTTAAGTAAATTAATATTTTGTCAAACAGTGTAAGATGTAATATGAAATATAAATACAATAATTTAGCCATATTACAATACATTACATTACAATAAATAAAATGGCACAATAACGAAAAGTTTGAAGCTTAACTGCGACTGTGACTAATCAGAAATATCAACAAACATACAAGAACACATGTATATATATATTGGTGAGCGATAGAAAATGGAAAATTGTCAAACGGCATGACCTCAGTTCGGTTAGCAACAATAACGAAGAAGAAGAAGCAGCGAACACAACTGCGAAGCCCTATATGATGATAGAATTCAATAGGGCAGGGAAATAGGCGAAAGCCGAAATGAAAATATTTCATCAAATGAAAGTTAATCATAGAAACGCATTCAGTAGATTTTACTGCGAAGCCCCGCAATGCCATCAAAATAAGTAAAGCAAAAGACATCATGACGCCCACATCTTGTGCGGTTCTATGCCTCTGCCTCTGCTTCTGCTTCTGCTTCTGCTTCTGCCTGTTTGCTTTTGATTCCACTGTGTTCTTTAAACAATTTAACAAATGCCACAAACGTCAATTGGAAGGCGTTCGAGGCACGTTCGTTAATTAAATTAATTGTGGCGTCTTTTGTCGATGTTGATGTCGCCCCTTATGCTACTTATGACCAGGCCCGGCCCCTGAGCCCGCCCGGCCAGGCCATAAGGCAAATGCCGGCATATGTATGTAGAGCTGTAGAACTGACCTACAAGCCGGGCCCCTCTTTCCCTCTTTCCTCTTGCCGCTCTCTCACATGCTAATGCACTTCCATGTCTTTCAGCATTTCGTACCCCTATATACCTAAATGACAGGCCAGTAACTGTCACCGTCATTCGTTGATTTGCTCTAATGTCTGCCATAAAAAACATAATAGGAGAACATGTCTAACGTGGCAAACGTATAGTCGAAAATTAAATACACTATCACTATCTGAGTTGAGAGTATATTTCAATTCTCTAATGATTTTTATATGAGATATATTTGATGTTAAATTCATTTTAGTACTCAATTTTAATTTATTTATTAATTTTAAAAATTTTTATAATTTAATTGATATTAAACATGCCAAATATTTGCTGCTCTTGCATTATAGACGCAACGACTCATGGATAGCTACATGTAGTCTATAATCGTAATATATAATTATCTGAATTATAGCTCCATATTAATATTATATATACTTTATATGATCCAGAGTACTTCCATCTGCTTACAGCATAGATTTTAATCAATTTATTTATTCAGGTTTTAAACTAGCTTCAAGAGATATCAGAACATTTGATTCATTTTATGCAGCGAACATTCTAGTTGAATATTCGTTTAAGCTCCCTATGGGGTAGGCGCCTCGCTGACAGCTTCTATATTGAGAGCTGATGTTGATGTTGATGGCGATGTCGATGGCAGCATAAATTAGGCACAAACTAATTAAATGCGTTTCAATTGAAGTTGCAACTGACAGCAGCAACAGACGCAGCAGCAGCAACAGCCGCAGCAACGTCAGCCGCAACGAGCTAATGAGCAGAATGCTTGCATGTATCTGTATCTTGCAGATACACGTACTCGTTTCGTACTTGCATGTATCTGTAGATTACAGACACACACGTACTCACTCGGCAAGTTGGTGGCGTAAACACGTTCGCGTTCTCGATGCCTTGGGAGCGTCTATAAATTACAATTCGCCAAACTCTTTAGCTACGTTCTCTCTCTCTCTCTCTCTCTCTCTCTCTCTCTCTCTTTATTCTTTTTCCCCATCGATTAGCTTATGTTACATGCAGTCATGCGACTTTAAGAAAATTGACCGGAAAGTAAATGAAAAGTTAAAGCAGTAGTATTAAAAAAATATATATAAATTTTTCTCATTTCGTTTTTCTTCATATTTACGAGTGAAATATATTAGGCTTTTATTTCAATATTCGAGTTTTCTTTATATTAGATAGAGCCCGCTGATGCCACGCCTTCTTTATTTTAATATTTAATGTTGCATTGCCGTTATTATATGTTTTACTACTATATTTTATTATTTTAGTTTTCAGTTTAGACTCCTATTAATGTTTACTGGGCTGCTCGTTCCGCTAGCAACGAATTTGTAAATTTCGTTTGCTGATTGTCAATTTTCCAAATGACTTTTTCATTGCCTACTTTTCACTTGCAAAACTTTTCCGCTTTTGGCAACAATTAAAAGCGCTGACTCAGCAGTAGCGACGGCATCGTCAGCGACAGCAGCAGCGGCAGCGGCAGCGGCTGCCGTCTCAGTTGGCCCGTTCCAAAACGGTTGGCAACAGCAGCAAATCAAATATGGCCAAAAACGGAAAGTCAGCCAAATGTCTCAGCCAGGCGGCACTTGAGGGCCAACAAACTTTTACCCCAGAGCCGCCAAGTCTGCCAAGTCTCTATAGCTGTTGTTATTGTCATCATCATCATCATCATCGTCATCGCCATCATCATAATCATAGTTATTGTTGTTGCTTGCTCTTGGATCATAATGACACACATATGAGTACTCCAGCGAGTAGAGACATAATTACCGCGCTGAACCGAACCCAAGCGACCAAAAATGATCTCTCAACTGACAGCTGACGGAGTTGCTAGCTGTTAGCTGTTAGCTGGTAGCTGCTAGCTGTTAGCCAGAGCCGTTGACTGATTTATGAAAGACACTTTTGCAAGTCGCCCAACTTGATTTTTTATTTTTTTTCTATGAGAAACCGTTACGGCTCTGCGCTCCAACAAGTGTCTGTCTGTCTCTCTCTCAATCTGTCTCTCCAACTCCATCGCTGTCTGTCAGTCTCGCTCTGTCTCTGTTGTTGTAGATATATAAATAAATAAATATATATTTATATAAATGAGTACCTACCTATCTTTCTATTTATCTATCCATCTATCAATTTGTCAGCACCCTGAATACCCTTTACTTAATCTTCTAATCAATTCAAAAAGAAGAAGCAGTTCATATAGATTTATTTTTCAATTACATTCTAAAATAGATTAACATGAAATCTTATTTATTTAATTATTATTATTAATTTAGTATTTGATTTGAGCAGAGTATTCGCTATGCGGCTTCATGCGTGAGGGCTTTGAAGGTTTTCTCAATTTTTGTCTATTACGAATTGAAGTGTTTTGCTGTCTCTGAGCTGTTGTTGTTTGTTGCCAAGCACCCAAATGGCTCAGTTTTCTGTTTCTGTTTCTGTTTCTGTTTGTGGCCGTCTTCTTGTTCATCTCCGTCTCGCCTGGTCTGCTGACCTGGCCTGAACTGAACTGAACTGAACTGGGCTTTTACGTCTGGCCAGACCAGTCGTCTCTTTGGCTGGCTGGCTGCTTGTTTTCTGTTGTTTGGCAATCACGATCGTTAGATCTCTGCTTTGAAAGAGTCGTGGCCCAGTTGCTGGCTGCCGGCTTTCCGCGCGACTCTAAACTTAATTGTCAGTCTAATGGTAATGCCTGTCTTTCTGCTGCTGCCACGAATCAGCTGATCTTCCACTGCCACTGCCGTTTGCCTGCCTTGATGGCTGCTGACTGATAATGATGAGTAAGCGCTTTTAATGCCTGGATGCAAAAAGAAACGCTTAGAACAGCGCATCCGTGCCCCACATGGATTCATGTGGCGTTTCACTAACAAAGCGTATAATTATATATGTAAGCAGAACGGCCATCAAGTCCAATTACTTGCAATAAAATTAAAATAAATAAAAATAAAATAAATAAAAAATAAAAAGCTATGTAAATCTGAAATGGATCACAGAATCTTAATTATATACAATTAAAAAACAAAAAAATAGCTATGATTACGCATAGTTAAAATATTTTGTATATTTTCTTTATTTATACAAATATTCAGATATACTAAAATTAAATTTATTATTTTCCCTTAACTACTTTTTCTTAATTCAATCAAATATTGCAGACTGAGATAGCTTGCTCTCGAGATTAATCTAAACTAATTGGCTTTGCTTTCTAGACTGATGAAACTTGCTCCCGATACTTATCAAACTTGCTCGCAGAGCTGATCAAACTTACTTACAAGACTGACTAAAATTATTTCCGAGACTGATCAAACTTGCTCAGAAGAATGCTCAAACTTACTCTCGAGACTGATCAAACTTGCTCGCAATGCTGATCAAACTTCCTGTCGAGCCTAATCAAGCCTGTTTTTTGATTGCTTTTAACACTAATTAAACTATCAAGCCTGATCAAGCATGATCAAGACTGATCAAATTTGTTCCCATGGCTGATCAAAGTTCCCATTCAAAACTGATCAAACTTGCTCTCAAGACTGATTAATAGGCTCATCAATGCTAATGATACTTGCTATCAGCACAAGTCAAATCTGATCAATGCTGACTCACATCAAATATTCAATTATTTTACACAAGTTTTTAGATTAGAAAACATCTTTCATTATTTCCGAGTTTCATTTATGTTTATATAGAACACATTTCGATTTTTACACATTTTCATTTGTGTGCATTTTTTAAATCATTTTACCTCTTTCAGCAGAAACAACTGTCAGGGCTGTGTAGGTATTTTCATTTTTAACATATCTCAACAAAAAATTAAATTCAAATCTCTGGACTCTCCGTTCAAAACTCCTAAAAAAAAAAAGAAAAAAAAAAATTAAAAAGTTTTTGCATTTTTTTTTAATTTCGTATTTGAAATTTGTCAGCAATTGAAACCTCAAATAAAATGCGTTCACGCGTCTCTTACTCACGGTCCGAGGACTCGGTATTCCCCGGCGACTTCGAAGATCCACGAAAGCGCGGCATCTTACGGAATACGAGTTGCCATTCATATCGGCAACTGCTGCGAAACAGCCAGCAAGCGACCATGCTGCAGGGCATGATGGTACTGATGGGCATGGCCACATTGCTGCTGGTGCTCTGGCTGCAGGGCATGGAGACCACATCAGACGATCAACTGAGCCTACAATCGTGCGTATCCAGTTCACTGAATGCTCTCTGGCTGGGCATATCGGGGATCCTAAGTCTGGGCATCTCTGCGAGCAGCCAAGGCTCGGGTCCAGATTCCCCGCGTGCCTATCACTGTAATCAGCAACTGGACACGATGCGCATATTCCGACAGATAAGCAAACAGGTGCTCAACCAGGAGCAGGCGCTGGCACGACTCGAGCGTGCCGTCAAGAGCGACCGGCCATTGAGATCGGTGGCTCTGCTCGGTCCACCCGGCGTGGGCAAAACGTTGACTACAATGGTGTTGCGGCAACAGTTTCCCTGGCCGGAGAACGTGCACACCTATTCGTGGAGCACCTACGTCCCGGACGGCGCCCACAAATTTAATATGATACGCCACTTTGTGGAGCAGCTGTCCAGCTGTGGCCAAAATCTGCTGATTATCGACAATCTGTCGCCGTGCGACCACAGCTTTGTGCCCATCTACAACAAGCTGCTGCTAGATCGCGAAGGCGACTCCCAAATGGCTGCCAATCAAAGTGTGCTGGTGATTTACGTATTCAATCTGGAGATGCAATTCTATTGGCAGCAATACGAATTGCTGCAGCAGCTACCCATGGACACGACCATCATCAACTATCGCCCCTTTGGTCGAGCCGAAGTACTGGGCTGCCTGGAGAACGAATTGCGCTTGGAGCAGCGTACCCTGGACACGAAAACAATCTCCGACATCGTCGAGGAGGCAATACTCGATGTCGAGGACGAAGGCTGCAAGCGCATACGTCCACTCCTGATACAGCACGGTCTGGTGGAACCACAGTGATCACAAAGCAACGCGATCATCGCTATTCATTCATTTCAAGTTTTCGTCTACAGCACTTGATACAAATTTTAACGTAGTCAACTTGTTCAAATTTTACTGTAATAATCATCCCATTGTACTTCACCGGAGACCAATAAAAAAAAAAAAAAACTATCTTACTATAAGAGTATGCGATATTTATATTTATAAAACATAGATTGGAATCGAAAAGACATATTATTATTATTTTTTTGGTTTCCACTCGACAATAAAAGTGAATGTCGTAATTGCTAAGCGAGGTCAACTTATTAAGAAAACAGTTCTTCATATGTTGTTCGTGTTGTAAATATCAAGTTTGATCTCTTCAAATGCTTAGCGCAACGTTTAACTGCCAACTATTAAAAATTTCAAGAGTTTTCTTAATTATGATTATTATTAAAACTGCAAAGCCATCGATGGCTTCAATTATTGATTCATTGAATCAATTATATATAATTTTTTTTAGCTATTCAAACTCTGTATATACAAGAAATAAACAAATTTCAAATATTTTTTCTTTAATTTTTAATTCATAATAGAATATAATATAAACAAATTTTTCTAGAATGCCATCTGAAATTTTGTATAATAATATTGTTAAATAGCAGCTGAGTTAAAGATGAATGAAAAACTTTTTCTTAACTGTGTAAAGGATATATACAAAAAATTTACTACCATAAAGGTAAGTTTAAGGATTTACAGAGATTTAATAAAGGATTTAATATTAAAGTTTTATAAATGTTCGCAAAATGTTTCTTTCACGATTTATCCTACAATTGTATTGTAAAATAAATAAGAAATATTTGATATACATCAGCTGAGTTTTAGATTATTTCGCATGCAGTTAAGCAGCTCAAGATAAAATAAAGAACTCATCACAGCAAATTTAAATGTATGAACTAGACTTGAAAAAAATGTTTTGTATGTAGATCTTTAGAGAAAAGTGAACGATGCATGCTTTGCCCTAATGAAGTTTGTACTTGTTTCTTATTATTCCAGTCTGGCCTCTGGTATCGTTCATGGCATATCTTGAGTGAAGTGCGACGAAGAGGTGACTCAAGTGGCCAGCATTGAAGTGCGCCCCATGCAAATGACAAGAGTAGATTCTGAGACGGAGGCTTGCCAAGAGCGAGAGAGACAGATAGAGAGAGGGAGGGGGAGAGAGAGAGAGAGAGAGGGAAGGAGAGCGCGCGCGCGCATACATTACGCACTGCGTTAAGTACTGACTGCTTAGAAATATTTGTCTATCACTCGAATTTCGGAGGTTGCTTCATCATAACCATCATCATCCTCATCATCAGCATCATCATCATCGTTGTCATCACATCATAACTTCAAGTATAGAAAAGTGCCTTGGTTTTGTTTCTGCCTTTGCCAACGTTTCGCTACAATGGAATATTTTCTGAAGAGCTACATATAACTAAAAGTGAGACATCGTGAAACATCATGATAAACAAGATGTGAGTATGGAGCCCACTGCTATGAGAGAGATTATGTGTATATAGCACCTATAACAGGCTTTCACTGTCAGGAACTTGGCAACGAGATTTCGCCAAGTGTGACAATTGAAAGAGAAAAAGTTTGCAATTAAGCTAATTAGAATTTCAGGCTAAACTCACCGAATTTAGCAAACATTTCTTTAAGACTTTAACAAATTTTAATTATATACATATCTGAATTCAAAATATTTATTTATAAATAAATGAAAACCAAATTGTACTTCAATTAATTTGAAGTTTAGTTTAAAATTTCAACAAAATATTCCATTGTATTCAAATAGATTTAATTAAACAAGATTAACTACAATTAAATGCATGCACATTTATAAATAATATATATCAACTAAATTTAAATTGCACTGAATTTCATTGAAAATCAAATTTGCATTTCATTAAACTAGCGACTCAAATAGAAGCTAACTTAACATATTTAATATGACATTAGGAATAAACTTTCAACAGAATATAAATTAGTTTTGCAAAGGAAATTGAACTTATTTATAGATTTTTTGTTTTGTTTTAACTATTGCAAATAAATTAAAATGTAATGCAATTAATGCAACAGGAGATAGAGATTGAATCGATTTAAATACAAATTTATACATGCTAAAAGCGACTGAAGCAGCAGCAGCAGCGACGATATTTTTTCATTCAGATAATCGAACTGCAGGTGAGGGTATCGAAGTAGATGTTGCTTTTTTTCCAAAAATTATTGATAATAAAAAAAATATATATGACAAAAAATTTTAAATAATATAATATAAAAATATAAATATACATAGAATTCATATTCAAATTCATATTTAAAATGATATAATAAAATAATATAAATATACATAAAATTCATATTCATATTCATGCTTGTTTTAAATATTTACTTTTGCATTTTATACAAATATATTTAAAAGTTTAAAGTATAAAAGCAGCTTTTAAATTGTTTTACTTATATTAATTTATTAAATATTTATTAAATGTTGATATAAGGATGTTTTTAATACTAGCTGATGGACACTATATTATTCTGATTGTTGACTTTGCACTCTGCCTAATTTGCAGAAATTGAATTTATTTACAGCCAGACAATAAAGGTAAAGTAATTAGAAGTTTAATATAATTTTTAACTCTCATATTTGCTTTTTATTTAATTTAATTTACCTATAAAACTAAAATAATATTTGAAAATATTATAGAAGAAATCTTAATAGTAATGGATTTCTAAGTTGAGACAAGACTTATTTATTTAACAATTAAATTCTTAAATTTAACATTTGGTGTGTCTGCTACTCCTAATATACTATATTTTATACTATATAAAATAAAAGTAAGGAGTAGATATTAGGATTCAGTAAAATAAGTTAAACATATCTTCTCTTAATGTACTCATTTTCATTAAAAATTTTCAAGCACATTCAAATCTTATAATTATCTTATAATAAGTAAGTTTAACTATTTATAAAACATATGCCATTCACAGAACAACGATTGATTTTCTTTCATAAAGAACCTAAGCAGCTCTTATTTCCACTTTGAATGCCCACCAAACATCATCAGCAGCTGAGAGCATCATTGAATATAACTTCAATACCTTCATCTTGGGATATATTTCATAGTCATCTACTGAGAGTATCTTCAAGTCGATTATCATTTAGCTATTGCACAAACATACGCAGACAGTGCGTTCGCCTGTGATATGGCTAGGCGTAAAGAGCCAACAACCGCATCGAGGACAGGCCGTGGCTGCTAGTTGCCAGTTGCCAGTTGCCAGTTGCCAATTGCCGATTGCCAATTGCAATGCGATGCAATGCAAAGCGTAAAACGCAGCCAGCGGCGTTTGTAGTTCATGAACGGCCAGCGAACTCAGCGCGACTTGATAATAAGATACACATACAATATATGAGAAAAAACACAAAAAGTACAAAAAACGAATACGAAAACGAATATCTATATCTCTGTAGGCGAGCGACAGAGGTGCGGACTGCGGATGGGGCTGGGGCTGCTACAGAGGCGGAGAAGGGGCAGGGGCTGAGGCGCTGTGGGCATGGCAACGGCTTGCTTGCACCGGTAACTTTTCTCTGTATTTTTTTTTAGCTTTTCAGTTTTTAGTTTTCTATAGCTTTTTGTTTGCTGCCTGCCTGCCTGCCTGGAATTGAGTCGTTCGGCTGGTCACGTAAGCACCGCACCGATTCCAATAGCGATTTGGCCAGCTTTGTTTTTGAGCTGTCCCCGCTTGCTGGCCCCGTATTGCATAAGTGCCACGAATTTGATTTTGGCAACGCGGAAGATACCAAGCCATGAGCATATACATATGTGGTCGAAGCCAAGCATCTAAGCGATTTGGTCCGAAAAAAAATTGTGAAGTCGAACAATTGCAATCGCTACTTGCATTTCGTTTGATCACTTCTAAGCATCAAATGGAAATGGAAATCGAAATCGAAATGGAAATGAAACTCGAAATTGAACTGGAAAGGTGTACTGCATGCGGAAGCATGGCTAGATCAAATCAGCTGTCTATTAATTCCAGCTAATAGTGAACAAGTGATGTAAATCGTTAAACAAATATGTAAAGGGAAACTAATATAAAGTACATTTAATCAAATACTATACAAATATATAAATTAATAATATATTTAATTATTTCGTGGCAACGTTATCAACATTGATTTATAAAATTTTGACAACAATTTGAATTCAAAATATAATGAACAACATGAAAATTGAGCAAATGAAAATATTACAAGTTCTATTTAAATTTAAAAAATTTAATTTAATTTAATTAAAAAAAAAAATAAATAAATAAATAAAAATATAGTTTTTAAATAATATAGACAGATAAATGAACAAGTATGTTCATATAATTAAAATCATTTCAACATCTATATTCATATACTTAAATTTATTTGTTTATAATATTTAAAATCTATATTTTTTATTATTATTATTTTTTATTATTATTTATTTAAATATATTTATTTATTTCACTTAAACTTATTTGTCTATAATATTTAAAAACTCTATTCTTATCATTATTATTAAAAGAAATTATTTTATTTTATTTATTTAATTTTTTATATAAATAAAAAATAATTTAATTATAATTATAATGGCCAAGAGTCCCAATATAGCTATAAATCTACTTTCATAAAATTATATTTCAATTTATTTATTTAAAAATTAAACCTTTTTCACTGAATTGCAGAATAAGTTATTCATTTTCGAAGACAAGGTTGATTTAAAGCCATTGTCCCTCGATGAATTGATCAAATTATAATAAATATATAAAAATAAAATAAAATATTAAAATTCT
Organism: Drosophila borborema; assembly: GCA_030914335.1. NCBI lineage: Eukaryota > Metazoa > Arthropoda > Insecta > Diptera > Drosophilidae > Drosophila > Drosophila borborema. The sequence goes on along the minus strand of JAUESP010000304.1, from coordinate 2,928,018 downwards.
ATCTAATTATGAGATATATTATTATATTACTAATATCATTTGTTATTATTAAAAGTGTATTTCTTTATATTAAATTATTTATAATTGAATATAATACATATAATTAAATAGTATTTCAATAATTTGATTTGAAATCCTTTGGCATCTAAAATAATAGAGAATTTAACAAATGTAACTCAAAGTTGCACAAGTTTAGCATTCATCAATTGTTGATTTTGCCATTTATTTGTCTCCAGAGACCTTTCAATATCTACTTAGTTGTCGCTGCAGATCTTTGGAACCTATTTTCAATGCAAGCTGCATTCGCATGCTGCGAGTGGAAAGTGGAGCAAACGGTTTCCTTTATGGACGAGCGTATAAAATTTTATGAACCATTTATGGCAAGCAGAAAGGAAAAAAAAAAAAAAAAATGGGGAAAAAAATATAAAGAAGCAGAAAAGAAATGAAATCAAAGAAACACATAATAGTAAAGTAGCAAAGGAAAAGAGCAGAAAACGTCGAAGCGGAATAATAATGCGATGACAACACAGAGCCACATCCAGTCAGCTAGTCAGCCAGTCTCCAGCCATTGGAGCAGCCATTGCGACCATCGAAGCACTTGCAAAAATATTATTATGATTGCTGCAACTGCTGCTGCTGCTGCTGCTGCTGCTGCTGCAACTGCAGTCTCCATATGGAGCTGGAGGGGATGACCAACATAAACAATCACACGCTGAGTGCGTCCACAAAATCCCATAAATAATGAAAGGAAGCTGCCCGGGTCGGGCCATAGTTTGTCGAATGATTTGAAATGAATGAAATAAATTGGTTGCTACGCAGCTACACAGCGATGAACCGCAAACAGTAAATGTCACATACATAACTATATCTCGCTTAAGGCCACAAAGTCACCAAAGCTGCCTCCACACACACACAGACGCAGCTGTGGAAAATAAGGTGAAAATGCACACAAAGAGCTGAAAAGCTATTCAATTAGCAGATAAACTCTATTCCTGAATGAAATCTACTTCTTCTGCCTGCATTTGCTTGCAATGCAATCCATGTCTTCTAATACTATATATAATATAATAAATCATGAGAATATTAGTATTCTTATCTCAGAAAGTCATTAAGAGTCTTCATGCTACAATTGTTATATATGTATATTAATTATACATAAAGACAATGTCAACATACGTGTGCTTAAATTTCTTTAGGAGAATCAATACTAAATTCGTAAATTGACTAATAATGATTTCCCATTTTCAATGGGCTCAGGATATAAAAAATACAAAAATAAGATATAAATAAATAATACCAACATTAAAAAAAAGATATTACTAATAATTAATTTAAAGTAATTTAAATATTATTTAATTAAATAAGTGGCAATTAAATAATATATTTTTAACATATTTTAAATAAAATTCAGTTCAGCTTATTTTAATATTTATTTATTTATAATTTTTAAAGATCAAGATTACGTCTTATTATAATATATTTATATAATGCTAAAACATGCTTTATAATGTTTATGAAAATATATATACTGTAATCTCAGAAACTGATAAAATTTCTGCACACTATTTATTTATTATAAATATTAATTTTTTTTAATATTCAATGATAATGTTGTACTTATTTTACAAAAGTTTTCTGTCAAGCTTAGTGGAAAATTTATATAGCATTTATAACATTTACATTTATAAAATATGTTTAATTTATTACATATTTTAATTAATTCTCAATTGATTCTTAAGGAATTGAAAGAAACTGCATTTAAATACTTTATTTAAAGATATTTTAAAATAAATGAAATAAATACAAAATCATTAAAATGCAAAGTAATTTTTTGTGTAAAAGGAATTATAAAAATTGTAATGCTTATGCAAAATGTTTCTTTATGTAAATTAAATAATAAAGTTTTTAAAGTGTAATTTTATAAATTATATAATATGATATAATATATGATATCAGCAGAATACATATTATTTTTTAATTAAATTAAATAATTAAATTATTAAATACAATGTTAACTCGGATATATTTCTATGAAACTCATGTGGAACTCTTGAAACTTTTTGTGTTAAAGTCAATGAACGTTCGACAGGAATATTTATGGGATGTGAGTCAAACATTTCCAAGCAATTTAGGTTACTGTTACTCTCTAGAGAAAGGAAGAGGGGAGGGAAAGGAGCGCTGCCTCAATTTAAGGGCAGTGTGGAGTCGTAAAGCACTCGAGTCGTACATGTGGCGAAGGTTTGTAATTGTGCAACTGCTGCACAACTGTTGTGGCATTAATGAGCAGCCAAACAAGGCAAACAGCTAGAGTAGAAGAAGAAGAAATGTAACACAGAGACAAAGAGACATTTTGTAGCCACGAAGTGCAGTAGTAGTCGCTGACAACAACGAATCAATCCCAACTCAAATAAATTAAAAGAAATGCAAGCAGCCCACATTGAGTTTGGCTTTGAGTTGGCTTTAGTTTGGCTTTTGGCTTGGCTTTCGACGAGGCTCGCATGAGGGGACAAAATAAATTAAAGCAGCAAGAAACGACAGCAGCAAAATGCTCAAAGCCAAAGCAAAAGCAAAAGATACTTTGAGAAATTAATGGCACGACTGGGCAATTGATTTAAAGCAGCGACAAACAGAACTCAACGTGCCACCAAGCCTCAAGATAGATATTCCAGAGCAGATAGTCACTAAACAGCAGCAGCAACAACAGCTACGCATTACTCGTATTTGAAGCAAACAGTTCTGCTGACAGATACAAAGAGAGAATGAGAGGGAGGGAGAGAGAGATAGCATGGGCAATGGCTGGGAAAATGATTGGCAAAGAGTATGAAAGAAAGCTGGATTGCCTGCTTTTCGCATCCGTATCCATGAGATACTTGCGTTCGCGTCCCATCCAGCTATTTAGACGCACAAATGTTTCTAATCTGTGCCGCCAACTGCCACTGAGCGATAATACACGCACACACGCACACACACACAGTCATCCCGTACCCATTCCCACACACACACACACACACACACACACAGGCACAGGCACACACACACTTACATATTCCAATTGGCATTCGCATTCGCTGCGTTCGTGTTGCCTAGATTAAATTTCAATTAACACCGCAGATACTTCGGTTCGCTCGCTCACTCAGTTGAATTTATTGCAGCAGACAGTGGCGTGCGTATCGGTTTTTCAATTAGATCTCGCATTAATTAAAAGACGTTTGTCCATTCGAAATTAGTTGCTTGTTTCCAAAGCAGCGCCAAACCAATCAAATGGCAACATATAATAAATCTATTTTGATATGAAATATTGAATTTCTTGGCTTAATATCTTACAATAATTCGAAGATTAATTACATTTATATGCGTCAGCATTGCATAATATCATTCAATATTACTATTGTATTTGTAAGTTATTTATTTCAGATAATTTTCAACGTATTTGCCACAATAATTGTTTTTGATTTGAATTTCTCGCCATTTCGATCGTTAATATCCCAAAAAGGAATTTCCCTTTCGAATTTCATTTAATTTCCCTTTTCAATTGCATCGCTCTCTTCGTAATATGTGCCCAATTAGTACAAATAAGTGCTGCCCCTTTCATACTCACAACAAAAATGCACTTTCCTACTCACACTTCAGCTTCGAATATGCCATCAAAAATGTAACTGTAATATTGCTTGCATTTCAGCTACGCTCCATTGGCCACTCTCCGCCTTGCTCACTGTTGCGTTATTCTCTCGATTCACACTGAAGCAGCGACGAAAATGATGATATGCATAAATAGGCAACAATTATTTGCAAAGCAAAAGCAGACAGCAACGTTCTCCTACTTTCCTTGAGCTGCACACACACACACACGCACAAAAAGAAACAAACGAAACGGAATAACCAGATTATGCGCTTAAACCGACGCAAAGCGTCGCGTCGTCACGTACTCCAGTTGAAATGATTTAAATTAAATAATGATTTCTTTTTATTTACTTTGTTTATAATTAAAGCAGTTTCCAACTACTACATGAAACACATACAGATGTATTTAAAAATATATACTTGAATAAAATAAATAAATAAATAAAAATTAAATTAATGCAGCGAATAAGGAAACATGTCAATTTTAACCTTAAATATAGCACAATATTTTATTTTATTTTATTTTTTTTATACTCATTTTTAAGGGAATACATAAAATAAATAAATGATCTAAAAGTCTATAATATAAGAAAAATAAATAAAATTCTCAACATATATAATCTTATTTTAATATGTTTGATTAATTTGTTATATTTATTATTTTCCCTCACGCATATTAAATACATTCTATGGAGTCTTTTTTCTAAATAAATAGAGTTTACCATAGCACTAATAATATAGCACTAATATAATGTAAATCTAATTCAAATAGATCTTAACTTCGGCTCGTTAATCATAGTCCACAATCTTTCATTATATCTAACCTGGGCCCTGAATATTGTGCGTTTCGCCCACTTGTGTGACTGATAATGCAATCGCTTCGTCTGGATCTATTGGGCAGTTCCCCCCGTGGAGGTCTATTTACAAATTGGGCGACTCACGCATAACTCTCCAAATGGCTTGGGTGGGGCGTTCGTTAATTTTTGAACTGGAGCCAAATTTGGCGTTTGTTGACAAGCTCGCGACTCAGCTAAACAAATTTACCGTTACATTACAAACACACCCACACACACACACACATACATAGACAAGCACAGCCTATATAGCCAGCGGGTTTTTGGGGTCTGGGTCGCCATTAAGGCATAAAATCCAAACGAGGAGTAAAGGTAGACTAAAAAAAAGAGCCAAGGAAAAATCATTAAATTAACATGACAAATGACAAAGGGCCGATAAAAGTACATGCATGCATGTGCCAGAGAGTTGGAGAGGGAGAGATAGAGAGGTGGTGAGGCAACTACTAATGCAGTTAGACAAAGACGAGGACGAGGACGAGAACGTGAACGCGGACGCGGACGAAGACGCTAGCGACAGTCAACACTATAATAAATCCGTAAATATAACAGCAAAGGATACTTTGGTAATTGGACGAGCTTATGCTTAACGGCGCTTTAATTTATGCCAAGTGCCCCAGAGTTAGCCGCCAGCCGCGTTGCACGAAAACCCGGCCGACCCCGCCGACCCCTGCCGGAAACCCCGCCACGCCCCCTCCCGGCCAGCGTCAACACGGAAAACCCTTCGACCCGGCGTCCAAAACCCAAACACGAACCCGCCTCTCAGCTATAAAATGTCGCGCTCGTCGTTGTCGTTCCTTGTTTATGGTTATGGTTATGTGTATGTCTCTCTATATGTATGTACATACATACATATGTATATACATTCATATACGTATGCATGCGTGTATGTGTGGTGGGCGTGGCACGTCATGTGGCACATGCATGCGCCCAATTTGAACGGGTATATAAAATGTCAGCATGGACATCAGTCCACCCAAGTGGACAACGTACAGTGGTCAAGAAATATGGTTCGATTTTTGAAAAACAATTTAAAACAACAACAAAAGTTCAGGGATATATGAAAACTTTCGAGAAGCTGACAGTGTTAATACAGATATTCATAATACAATTTAAAATATAAAATAATAATAAAATAAAAAAAGTCGTGTTATAGAGCTTTCATAATGACGAAGAATATACTAATACGTATTGGAATACTAATGATTATGATTATGATAATAATAGAGCTAATTTTGATGAGAGTAGTAGTGGTAATTATAATACTAATCCTATTGCTAATACTTAACAAATCAATTTTTTTTTGTATTTATTTATTGATCTTTTATTTTCTTTGCTTTATGCACTCTCAGCCACGCCGTCGCTCTGGCAGGTCTGTCAATCTGCAATCCGACTAAGTATTTCCCTTTTAAGATTCAATTCCATCTTGAAACCAGGAGCTTTACCGCAATAATCTTCAAGGTGGCTCAGCCTCTTATATGCTTTAATTGAACACTTGCATCTGTGATTTTCTTGTGTCTAGGTCATTTTTTTCCTCCACAGAACCTTTTCGGCAAAGTCACAGACATTTTTCCAAGCATTTTTCCAAGCACATTTGTTGTCCTATTGTCTCTGCTTTGACTTCACCAAGACAAATACTTCATAATAACATTTCATCATCATAATAAGTATAATTTCATTAAACTAATAATTACACTGCTAGTCTAAGGATAGATGCAAACAATATTTTAATATTTATTTTATTTTATTAAAGCTGTTTCTTTCTTTCCTTCTTTTCATCAAATTCGAATGAAGATAACTTTGCATTTAGTAAAAATTTGAATACAAAGAGAGCAAAAGATATGCTTAATGAAAATATACTAGTTTCTATATTACATATACATATTTATATTACATTATATTAAAAGAAATCCATTATAGAAATTAAAACAAATATTAACATTTCAATAGAAAAGACAAATATTTTTGTTTAGCTCAGCGCGCTTTCAATCCTTTTTCATGCTTTCAAAATCCTTTAAGCAACATTTTGTTGGCTCAGCTATTTTCAGATTTTCTGCAAACTTCCAAATTTATGGTGCCCATTGTGCGATTTTGTAATTGTGTGCGACGCAGCGCTGCCTGCACAGCGGAAGCGGAAGTTGCTACATATTGTTGTTGTTGTTGTTGTTGTAGTTGTTGTTGGTGTTTGTTAGGTGCTCGTGTTTTTATTATAACAATATTTGCAGGCATTATTGTTGTTGCGCTTTTTATTATTATTTTGCATATCATAAAATTAAATGAACGAAAAATGTTTACGCTTTTTTTTTTTATTTATTTAATTATTTTTATTTTACTTTTTGTTGTTGAGAGTTTCATTAGGTTTTCCTTTGTTTGTTTGGCTCTGGCTTATAAATATATTTTATTCTGCATGGTAAATCATATTTATATTTGGGATATGCACACAAAAATGTATATTAAAAGTTGGCAATCATATGTATATTTTGTATATATATTATATATGCATATATATTTCTATTTACATTTGATATAGATAAAGGCTTTAATATTATAATTGAGTGCACTCTTAAACGAGCTCAGTTACGAGCGGCTATTTAGTTGCCTTCGATTGCTTGATTAGCAAGTGAACACATCTGGACACGATTGAGAGAGAGAGAGAGAGAGAGAGAGAGAGAGAGAGAGAGAGAGAGAGAGAGAGAGAGAGAGAGAAAGACAAAGTATGAGAGACAGAGTATAGGATGCTTTGAACCTGTGCTTAGTTGCTTCGTGCACATACATAAATTATGTTAATGCCATCAAAACAGAAGAGTAACCAGCCATAAAAGCACTAAATGTTTAACTATAAAGGCGAACTGTTTGCTGTACACGGTAAAATGGCCAATAGTCGAGAGGCGGAGAGAGAGAGAGACTGAGTGGGGGAGCGGGAGAGAGCAATGTGCCATCAACTTTTGATGGAAATGGCCATGGAGTGTGGTCAACAACAAAGGCGGTCCAATAAATGAGCCAACGGATGACTTTATGTGCACATTAAAAGCGACTAGCACATAAAACTTTCAAAGCAAATTAAGTGTAGCACACTTATGTGCGCCGATCTATCCGGCCCACTTGCCAGCCAGCATCATCCCACTCGATGCTTGTCTATGTGAGCGGCGCTCTTAGCGCCAGCTGCTGAGCACTCGATGTTGCTTCGTTTCATATCAATTTTTGTTGAAAACTTTTAGTTATATTTACGAGTAATACAGTATTCTTAAGGCAATTAGCTGTTGTGTATGATTTACTGAAGAAAACAAAGTATTCTCATAGCTGAGTGTGCATATTTTATATATATATATATTTTTTTTTATATGCTCATTATTGCGATATTTCTGGTTATCTAGTTAGATATTAATCTTTCTTTCCATTTCTCTAACTGTTAAAGTACATATACATATGCACATATATACATATATTTATAAATCTACATCAGTTTCTTTATGTCCTTCCATCCGTCATTTACTTATCCATCTGCTCATCTGTCTATCTAGCTGTCTGCCATTAGATCTATCTCTGTATACATGCATCTATCTATAATCATCTATGTATACATGAGAGTCTTTTTTTTTTTTCTCTCTCTCTCTCTCTCTCTCTGTCACACTCCTAATTCCAATTCGATGTTCTCTTTAATTTTGCATTCCACATTCCACATTACGCTTTGTTAAATCAGGAATCTCTCTCCATCTCTCTCTCTCTCTCTCTCTCTCTCTCTCTATCTCTCTCTATTCCCTGCTCTCTTTCATGACATGGTTGGCTCAATTTAAGATTTGAGATATTTTTGCTTTAATGCATTCAAATGGTTCGTCCCATATCAGAGTTTAGTCTTTGTCTCAGTTTCACTGGTTACTTTGTTTTTTTTTTTTTTTTTTCATTTTTCTCGTGCTTATTTTTGGCACAAGTCTTTTTTTTGTTTTTTTTTTTTTTTGCCAATACCTTCATCAATCATTACTTGTGTCACACGTTGGGGACTTTGGGTCTGCATCCTCTTCGACTCCGGTTTGGCGGGTCGCGAATGCAGTGCCAGTGGATTAGACGGCGCCCTTTCCGGGTTAACAAATGAATTTCGCGCGATTGCCAGTGGCTGCCATGCCCCAACCCCTGTCCCAACCCCTGCTCCATGCCCCAAGCCTCATCCCCTGCCACCCTGTCAGAGAAAGACTTGAAAAGATTTTAACACATCGAAGCCGGGGAATGTGGCTTAAGTGAGGCGAGCTTTAGGTTTTGGCGACAAAATCGAATGTTTGCGCCTGCTTTCTCCACAAAAAAAATAAAAAGAAAAGAAAAAGAAAAGTCGAAAATGCTGCGTAAAAGGGTAAACAATGACTGTTTTTCCACAACCACGTGCTCGACTTTCTGCTACTCCCTCAATTTCTTTTCTTTTTTTTTTTTTTTTTTTTTTTTTTTTTGGTGCCGACGAGCTGTGAAAACGCAGCGAAGCACAAAAATAATAACAAAACCCTCACAGCACAGACAGGGTAAGATAGAGAGAGGGAATGAGTGAGGAGGAAGGAGTGAGAGTGAGCCAAGCCCAGCGCATATCGTATCGTATCGTATTGAAAGCAAAGAATGAGCAATGTTTTCCTTTGGCTTTTCCCTCTTTTTGATGATGTAATGAGCGTAATAATCAGAAAAACATGCGAAACGTTTCTGATTTAGCTGCCGCCGTTGCTGCTGCTCCTTCTTCTTCTTCTACTGTTGTTGTCATGGCCAGATTGGATTGCACTTGATTGAAATGTCCAAAAAGCTGACTTCATAAATTACCAACTGACAAGCTGTACAGGAATTTACAAAGAGTTTGTTCGTTCACATTGAAATTTTAAAGACTTTGAGTGAAAGCTGAAAGCGAAAATCTATATTATTTATTTATTTTCTAAATGTAAATTAAAACTCATTTGAAATTACAAAGCGGCTTATAGCCAGAGCAACATCAGCAGCCTTGAGCTGAAAGTCTTTATATGCATAGCATAAATACCTAATGGAGAAGAATGTCGTGGAATATACCTTAAGTGGATTATATATGTATATATACTAAAATATGTAAAGATGTCAGTATATACACGCATAATTAGTTACGATATGCATGCAGCTGCTTATCTAAATATAAAAGATTATGGTTTAGCATTTTGAACTCTTTTAAATTTGCTACAATTATTATTTATTTATTTTAATGCTAGGCCTTAAATTTTTATTAATATTTACATGTTTACGTTATTATTTGTATTCAAATAAAAATACTCATGGAAGCTCTAGTCAAGTGTCTGGCCGACTACAAAATACCCTGAACCTCGAGTAGCTTCAATAAACCGTCATACATCTGTACACACAAAAACAAATATATACACACACATATATGCACATATGTATATATGTAAATATGCTTGGCAGCTAATAATATATACAATTTTATGCAAATATAACAATGTGCTACTTGCTTACAACAATATGAGATTGTAACTCCTGTCACACGACGACAGCATAATATGCTAGGCATCCAAAATAATAAAATCTTATACTTGGAACAAATAAATCTGTTCGTGTGCTGTACTATAGATAATGAAAATGAAAATGAAAAGACTAGCCCAAGGCTCAAATATGCAAAATAGGGTCTATGCGAAAAAATGTTTAGTTTTTATATTTAGCTCAGAAAGCCACAGTAAATTTCGTAGACTCAAAAAATTAGGATTATAAAGTATAAGAATAATTTGAATAAAATATCTAAAATGTAGCTAAATTTGCACTTCACAGACACTATAATTATGCAATTATGCAATTACTATAATTATGCAAATAAAAACTTGTGCCAAGTTAGTTTTTAGTTTTTTAACAAATAAAATACTTACGCCTCAGTAACTATTTTAATATTTCTAAAGTAATAAATATTTGATTTATTTAGTTTTATCTTGAAGTATTTTGGAAATGATATTTATGTTTTCTTATTATTTAAACAATATTAAAAAGTGAAAATGTTTCTTTGAGCTGTAAAAATGTTGATTCGATTGATTTAACATTTGTGGCTAAATTAATTTTAAAATTAATTTATTTCAAAATGAAATTATTTAGTATGCCAATATTTTATTAAAATGAAGATTTAAATTATATAATTATTAATATTCTGTTAATTAAATTTAAAATTTATATTTATGCATTTTCATTACTACATACATTATAAATATATTAAGTTATATCTCGAAATATTTGCAGTATTTTATAAATATAAATAGCTTCAAAATTTAAAAATACTTTCGATAGTTTCCCATACTTAATATTTTTATATTTCATATGAATAGAATAGAAGATCAAATATGATTTTTCCATTTGGAAACATGTTGGCTTTAAAATCCACTGTGTAACTTTGAAATGTTTCAATGAAATTCTACAGGCAGTAAATTGAAATCTAAAACTACGACAATTATATGAAATATGTATAAATATGTAGATAAAGTTCAATTTATTTGACCTTTTTCGTATACATAAAACATGAAGTTATTGTTGGTGTGGCAAACGCTTTCCTTCCTCACTTGCCATGGGTCTGAGCCATCCGCTGCTGAGTGAGAATGTTGGATGTTCGCCACGCTTCCTCTTGCCACGGATGTGGCAAGGAACTTGGGACAGCGCTTGTCCTTGGAGGCCTTTAGCAATTCCATGGTTCGCTTCTCATAGCATGGGAGCATGGTCCACCAACTCACGCAACAAATCGCGCGTGAGCTTCGTGCTGCGTGTTTAAATGTTCTTCAAGAGAAAGCTGCGCATTACTTACAGAAATGATTATGGACATTTTTCAATTGAATCAACTGTGTTTTATTAAGGATCATCGATTATATTTGGAAATTTATATGTATTAGGTATATGTTTTCATTTACTTCTTTAGCTTAAATAAAAGACAACACGACATCGATGGAGTGCTAAAGTATCGATGCTTTACACTCAATTAGTGTTGCCACAAGGGAAAAGAAACTAAATCAATATAGAAGAGTATCAGCTTATTGTAACCCTAAGCTAACGATTTCATTAATTATGGCAAATGTTAAGTTTGACAAAAATTGAATAATAATTTTAAAATTTATGAATATTGAAGTAGATAGTTTCAGATAAGATTGTCGAAACTGCTAGGATCTCTCTCTACTCTTCAGAGCTGCCATAAATGTAGATAGAATTCTTTGTTAAGTGTTCTTTTATGAAACGATAGAAACACGATTGCTCTCTGCTTATAAAAAGAATATTCTACTGAAGAATCTATCTATCTCCCTCTATAGTACCACTTTCACCTTCAGCTTTCTGAATTCGAAACCATTTGCCTTTGTTTCGTCTTAATGTTATCTTAAAAATAAAACATATTTAAATTATTTGCAAAGAGAACTTTCTTATTGGCTCCGTGCCTAGAATAGCGACATCTCTTTCTAACTCTGACCCTCGCTGTCGTTCTCTCTCTTCTACCTCTACGATGCACGTTTTGCATTAAAAAGTTATTGAATTTCCTGCTACAAATGCTCTATGAATCTTTCTCAACTTTTCTAAAGTTCAACAACTTTAACATCTAGCAGCATATATATTCGTAATTCTTTTTTTTTTTTCAATCTGCAACCAAGGTCTCTTAGTCAATGTTTTATCGAGTGCTAGAAAATTGGCAAAGTTAAATGTTACATATTTTATATACATACAAGCACAAGTACAGTTATATAGGCAACAAAGTTCAGGCAGTCGTAAAAAAAATTGTTTATAATGTGCAACAGTTTATGGCCTAAACGTAACTAACGATTCGCTCTAGCCACTTGTGGGCCCAGGCGGGCTGCTGAGTACCGATAAATAAGAATAATGTGTGGAAACTGCAAAGAGGAAAAAATGGGAAAGGAGAGTGAGCGAGGCAGTGAGTGGAGCTGGAGTAGCCTCTTATAATGACCCTGGACGAGCAGTTTATGGTTAAAGAGCAGACTTTCAGCTTCACATTGGAGGCTCGCAGCTACAGGAACAGGCGACACGATGTGTTGGCAACTGCCTGCTGCTGCCTGCTGGCTTCCATCTATGTGCCAGCTCCTCGCCAGGACACACAGCGGGATATTCCACGCTGGTTATGCAAAGTAATGCAAAATGGCAACGGCAACTGCAATTGGTATACCCCATTATCCCGACCAAGAGCCCATTCCTATATTGCTTCCCCACCTCCAACCGACCATCCCGCCTTCACCTAGCTATGCCCATGTCCTTTGACGTTGTTGTCTTTCCAGCTGTGCTGCTTGCTATTATACACACATGTGCGTGTGTGTGTGTGTTTTTGACTGGGTGTGTTCGTCTCTGCCATAGAGTTTTTTTCCTTTTTATATTGGCTCGGCTTGATAACGCATATTTTTGGCTTATTTTGCAGCTTACTGCTGCGGCAGCAATTTTGTGGGCTACTCCTATGCGTGTGTGTGCGAGTGTGTTGATACCCTGTGCGACTGTTGTCAGGACCTAATAGCGAGACATATCAGATGCATATAAAGGCAATATATATGTTTTGCAAAATATTCAAATTTAAAAGTAAATAAACATATACTCGAAATTATTCTACATCTTGCTTTAAGGACTAACCTCTGAGTTCTCCTGTTCACGTTCATATTCTCCTTCATCGTGAATTCAAAAAGCTTACCTTCAATCAATATTGAATGATAATATTTGAGAATTTATAAAATGGTTTATAAAAGATATATATAAAAAAAATAAAATAAAATAAAAACAAAATAATAATATTAAAATAAAAAAAATTTTTTTAATATTTTTAAAAATATATATTATATTTTCTTAATATATTATTAGTTAAGAAACTTTTATTAATCTTTCTATATTTTTGTGATCTAATATTTATACAATTTTAAAGCGTGTAGCTTTTCCACTTTGATATTTATCTGATAATATAATACCTATATCTATAATAATTTTTAAAATACATAGAGTTTTTTATAATATCCACAACATTTTACAAATTCTCTGTAGATTTTTTAGTAGATAGAAAATTAATTTGTTTCTCTATAGTTTTCTCTATCTTTCATTCTATCTCACTCTCCCTTCTTCTCTCTTTTTTTTCTGTTTCTCTTTCTTTTCCAATTTTCTATACTTGCTCATTTATTATTTTTCCTCATTTATCTATTTCTAAAACAGAAATCAAGCTAAACAAAATTTGTTTATAATAATCCTTTTATAACGTGTTATCAAGTTCGTTCTTTATTTAAGAAAACTTTTATTTAAATATTTAATAGGGCAAGTAGATAGTCAGCATGCCTCTTGCAGCATCGTTCTGTATGTGTTCGTTTTATTTATTTTTTTTTTTTTTCGGCAGCTGCGGTTTGCCCTGCTCGGCTCTGGTCGACTGACGGTGCCAGCCGCCTGCCGATAATCACGCCGTTGCCCATCAACCGGAAACGGGCGCGCCGCCATCTTGTTTCTGCGCCAATGTATGAGTGTAACTGATTGCGTCTGTGTGTGCGGCGCGCTTCTATGTGCTGGGTATGGGAAATATGCGTGCGACTGCCATAAAGTGGCAGCTCTGTCGAAATTGCAGTCGCTGCGGTCCAAGTGCTCGGCTTGCCAATCTGCGACCCGGCTGCATGCCAAAGTGCACGACGTATATTGGATTTGCCAATCATAAACTGAAGCCAACTGCATAATCTATGCACTTCACATGCAGAAACAGCTACACACAGTCAGCCACCCGCACACACAAACACACACACACATACATTTGAAACGCCAATGGAATATATTAAAGTTCGTTTGGCTTAAATGCAAAGTGGCGTTGCATGAAATTGAAAAGAGAACAATTTCTAGACTGGAAAATGCAGGACGACAGAAATTAACTTGGCTAGTAAAGCATGTCCGGGACAACAGCTGTAACAGCAAATAGTAGCTGAAGAAGAAGAAGAAGAAGAGGAGTTTTGCAGACGTCTACGAATATTGTATTTCAAATGAAAAGCCAGAAAATGCAAGAGACAATGAAATTGAATTTCTTTCACAAAGTGTTCAATATATTTGTTATTTATTCACTCTAAAAGTTCATAAATTATAGATTGACAATGCATTTACCATTTATTGTGCTTACCTCAATAGAATTGGGTTTCACATGAAAATTTAATATGTTGGTCGTAATCAAGGAAAAGGTTAAGTCTTTTGTATGATTTTCTACTCGAGTTTCATTAGCATGTTATTACACTCAGAGAAAATTTGAAGTTGTTTCATACGCAAAATTGTTATTTCATATTGATATTAATTAATATTGAAAACAATAAATAATATAATATAATATTAATAAAATAAACATAATATCACATTCAAAATATGTTTTTTCATGATAATTATATAGTTTTTAGTTTTTTTTTTTTTTTATGCTGATATAAGATATATCTGTGTATATAGATATATCTCTCTCTCCTTAGCTATCAATCCAATTGTAGATCTTCAACTGTTTCAGTCTTTTTCTCTCTCTGTCTCTCTCTGTTATCTTTCTCTCTCTATATATACTCAACAAGGTCATTTCCTATCTCTATCCACATCCCTTTACTTGTTACCTCTATTCAACTTTCTTTACTCAATTTAGGCAATTATATTTTCATTGTTCTGTCTTTATAAAAATTAAAACATATTTAGCTGTTTGCATAGCATTTTCTTATTGGATATGTGCATAAAAAAAATATATATCTCTTTCTATGTCTCACTCTAGCACTCGTTCGCTCGCTCCCGCTATCTCTCTCTTTTCGAAAAATAAAAACTATTTTTAATATATGCATTTATACAACAAAACTGTTGACATTTATGGCCAGCCATATAGCCGCAACTTTATGCTTGAGCACATAATCATAAGTTCGTACTTATCCTTTCCTGAATGCTATATCCCGAATTCAAATTCAAATGTGAATCGTCTTAGCCAAAGTTTCTTGCCATTTTTTTTAGTTTTTTTTTTTTTTTTTTGTCTTTTTCGTTGCCGCATTGCATGTGGTGCGTGGTTGTATGGCTGTGGCTTAAAACAACCGCCAATAATAACAATAACTATTTTTTAGATCTGCTTAACAGCCAATGTAGTTAAAAACCAAATGTTTTTCTCAATTGCCAAGGCTCCTTGTTGCTTTTGTTGTTCTCTCTCGCTCGCTCTCTCTCTCTCTCTGTCTCTCTCTCTCTCTGTGTGTGTTTTTGTTGCAAATGGGCTGCAGAGACAGCAGCAGTCGTCGCTGCTTGCCAAAAACAATTCCCACTGAATTTTTACAGTCGAAATAATTTTTAATTTACATAAATGGCGGCCTGCTCTGTACATGTGTGTATGTGTATATATGTGTGTGTGTGTGTGTTGGTGTGTGCTCGTGCAAGGCACCCGGAAGCCGCTTTGAAGCGTTGCTGACTGTCTGCGTCTTGGCCTGGAGTGGCGCCTCTCTTTCCACTTTTCCTCGGCTTTGTCGCATTTGCGACGCATAATTTTTGGGTTTTGCATTGTTCGACGTTGCAATAGTCAGCAGAAAAGTACAGATAGTGTTGTTACGACTAACAGATACTCATTAAAGAGAAAATATAGATTGACCAACATGGTTCTTTGCTTAAGCCTGTTCAAGTTTTAATCATGGCTTTCATATCTTAGAGTTACCACGACTAGCACATATCATTTAGTAAAGATATACATATAGATATACATCTTAGAGTACGCTTTTGATCATGCAACTCAACCTTGATCGAATCGACTTTCGATTATGGCTATCTATGACTCTCTGAATATAGAGCTCTTGTAATTTATAATGAGTCTCATTGACTATCATGACTAGCACGACTACCACATACTCTTTATTTAGCACACATATGAGCATACATGCTTTCAATATGCAACATAGTTTACTGTCAATCTATCACTTGATCTCTCTCGGCTTCTTCCACTTGACTACAGGGTATCTCACAAAAATAATAGAACAAGAAATATTAACAATAAAAAAGCGTCTACAAAAGGCAGGCAGTTCCATGACCGGATGTATTTCCCGTTTTGGTTGTCTTTGTCGCATGTCAAATGCTTGGACATTTATCGATTTCTTTTAGCCGGCCGAAATTATCGTCATCATCGGTCATACGCCGCGTTGTGCCGTGTCCTTTGCCATGGAAATTGTATGAAAATTGTCACTTAAATTCCTGACGAAATTGTTGCTGTCGCTTCCTTCTGCTTTCGCAATTTCACTTCTCCTTATTCTTGTCCATGGCCATGGCATTGTTGTTGTCGCCATGATAAATGACCAGCAAACATTCTCGTTTTGTGTCTGTCGCTTGATGCCATGCATAACATTTACACTAACTGCCTGCCAGCCTGCCAGCCTGACTGCCTCACTGCCTGCTTGACTGCCTGCTTGACTGCCTGCTTGTCTCTTCAGCTCGCATCGCTTAATCCACAAAATATACATAAATACGTACAATTTTTCTACAAGCTTGTAACTTTGTGCATTTATTTTGCGTCTGAACAACTTCTACCCAGCTTTGGAATTAATCATGCCACAATTATGCCGAGCACATAGTCCCTTGCACAAGTTGTGAGCAATTTACGAGCTATTGCAGCTTCAGCTTCAGACTCTGCTTCAGCTTTCAGCTGCAGTTTAAAGTTCAGTTTAAGAATATGAAAATATGAATGAGAATCATTCTAATATTATATGAATGCGATTCAATCTACAATCTTTCTATCGAAAACAAAACTAAACAAATTGTATATAGTAGATACATAAAGAGGTATATATTTCGAATTCTCAAAGGACTGGTACTTCTAGGATACTCGCAATATGATCATAGCCGAATTGCGTACATTTATAGTTGGCAATGAGGCTGGCGAAATCAGCTGCGATGCGCTGACTGCGATCTCTCACATACAGAGCATAGATGAAGCTGGAAGTAAACACTTCTGTTGCGCCTAGACTGTCGACGAATCGTTTGGGCTTATAGCAAGTCGTTCGAAAGTAGATGCCATCGAGATCCATCAGTCCGATATTCTGCAGATTCCATATGAAGATCAGATAGGGCCGCTTCATATTGATGCCAAATCGCAAGCGCAACATACCATCGATATCGATGCATGCCTCTTTCGGCGACTTCCAGTCCATTTCACTGGCCAGCGACCTGTAGAAGAAGACGTAGTCACAGTAATCGACCAGAGGCCAGTTCGCATTCAAATCCATATCGAAGTCCATCGATATGAATATTTTATCGGTCTGCGTTTGATTGTAGGCATCGACGGCCTTCATCATTTGAATCGTACTCTGTGGTTCGCAGCCTCGAAAGTGTATCCAACCGTACGTGCTCAGGTCAAGCTTCTCGAAATCCTCAATAGTGGGATACGGAAATGATTTATTGCAATTGACAATTTGGGTGGTGCGCGTCCTTCGATTGACGACCACTGAAGAGAACGGCGGTTCGGTCATACATTGAGGACAGTGGTGCGATTTAATGCCGCGCGCCTTCATATCGTTCTGTATTATGGTGCACATGGCCGACGAGCACAAGACTCCAAAGAACTCGACATCCACACCAAGGTTTCGAAGGACAGTACAATTGTTGCTCGCATTCCCGCCACGCTGGCAATAGCCGATGCCGCTCTGTTCAGTCTTATCGACTTTGGGAAATCGCTTGACAATCGATACGCAATCGATGGTCGCAGTACCCACACACAAGATTGTCTTTTTGGCCGCGGCCAGACTAAGCACTCTATTTGATTCATCCATTCTGCAATGCCAAAAAATAAACTATATTCTGTGAATATATTTTTCTATACTCATAATTTTGTTTAAAAAAAAAACGAATAAATTAAAATGACATGTTTAAATACTTTCAATATTCTATTGTCAATTCTACAGCATTTTCTGTGACATCTAAGTCTAAGTTCTAGTAGTAATCATAGAAACACAAATATTTAATGGGCATATTAGAAATGTACAAAAAAAAAAAAAAAATAAATAATAAAATAAAGTATTCATCAAGCAAAATGAAAAATTTGAGTAAGGTAGATCCAAAGATGAATCGGATTATTTTAATTTAATAACTGGGTTTTATCGATAACATTAAAAATGGAACAGATATCGATTATTCGAAACAAATTCGATCTGAACATTTTGTTATAGCTCACATGAATTAAATGTTTTCTATAGAGATGAAGAAATGAACAAATTCTTTACACTAAATTTTCAGTAATCAGCACAGATGAATACAAGTCCATGTAAATGAGATTAATCGAAAATAAAAAACACTGCGATCAATATTCACTTGCACCCATCCATGTATTTTAATAATTATTTATCGTCGTCCTTGCATAACAATTAAGTTGAACTAAAGCTGGAACAAATATACGGCATTAAAACTGAATAAAAAAAAAAAAAAAAAAAAATTTGGCCACTTTACAAGCTGCCACAGTCCTCAATTAATACTTTCTTGGTTGTAGCGCCAGAATTGGAGCCCATTGACTCGACCTTTCGGATAACATCCATGCCCTCAACAACTTTGCCAAAGACAACGTGCTTGTTATCCAACCAGGTGGTTTTCTCAGTGCAAATAAAAAACTGCGAGCCATTTGTATTGGGTCCGGCATTGGCCATCGATAAGGTGCCAGGACCCGCGTGCTTAAGCTCAAAGTTTTCATCAGGGAACTTGTGGCCATAGATGGATCGGCCTCCAGTGCCATTCTGATTGGTAAAGTCTCCGCCTTGACACATAAAATTTGGTATGACCCGATGGAATGGAGAGCCCTTGTAGCCGTAGCCCTTCTCCCCGGTGCACAAGGCTCGGAAGTTCTCTGCGGTCTTTGGAACTACGTCCGAACGTAGCTCCATTACGATGCGACCAAGCTTCTCCCCGCCAGCATTAATGTCGAAGAAAACACGTGGTAACGACGACATTTTAGCTCGGTTGCAAAACGAGCGAAACAAAGCCAGGTCTACAAAAAATTAATAAAATAATAAGAATAGAATAGAATAATATAACCGTAAATAATTGATATATTTATTAAAACGAAAAAATATTTTTTCTTACCGATTCGAAAACTATAACAAATAAATGTGAAAAACTATCAGATCCGTTCTGTTATGTAGCCCGAGCAGGAATACTGAATCGACTGTGGAATGAAAATATCAACAAATACGCCAAAAAGTGTCAAGGCCAACTAGAAGATAAGTTTTCTCTGATATATATCTGCATTTATGAGTTTAGGTATTTTATTTTATTATTTAGTATTTATTTCGGTATTTATGATAATTATCAGAGATAGTTCAATACATGGATGTAATATACGATTCATTGATCGTATATATGTTTATTTAATATTTTAAATATTTTTTATTTACATACATACATCATATTTTTATTAAGTACAAATTTCAATTTAAATTTAATTACATTTATATAAATCATAAGTATTGAATTTTTTTGAATGGATATTTACACATATCAGAAATTTATAAATATTTCTAAATATTTCACAAATAGATAGTGAATAACGCACGTATCAACATTCAATGCCTTGAAACCCCTTTCCGTTTGATACTTTGCCGAAATTCTGTCAAATATATTTTAAAATTTGATCTTCTTTCAATATTATTGGAAATTATGAGGCTAAATCGCGCTCTTAGCATCACTAAACCGATTTTATGTATCGGCGCCATATGCGTAGACATCGTGGAGCAATGCAACTCAATGCCCTTGGACAAATCGAATCACAAATCTGTCGAGGCACATTGGCTACGAGGTGGCCATGCGAGCAATGTGAGCTATGTGCTCCGCTTGCTGGGTGCCCAGGTAGAGTTCCTTGGGGTGCTGAGTCGATCCAGCTTGTTGCGAGAGATTCTGTTGGAGATGGAGCACATCAACATCGACTTGAGCAATTGCCCGAGAACAGACAAAACTCCTGCTTTTACCACAGTCATCATAGATCGTCAGACGGGCTGTCGTTCCATTCTGCAATGCAGCCGAAAGTTTCCATACATCGGCATTGAGGAATTCAAGAAGCTCGATCTGGATCGTTATGGCTGGGTGCACTTCGAGGCACGCAACAAGCTCGACATCATTCCAATGATGCGGGCCATCCATAACTACAACAGTGGACGTACAGAGCGCATCAAAATATCCCTCAAGGTGGATGGTTGCTACAACGAGAACAAGGATCTCTTCGATATGTGCCACTACTTGATATTCTCGAGGCAGCTGGCCCTGGATCTGGGCTGGCGCACTGTGAAGGAGACCTGCATCGAATTGGATAAGACTTTGCCTTTGCCACATTCTATTCTGGTACGCAGACCAAATATCATTTGCTCTTGGGGTCCGTACGGTGCTGGCTGCCTGGATACTCAAGGCCAATACTTCGATCTTCCACTTCCTGCTGGGAGGAAGCCGATCGATACTTATGGAGTCGGGGAATGCTTCACAGCTGGCGTCATCTACGCGCTGTACTTGCGTAAGATGCCTTTGCCTGCGGCCGTGGCGTATGGCAATCGTGTAGCTGTATTTAAGACAACTAGAATGGGTTATAACCATATAGCCCAATTCCAGATCTATCCGGTGACTAAAGATTATAACGATAAGATGTTATATGATTCTTCGGAAGACGATGATGTCAAGCAACCCATTTGCTTAAATTTATTGAATAACAAAATTGAGCCGAGCAAATTATCTACCAAATTGATGAATAGACTCGAAATAAATGAACCAGAAGAACAAGAAATTACGAAGCCCATGTTTTATACACGGAAAGCAAAGCGTTAAGTTATTTGATTTTACAGCTATCAATATTTCAGCTATTTTTTTTAGAAATACTTTGAAATACTTGCAATTCTAAATTAAGTAGCTGAGACATTGACAGCTGTAAAATTGAGAGATGCGGGCATTTCAATCCGTGGAAGAGCTGTATTAAATGGGAAGAGCTGTATAAAGTCTCTAGGTTTAGAATTTAATTGGTTAGAATAACAAAATTAAGCTAATTAAAAAAAAAAAAATGAATACATAGATTCAATCTGCTCATTAGTTTCATGTAATAGTTTTGTGTAATCTCGAAATGCCAAAATTATGAATTTTCATAGTAAACGAGAGAGAAATAAGTTTGCTTTAACTTAACTATTCCATATTGAAGCTATAACTATTTGATTTTCCAATTTGCAACGCCTCCAGTAGGCATGGACATATAATTTCTTGACAATCCCTACAAAAAGATTGTCGTTTAAGTAACTGTGCAAGTGCTTTTCGATATATCGAGAACCCAGAGAGGCATAATATATATTTTCGAACTGTTGATGATATCTTTTTGTGGTTGCTGATCTTAGAGATATTTACAATATATGAATGATCTTAGTCTATCAGCGCGAGTCTATATTTCAAACTCTTACTCTCAAGAACTATAAATAATACAATTTTTTAACTGATATACAATTCCAGTATTGTGATTATTGTAAAAATCTTTACAGGCGTACAAGAAGTTTAACGGACATTACGTAAACAAATATCAGCTCTACACACCACTAAAAACATCCGAAGTCGAACATTCCCAACTACATGGAGCACAGCAGAAAAGGAAATTCAGTTTTCATAGAGAAACTTCTTTCTGAACCACTCTGAAAACTTTTTTGTTGGTCTAAAAATATTTACTATTCTCATACCTAAATATAACTGCGAATGTCTTCTGCATTAATGCTCAGAAACATGTTATGCATCGTATTTCGAAAAGGTGGATCATCCATGGTTCAGAGCATTAGCGTTTTATTATTTACTTCTTTAAATTTAATTATTGACAGCCCATTTACGGTCAACATTTTATGAAAATTTTGTCAAATTTTAATTAAAATTTAATTTTTAAAAATTTTTACTTTTCTTGATTATGAATTCCGGCTGCGCTCTCAGCATAACCAAGCCTATGCTATGCGTGGGCGGCATGTCCGTAGACATCGTGGAACAATGCAACTCAATGCCCGCGGACAAATCGGATCACAAATCCGTCGAGGCACATTGGCTACGAGGTGGCCATGCGAGCAATGTGAGCTATGTGCTCCGCTTGCTGGGTGCCCAGGTAGAGTTCCTTGGGGTGCTGAGTCGATCCAGCTTGTTGCGAGAGATTCTGTTGGAGATGGAGCACATCAACATCAACTTGAGCAATTGCCCGAGAACAGACAAAACTCCTGCTTTTACCACAGTCATCATAGATCGTCAGACGGGCTGTCGTTCCATTCTGCAATGCAGCCGAAAGTTTCCATACATCGGCATTGAGGAATTCAAGAAGCTCGATCTGGATCGTTATGGCTGGGTGCACTTCGAGGCACGCAACAAGCTCGACATCATTCCAATGATGCGGGCCATCCATAACTACAACAGTGGACGTACAGAGCGCATCAAAATATCCCTCAAGGTGGATGGTTGCTACAACGAGAACAAGGATCTCTTCGATATGTGCCACTACTTGATATTCTCGAGGCAGCTGGCCCTGGATCTGGGCTGGCGCACTGTGAAGGAGACCTGCATCGAATTGGATAAGACTTTGCCTTTGCCACATTCTATTCTGGTACGCAGACCAAATATCATTTGCTCTTGGGGTCCGTACGGTGCTGGCTGCCTGGATACTCAGGGCCAATACTTCGATCTTCCACTTCCTGCTGGCAGGAAGCCGATCGATACTTATGGAGTCGGGGAATGCTTCACAGCTGGCGTCATCTACGCGCTGTACTTGCGCAAGATGCCCTTGCCTGCGGCCGTGGCGTATGGCAATCGGGTGGCTGTATTTAAGACAACTAGAATGGGATATAACCATATAGCCAAATTCCAGATCTATCCGGTGACCATAGATAATGACGATAAGATGTCAGATCATTATTCGGAGGACGATGAGTCCGAGTACTTCATTTGTAAGAAGTATATGAACCGGCAATTCAACCCGAGCGATGGTTACTTATCTACCAAACTGATGAATGCATTCCAAATAGTTGAAAGTGAAAAAGAAGATTCGGAAGAAGACAGCGAAGCACAACTCGAACAAGACGAACGACCGTGGCCAATACACCATCGAAAGTCTTCGCGAATGTCTAAACGAAAGATGTCGGCTGCACGTAAGAGTATTTCAATAAGGCCATCCAAGAAGAAATAAAATAAGAAATGAAAAACTATAATTCAGAAATAAAAACATTTCAGTCTGTATTTTATATAGTTATAATGCCTAGCCTTGCAAGTCGCCACAGTCCTCAATAATAATTTTCTTGGATGTCTTGCCAGAGTTAGAGCCCATCGATTCTATCTTTCGTATTACTTCCATGCCCTCAATTACCTTGCCAAAGACAACGTGCTTATTGTCCAGCCATGAGGTCTTGCCCATGCATATAAAAAACTGCGAGCCATTTGTATTGGGTCCGGCATTAGCCATCGATAAGGTGCCGGCACCCGAGTGCTTCAGCTCAAAGTTTTCATCAGGGAACTTGTGGCCATAGATGGATCGGCCTCCAGTGCCATTCTGATTGGTAAAGTCTCCGCCTTGACACATAAAATTTGGTATGACCCGATGGAATGGAGAGCCCTTGTAGCCGTAGCCCTTCTCCCCGGTGCACAAGGCTCGGAAATTCTCAGCGGTCTTTGGAACTACATCAGTACGCAGTTCCATTGAAACGCGACCCAGCTTCTCTCCATCTGCGGTTATGTCAAAGAAAACATGAGGAAAGGACATTCTTGACAAGCTGGAAAAACTTTGATTACAAAGCCTAAACTAGAATGAAATAATCAAAAACTAAAGCCTACCTAGATAAGTCTATGATATCCGAAATGATATTTCAAATTGTTTATGGAATGACTTGGTTGCTCTTTAAATAGACATAAATGGATATCAAGAGATAATTATAATATAAGGATATATAAATAATACTTGGATATACTCTGAACTGTGCGCAGAGTTCACATTTCAATTATGCTTCTCTCATATTTATTGTCTTCAGGCTGCGCTTGAATACCCTTTTACATTCTCTTTTAAAATCAAGCCATAAATTGCTAATTGAATTTTATTTGACTTGCTTTGGCAGCCTGTTAAAGAGCTTAAGAAAAATAATAAATAATGCGTAATAAAAACTGTGGCCCTTGCAACAGCGTTTAAAGGTCAAAGCCATAAATTGGTGTAAAAAGTCACAAAAATGGAAAATGAAAATGGAAAATGGAAAATTGTTGTCTCGGTTAGCGATGCTGAGCGAAAAAAAATGTCACATAGCCTTAAACCGTTTAAACCGGCCATTCATTACGTATGCGCCACGTTGGCCAGCGATAATAATTACCTTGCCGTCCAGCCCCAACTGCTGCCGAGGCAATAAATTATCAGCTATATATATATATATATATATACGCTATACATATATATTCAATTGATTGCAGATGGGTGCATCACCATTTTATATTCGTGTTGAAAAGGGTTAACATTTGGAGCATTTCTTTTTTGGCTGCCTTTTTCATGGGCATTTGGGCTATTTGAATTATGGCTAGATTATTTAAATAAATTGCAATATCAGCGAAGAGATTTCGGACACGCAATTGCTGCAGGCCAGCTGATGAAACTCGCTTCAGCTTCAGTAACTGAACAGATTAAGGACTTAATATCCCTGCAGTCACGTAATGTATTTAAAATAGTATCAACACAATGCTTCACAAAGGTAAATAATAATAAAATCTTTTATATTTATATATGTAAATAATATATATTTATATACGACAGATTGAACTTAGAGATAGGCATACTATTATATATTATACTATATTATACTATTGAAAAAAAAAAAAATTATAAACAAAGTATATTCATAATGAGATCAGAGTTCTGTTTCTGTAGAATAAAATAATTTAAAAACTCGATAGACAATTTATACATATATAGAGCAAAGAAAAAGAAATGATTTTAAGCTATAATATATTTGATTTCCTGATTTGACCAGAAATTGGAACTGACAATAAATAAATAAATTAATAAATAAATTTATTAATTAATCAAAAGATGGGATTAATCATAAGATGGGATATTATAATTATTATAATTATGAAAATAAAATAACTTATTATGAAAATACATAGCTCGGAAATTTTGTGTTTCAACCAAATGCTCAAGTATTTTCGATATTATCTATTATCTATGATTTATTGAACTATGAACAATGACTAAAATTCCATAGGTTCCATACAATAGAATATATAAAACAAATATCTTATATTCAATTTAAGTAAGAACATTTTATAAAGCTGTTACTTGACTTATTCATGCTAATCTCTGACAGTTCATACTAAGCTAAAGAAAACAGACAAAAATTTAATAAATGTATTTTACTCAAAAAATATATGTATTTATATTCAGGCATAAATAAAATTAAATATTTGGCGGAGAGATTAAGAGGCACGCTTCATTTATTTGCATTCCCCGTGAATGGCTCACATAATTTTCTATATGGTCGGGGCAGTTGGACAGAGTGGACAAGGCTGACCCCAAATGAAGGACATTCCTTATCATCTTATTTGCATTTGGCTGGCTGTGAAAAAATTCCAAATGCCTAAACGCCCTAAATGTGCAGAATTTTGATTTATGTAAGTGCCACATGCCCCCAACTCCCAGCAGTCAGCGTAGAGCCTCAACCCCCAATTGCCCAAGCCACCTCACCCTCACCCTCACCATCACCTCACCCTCAAGTGTCCGCAATTAATTTTTATTTTCAACGCAGTTCATTTTAGTGGCAGCTCCGCTCCAGTGGGGTGGTTCCCGTCACACTGCTGGAGACAAGTGTGCCACAATAAACACACCTCCAAACCAGAGCCAAAGATGAACAACAAATGATATCTACATCATTATCGACTATGGTATGCCCTGCTTAAGTATTGATTAGTGCTATTCTCTTCTTGAAAATCTCAATAAATATTCCCTCTTTATTGAACGCACTACTAAGAGTGCATTGCTTCTTCATTAAAACTATTGTATTTGCCCACAGTTGAAATTGTTAAGAGGAACATCCCTGTTACATATTACTCCGTAAGTCATATATACCCGATAGGAATTAGTAAAGTCATTAGCATTGACTTCTTCCACTGTGCGTAAGAATTTCAGTGCAGAGGTGGGCGTTTTGCTTCCTGCTCAACTGTTTATGGTAAAGAATCAACAATAGAAAAGATATAAAAAAAAATTGTGAATAATTTTTGTAGTCGCGGATTTTACAGCTAAGAAATTGGAGTGTGCGTGTGTGTGTGCGTGTGCAGCGTGATGACCTCATTAATTTTCAATCTGAGCTGGATTACATGCCTGCTGCCCAGTTGTCCAGCTGACGGCCACGCCCACAGTCAGGCGCATGATGAATCTCTTCCCTGATTTCTTGGCACATTCCTTGTGCCCCGCCCACCATTTGGCCCCCCTCTGCCGCTCTAATTTATGATGATAAATGAGTTTCAATCAAGCGGCAGAAGTGAAGCCAAAGTCGGCCAGTTTCCGACGCGGTCGCAGCTCCTTTCTTGACTTGCCTTGGCGATCCTGCAGGAGCTGGCATTGGAGCCGAAGCAGCAGCTAAAACAGGAGCAACAGTAAGAACAGGAACAGCATCAGTCCAGTGGAAATTGTATGTATAAATTATCCATAATTTGATTTGACTTGGCTTGTCCGGACGCAGATTCCGCATGCGCCTATGGCATGAGGTTTTTCATTTGAATATTTATGAATAATTTTTTTCGTATTATTAATATATTCTTTTTTTTTTGTCAATTTTTAACAATTTCTTTTTTATTGTTTACCCGAATATTTTTTCCTGCATTTTTCCAGTCAACAATTTTTCATGCAATTCAAAAATTGAGAAATCAACACGCCCTTCACTCTGTCTCTGCCTGTTCAGACCAAAAGTTTTCTGTTTCAGCTTTGCTATTCTTATCTATTTATCTTCGGAGATTAAAAATGTGTTGCCTTTCCTTGTAATTATTCACATAGAATTAAACAAATGCCTTTGAGGCAGCATTCAACATGAATTCATCGTTTCAGACTCGAAACTTTAGAATTATGTTCCTTCCCTTTCGTTGCCAAGCAAATTTCCGTCCTTTAATATTGTTCTGTTGGCAGTCTTTAAATCAAATTTATGTTAAGTTTACTGAACAAGCTACATATTCGCAACTCAGTTGTTGCTGTGAACAGTGTCGATTACCATTCAGCTGCAAAACACAAATTTGACGAGTATCTGTTGCCTTCACTAGTCGATATGTCCCACGGCTTCATACCCTAAGTATGCAAAATGTAAATCAGGCATTGCTGACACTATGAGGTATATAAGATTTATAGACAGACATATTATTTAAACAATACAAAGAAAAAATACCCTTATTCCTCATTTCAATGAGTCCAGAGTAAAGAGAAAAATTGTAGATAATATAACAATCTTAGTTTTGCTTTCACTATTAGCTGCTGCTAACTAATAATATGACGATAAGATGAACTTCACTGAGTAAAAAAAAAAAACATTGCATACTAAATTAACTTACATTCGGATCCTTGGATAAGAAATTTTTCATTAGTCGAAATAATTTGGAATTTATCTTTTCAATGACAATGAAAATGGGTCGACAATGTAGGTCAATCGGAACCTGTTGTCAAAGTAGATATTAAATAAGTTTCATGATTTTCGTTTGACAGCTTTATATGCCTGGTTTATATAACATTTGGATATATTTAGACCAAACTGGTGTTCTATAAGCTGTAAGTAAGAACAGATATCAATTGTCCTTTCAAAAGTAACTATAATGTATGTAAAGTCAATGCCTTTCTATGCAGTTCTCACAAACTTATATAATCTGTAAAGTTTAACAATAAGTGCAAAATATAGGATAACGAGTAATTTTATACTTTTACGTGAAAATATATTAGTATTAATTTTTTTATATACATTGAATAAGTGCATAGTCGAAAAAATGTACGTAGTTTAACTGACATGAGTGAATTTTGGCAATATTCCCTTTAATATTTGTATTTTGTTAAATTAACTTTAATATATGTATACTCGTGCTTACAGGGTATCTCTTACTCTTCACTGGCGCGCATTTATTTTATTTTATTTTTTATTTATATTTTGTTCTCTTTTGTGCCCTCGCTTTTCGTATTCGAGCCACTTCCGCTTCATTGGGCAATTACGCAAGCAGCGCTTTGATTATGCTGCAGCGCACAATTGTTTTGACATTTAATCAAAGCGAGCAACAAAGCGAATCCTGCCGGGTGCTCTCGTCCGCTATACAGGATGCACCATAAAATGGCAAAGCCCAGAGAAGCAAGAGCAGTAGCCACTAGCGAGGTGGTCCCTGTGCCAATGCTGATAAGCTCGACTGGACACTTGGGGTAATTGAGTAACTTGATTGTCCAGCACGAGGCACGAGGCAACAATGAGCCACACACTGACAGTTCAATGTCCGCGTAATGCAGCAACAGCAACAGCAACAGCAAAATCTCTGAGCTCTCGTAGCTCCGCCCTCGCAGCGTACATCTCTAGGGCTCCGGTGAGTCCGGGCAGCGGCAGATCAAAGCGCGTTTTGGGTCGCTCATTGTTGTTGTTTACATAGCCCGCATGGATGCTGGGACAAAAGTGCTTTTATTTCTTTTATAATACGATATGTACCTTCAGTATCTTTTACTGCTGGCAAAGCAAACGAAGGACCTGAATAACAACATCAATAACAACAACAACAAGCCACATCCTTCGATAATGTCAAACAAAAAGGCAGCAATTTGAGTTTGAAGAGCGACCTTGTGCTCTGCCTTCAGCTTTCTGCTCCTGGCAGCCATAAAACTCAACTATGTATTTAGTTAGCTGGCTGTGCTTATGTGTACACACGCACACACACACACACACACACCCTTACGCACATAGAGTTTTACTTACATACACTCCATCTATATAGATATGCACACATATTGTATATCTTCGGCTCAATGTATGTATTTGCAACGTTTTCTTTTATGCTCGCAACAAACTTTTCTCATTTTGTTGGCTTGGCTTCATTTTCTTGACATTTCATTTTCATTTCAATTTCTATAACACAAAAATTGACTTCCGCTTCCGTTTGACCCGGCTTGAGCTTTCAGCCCAAAAAAAAAAAGAAAACTTCATTCATATTTACCGAAAGTTTTTCATATCCCACAGCCATCTTAGGTTCTTTTGCCTTGCGCAGGTTGACAGCAATTACCTTTAAGATATGTAATTACTTTTTCTAATAAATGCGAATTCCATCTGTAAATTGTCAAGAATTTATGAAAATATTTTATTATATTTTACATATATTATACTTTATATATATATACTTCAGTTTCCCATTATTTCTGAATTTATAAAATATTTTATAAGTTGATATTCATATATAAAATTTTGCATTCAACTTTTGAGCGCATATTTTAATTATAAAGGAGCTCCAGAAAATTCCAAATTAAAATTAAATACGTATATATTAATCGCCTTTATTCACGTTTTCCTCTTTGAAGAAAACGCTAAATGGAATTTTCTTATTTGCTTACACGCATACATATATGCATATGTATGTATGTGTATGTTCGAGTATGTCTGATTCACTTGTACATGCATGCACGTAACCACCCTGATATCGATTCGCTTACTTAATTAAAACGAACCTTGGGCATTCAAAAAGTCACCGCCTTTGCTCATCCTGTAATTTACCTGCATGTGATGCCCGAAGAGTTAACCGAGCGAAAGCCCAACCCGCCCAAAACCCCAACATGACGAACTGGCGGCTGTTACAATCGTTTGCTCGGTTGCGGTCAATGTTGCGTATACGTAATTAATGCCTTGTGGCTCACGATAAACACGACTCCAACTTACCCACACTCAGCCAACCACTCCCTCTCCCTCTCTCTCTCCCACTCACACTCACATTTGAACATGTTTGCTTAACCGTTGCCTTTGGTCAAGATTTTATGCATCCAGTGAGGCATTGTTATGTTATTGTTGTATGCCAGTTTGTTTGCCTGTTTGTTTGCCAGTTTGTTTGTTTGTTTGTTTGCAGTTGGCTTACAGAACCTGTAGATCTGGCATATCTATGGTTACCATTCATTTGCCCAAGACAACTCACTCTGACCCGAGGCCCAACAACAACAACTTCTCGAATTCATCCAAGACATTTAGTTAATGTATGTAGTTTGTAAAGTTTGTAACTTTCAACTATTATCATTAGAAATTTGTTTTGCTGCCAGGCTGAAAAACCAATTCCTGATATACATATTATTCACATGTACTCATAGAAGCGTAAATTTCTGCATGTGTACACAAAAGTTAACACGATGCTAATAGGGTAGAGCTAAGGTTAGTTTTTAGTTAAACATGCACTGCACGTTTACCCGTATGTTAAACTTATCCAAACATTTTATAAACATGCAACTGTATACACATGTAATCATTCCTGCCAAGAAGTAAATGAGTTAGGTGTAAGTAGCAAAAAATATGTTAATATTCACTGTAGCTATACCCCCATGATACTACTAATATTTACATCTAATTAGCATTCAACTGCAGATGAGAACAAACTATATATACTATATATATAAGCTGTCAAATTTTAACATGCATTGCAGCTTGTCTCTCATGAGAAATCGATAATGCACAGGAATCTAGGTTCAATGAAGACAGAAAATAATTGACAGACATGCATTGCAATTTTATCCTCATGATAACTAAACACGATATTTACAAAAAATGTTAAGATATTAAATTTTTAAAAATTGTATTATTCATTTCAAATATTTGTCTATATACTAAGATTTTACAAAGTTTAAAAAAAAGAACAACTAAACTGATCAGCTCATGAAAATTAATGAAAAATAATTACCTAACATTGTTTTAACTTCTTAATTTATGTTTAATATGCATTTCATATTTATTTCTTCACATATAAGCGTAAATTTATAGGAAATAAATTCATTAGGAATCATTCCATCAAAAAGTCACAGTTAAATATTTAGCATGCATTGCAAATTAATCCACATGCTTTAATCCCGCTTTGTCAAGCTATACGCTGCGTTTTCAATTCGTATTCTCTTAATTCATGCGTTCAGACAAACCTAAGCAGCAACCCTTAATTTCAGACAAAAAATCATCGTCACTTCAGCTTTTGTTTTGGGTTCTTTTGGTTTTTCTTTTTTTTTTTTTTCTTTGCTTTCTTTATTTGTTCGTGCTGGTAAATGAATTTCTACCCTAAGACCCTATCAGTGCAGACAATTGCATATTATTGACATTTCAATTGTCTCTCATTATTGTGCGAACCTTTTGTTGCGCTTATTTAAATTACGAGTGACAGGACGAGCGCAGGGAAAACACGCATGCAATGAAAAGGAAAAGGGAAATTTGCATAATAATAGCAATTGCACACGCTTCAGGTATTAAACACTCCACTCGACCCATCCTCAACTCAATTTGCCCAAAAATGAAAATGAGCAAAAAGAAAACAAAAACAAAAACAACAAAATAAAAGAATGAAACAAAATGTAGAGAATCCAATTTTCACTTAATTTTCATCGCAGCGTCGCTTTTTTGGAATTCTCTCTCCATCTATTTGCATCTCCTCGCTCCCTCTCTCTCACTTTGTATTGTATCTGCTGTCCCTATGTATCCCCTGACTACCACCGCTGCAACACGATAAAAAAAAAGTAGTCGAAAACGCTGGCAGCAATTTTCATTTGGTTTGTTATTTTGTCTCAAAGTATCAATTTGTGTATCATTAAAATAATTTGATTTCGACTCGCATTCGACCCTAACGGAAGAAAAGCGCGCACGGACCTCTTGGCCCAACATTTTGACTCCGGCTGGCACATCCTATTGCCTGAATGCCGCCTTGGGTACCAAATCAGCTCAAGTCCTCGGGCTCTAATTATGCCCAACCTTTAGCGAAACGAAACGAAACAAAACGAAACGAAAGAAACCTAATTAAGCATAGCCCACGGCATACATCTAAATCCACATATTGAATTTCACTTCTCAACTTGAACTTCAGGCAATGTGCGCTTCTTTCTTCCTCTTTTACATTTTAGCAAATTTGCACAACAAGGATGGCATTTAATCTTTTAAAGTAAATATTTTGTAAGATGTGCCCGAGCAGATATGAACGAGTTAAGAAGTCGTATCAATTGAGCTTGTCCCAAATAAAATTGCCCTGGCTCAGCTAATGGGTTAAGACAATGTCTTGCCTGAAGGTAAAGTTCATTAACCTGTCATTTTAGAGAAACGGGTTTCTGGCTTGCATATTACTTTTAAAGCCGCTTCATGTGAATATTATACTATCGTAATGTTGCGTAATGCATAAAGGTAACACTTGTTAATCATCATGAATGGCCAAGTTGATATAGTATGAACTTTTCTATGCAAATAAGTCTGCCAGAGCCAGAATTATGAAACTTTGCTTACATTTTAATATTTCACTTACAGATTAAATATGTTAATATATATAAAAATAAATTTTGTATTTATATTAGTTCACTTACATATATTTTAATATATGTTAATATATATAAAAAATGTATTTAATAAATTTTTAATAAAAATCGTAAAATACTGTGCTTAACAGATGAAACTTTTAATTTAATTTTTAGTTATTAGTTTTAGTTTTTAGTTTTAGTTATTAGTTTTTAATTTTAGTTTTTAGTTGTAGTTTTTAATTTTCGTTTTTAGTTTTAGTTTTTAGTTTTAATATATAAAATATTCCTATTTTGATATTATGTCTGTGAGTAGGATGTTCTGTGTAGCTATTTCATCGGCAGTATGTGAACATATTACAACTGGATGCATGCTTTACTTGCTTTTATTCTCTTTGAAAAAATGTAACCACAGAGCTCTTGAATTTTTGCAGCCTAGCAAAAATAATCTTGAGGCGAATACAAAGTAGAAGACGATAGCGGAAAACTGAAAAAAGCTTGAAACGGGAATGAACGAAAAAGAAACACTTAAAAATATATAGCAATATATATTTTATGCATCCAAATTAATACTTAATCTCTTCAAGATTTATTTTAAAATCGAACTCTCTTATTCTGTTTTAAGGGATTGGTAAGTTTGCAATCCTACAGAAAATGTAAATAGTAATAGTAAATAGTCGAGGGTATTTCATCTTCAGTATCTGTATAATTAACCATTATGTTTCGACTATGTATTTATTTAATATATATGAAATAAATTTTGATACCTTCTAGCTCTTATATCTGAAAGGGTATTGTATCTTCGGCATACCAAATACACCATGTTTTATATATACTTTAACGTTTCTCTTACCTTGGCAATAGAGTATCAAATATGTATTTATGCTCTTGCTTTGTTTGCTAGCTTATCAAATACCATTAATCACGTGGCTCTTAAGTACAAGCAGAGAAATATATTCATATGTATATATAGACGTAAAACCATCACAAATCAGCGATTCCGGACAACGGCATCTGGGAATAGGAATTGAAATGGTTGGCGCAGGGCACTGGAAATGGGAATGAGAATGGAATGCGGCAAATGCGTCGGCGACAGCTGGCGGGCAGGCAAAATGTCCTTGGCAGCCGGAGAGAATGTCCTTACCACTAACAACTTGTCGGCGTTGAGTCGTTCATTAGGGCAATCAACCACTCAATATCCCGGGCTGCCTTCTGCCTGCTGCCTTCTATCTACTGTCGGCTGTCGGTTATGCTGCTGCTGCTGCTGCTGGCCTGCTGGCAGAGGGAAGCGAATTTCAGTCCGTTCAGTCTCAAAACGTCGCAGCCTGCGTCACAGCGCTGCCTCTTCCTCTTCCTGTTCCGCTTCCGAGTGCATTTGTGCGGGCATCAAATTGCCCGCTTCTGTCTCTCCTCCATTCGTTCAGACACTCTATGTCATCCAATATTAGGTACTGCGCTTTCGCCTCAACAATTGTCCTGGCATTGATACCATCCAACTGGCGTAGGGGCCCATTTGTGTGCTGTTGCTGTTCCTGTCAACTTGTTATCCATCAGCGATCAAACGATGCCAATATCCAAAGCATTTCAGATGGCCATGAGAACGAGTGTTGTATATAGTGTAGCTATATATGTATGTACGTAGATATATGCTTACGTATGTATAAGCATAAAATCGAATTTACGTCATGTCAGAATTTTTACAATTTTGTAATAAAAAAGCAAATTAAATGCAAAAAAAAAAAAATTAAAATGAAGCTTTAATGCTGTTAAATTGATTGATTAATTAACTTTATTTAACACCAAGCATTTTTGTCTGTTTGTATTCATTAATAACAGCATCTATGTAATGTATGCATGTATAGTTCTGATTTATTATCTATAAATTTATATATATATTTGTAGGAAATGATATTTTAATTGTTTACCATAGAAAACCATTTTTTTTCATGAGCCAAAATTATGTATTGAAATATGTACAAAAATTAAGTTTATAAATAATCTCATTACGAAAATTAAAAAAAAAAATTGATGGGTTGGTGAGAAGAGCTTAACTGAGTAACCATTTCATATTTAAATCAAACGATGAAGGGCTTAAAGCTGAATTATTGATATAATAATTATATCACAATTTGAAATATTTTAAAAAGTATTTAATATATTATATAATATTTAATAATTATGATACTTTCATATACAATATTATGCAATTAATTGAATTATTTAAAAAATTATAATGATAATATTGCTAACCAAATTCAGTACGTATTCAGGAAGAATATTTCATTACTATACCAAAAAAGTTCCGTGCATTAATTAATTAATTTTTACAGCATACTCATATCTAAAAAGTTTTAAGTACTAGAAAGTTTTAGCTTTTACTTAGTCCTAACTATATCTTTATCATTTATATTCAGTTACTTAACATTCGTTTTCTTTGACAATTGTCAATATTTATTATTCTTTGTGGCTTGCCAAAAAACGAATTCATATAGATACTACAGCTCATAGAAGTCAACCAATCCCTATCCAATATGTAGAGAAGAGAAACGCATATAATATATGCAAGTGGTAAATTATATCTAAGGTACTCACAAATAACAAGCGAAAAGACAGCACAGTTAGTTAGTTAGTTCGAAGTTAATGGTTCAGCAAATACCATGAGTATATCATAGAAATGGCAGTAGATTGAATATGATTAAACTGCGACCAAATCGTGATATGATCCAAACAAACATTCATTAAAATATGTTTGCCTATGATGATGCTCGCACCCCGTCATGCCGCAACGTCGAGCAAGCAATCATCGAGCAGCGGGACACTTGGTTGGCATGTTGATGTGCCACAATATTCAAGCTGATTACATTAACTTTCAAATCGAGACTATTACGAGTACAGAGTGTCGAGAAAACAACATTACCGCGCACACATGACCAAAAACAAAGCCCAAGTCCAAACAACGTGCACAACTTTGGGTGCGGATGGACTAGGCGAGGGGAGTCGCGTGGGCGGGCAGCGGGTGTCCCCAAGAATGAAATTTTTGTACGAAAGTCAAACAAAACGTAAAGAATAAATTTATGCACTCTCCAACACTCGACGACCAAAAATCAACAATAACATGCCAAATAGACGAGCTACGTATGAGCGAGACCGGATTAGGGGTGTTTCATTGGGGAGTGCACGACTATGCGAATGCTTTCATAGCAAACGTAATGTTTTTTGAGGAAACTAAGAGATTGAATTGTGTGGTGTGTTGTTCGATTGTTTATCGATTCAGTAATTTTAAGAATTATCGATTTCAGTATAGCTATAAATATAAATTTTATAATATGCATATCGGTCTCCTAACTAGCATTATAATTTTGTATCTAGAATTATCGATTTTCGTAATTGATATTTATCGGCATCAGTCAATTAGGTAGTGCCAATGTTCGATTGTCGATATCTCATAATTAACAGTAACATGTATTGTAAAATCGGTAAATATCGATGAAATAACAATTTGATGTATGTCTTATGCTATGCAAGCAATCCTATCGATAACTTTCATTTTTATACTGATTGAAGTTAATTTTAAAATAAATGCGATAATCGATTGATATCATCAATATTTATCTATATAAATATTAAACAAATGTCGATCGATCAAATTCAATTTTGATTTTGTTTAATCGTGATTTATTGGTTTACTTCAACTATATGAATGGATTAACTTACGTTTGACTTGAGATCAGCTTTTAATAATATATACATTTTCTATTTTCTCATTTAGTCTGTTACATATATTGTCCAATCAAGCATCATAGCCATCTTCAACTCATCCAAAACAAATACAGGGTATATTGAGTGCGACGATATATTGACAGTAAGTTGACAGTTCGTCAGTACGGCCAGTTAGTACATGGCCGCGACATTATGTCTGACTGACGTGACGTGACGTGACGCGTTGTAATATGGCGACGTATGGCTTAATGTGACCACGAATATCAACATCAACTCATAAACAAGCACAGCAACTGCGAATGCTTTTTTTTTTTTTTTTTTTTTTGCTTTTTGGCCAGGGCAGCGAAGGGTAGGCTGAGCCGAAGCAGGCAGTATGTAGATATATGTGGTATATGAAAATTGATTGTTGCAGAGCCCATTGACATGGGTTGGCTACATGAGCAAACCAAAAACCCAGCCAGAGCTCGAAACTGGAAACCAGACCAGACCAGACCAGACCAATGACGTGACAGCAGCCCATTTACTGGCGACAGGTTGGTCATTTGGGTTATGTGGTGCGTAGGAAATTGGGCTCGCTTCAGGTCATATTTTATACACAGCTTAAACATTATTATAAAGTTGGGTTCACTTCGTCATAGCCATAGCAGAGCAGCCTTGTGATAATAATTGGATGTCAGCTTATAAAGCAGCAGAAAATATAAAACAGATCTCATAAAATCTAATCATATGGAAATATGTGTTTCTGCTTTTCTTTCTCAAAATCTATAAAAATATATGTTTACAGACATGTGTCTTAAGAGAAATAGAAGTTCTACTGGTTATCTTGATTTAAAGCTGGATCAAGAGAGGGAAATAATGAGTAAAAAAGTTGAGGGATCAAGACAATCACAGAAAATTTTGTTAAGTGAAGGCGAGAAAAATGAAAATGAGGTAAATTGAAAGAAGAATTAGATTGATATAGAGACAGAGGGATAATAGTTAATTAGAAAATAAAGAGAAGTATACAACGAAGTAGAGAATAAGAGAAGAAGAGATAATACTAATACTGAGACTAAGAGTGTGGGGGATAAACAAAGAGAATAATACAGAAAAATATATAGATATAACGATCTACAACGAGAGACAGAGAGAGAGATAGAAAGAGAGAGCACAAAAGAGTAGATTGAGAACGAGAACATAGAGATTTGTTACTAAAATACTAAATATCTATAGGCAAAGCTTCTTGTTTTTACTTTATTGCATTCATTCCAAAAATAATGTACTCAAGAAACAAATGGCGAAAAGTTTCACATAGATCTGGCCATATATATGCATCTATAATATATATGTATATATTACAAGTGCCTAAAGAAATACTCAAAATATGTAATTAAAACCGCGCAACGCCGCTTAATTTCTTATAGTGCTGAGCAACTTGTATTTAACTTATTCCCATGCTAGCGAGTCAATTCGACAATTTCAGCAAGTTTGACAGTTCTGTTACACCTACCAGAGAAAAAGTAAAAGAAATAGAATAAATAAAGAAACAACTGCAAAAGTTGCCTTTACTCGTGCTTCAAGTGCAGAAAGGACAGCCGGAATTGTGGTAAGCCAAGTCGAAAGAAAAAAACATACATAAATATGAATGTGGGAAGCGGGTGCAACTGACTGCACAACACTCGCTCAGGATATCTGTTTACATTGGCAAATCAAATTAAAATCAGAATTACTTACAATTCGAAACTTTAAGTTTCCTATAGCTAGGCAAACACACAAAACTAATATACTCAGTTTTACAACCTGAACGTGCATAACAAATAATAAAAATAAAAAAATTCAAGTAAATATCCTGAGCGAACACAATTCAATTTAACTTTTTTCATTTCTGTCCGTGCTGTGTTATTTTTATTTATGTAAAAGCACACTCGTCTCTGTGTGGCACTCTATAAAGAAAGAGAGAGAGAGAGAGAGAGAGAGAGAGAGAGAGAGAGAGAGAGAGAGAGAGAGAGAGAGAGAGTGTGTGTGTGTGTGTTTGTGTGATGCGATATTATGGCAATTTCCATTGGAGTCAGCTCCTTTCAAAATTAAAATGTTTCTTATGCACGAGAGATTTCTGATGGGCAAACGGAATAAAAGGTAACGGCCTGGAAGTTACCGAAGACACGAACCACGACAATAACTGGAACTTCGAGCGCCCTGGAGAAATGAGTCTATATACATACACATATAAATATATTTATGTATGTAATGTCTATGTATGGCTATGTACATGCGAAGTATATGGGCATGCATGAAGCTTCTAGTTAAATTACAGCACTTAGTTTACAAGTTTTCTGTAGCAAAGGTTAGTCATCGAAATTTCTCTTATACAAATTTCAGCTTGCTTTAAATTAAATGGGTTATTTGTTGGGCTGCTTACATAGAAGGAAAACTTATAATAAACATCTTCTTTCTACATGAATGTCCAATCTAAAATAGAAATTTTGAATACATTCATATAGTTGTACATGTAACATATAAATGAAACAATATTGCATCAATAATATTTGTTTAATTCATAAAATAGCTAGCAAAGCTTAAATTTTTTATAATTTTCACTCAGCATATGAGTTTTGTTTACTTTAATAAAATGATCTGCAATACGAAAACCTTAGTGATACACTGTAAATGAAGTCAATTTCCGTATTAAAAGTCTGTGAACATTGCTCAACTTAAGTCTTACTGCAAGCTGAACAACCAATCAATGATATTGAGTTCTTGCCATTTCATCATTATTTGTGAGATGCCTACGCAAACTCTATGCTGTCAAATATTGAAAGATTACCAAACGTTTTACTAGCTTCTTGGCCAAAATTAGAATTTCGAGCACGAAATGTAAGCCTATCTATAAGAAGCAAAAAACAACACGAAAACCTTTAGCAAATCCACATGTCTTATTCGCATTCGTGTCGAAGCCAAAGAGAAATGTGAAAAACGTGGGAGAGCTGCGATTGCAGAGGCACAAGAGCAACAACATCTCATTTGATTCGCAAGCAGGCGAACCCCATAAATCTAAGCTCAACTAGAGCCCACACGCATACACACACACACACAGAGAGAGAGAGAGAGGGAGAGAGCGAAACATGAAATCACATTCGCAAAAATAATTAATATTTATTACCCGAGAATGAAGTATTATCAAATTGCATAATTGCTGTGTTTCTCATTCGACACGACAGCAACAGCCGTCGAGCTGACCAGCTGACCCAGCCTTCCCACGTGCCACGCCCACCAAACCTGGGGACCTATAAAGTGTGTACAATATATTATTCGAACTTGGAAGCCGGGCTACTTGCGCGTAAATTGCTACTCTCGAGCACACTCGATGGCCCGAACGGGTCGCTCGGGCAGCTGCAGGGGCAAGTCGGACAAACTTTTTGATATATGAATTAAGTTTGCTTCGGCCCAGTCCAAGTCTGTGTGTGTGTGTGTGTGTGTGTGTGTGTGTGTGTGTGTGTGCAACGGCTGTGTGCTGTTGAGACATTTTGGATTTACGTTGTAATTACAGAATTTTGGATTTTCGTCTTTGTGCAGTGCATGGCGCCCAGTTCCGGCCACGTTACCGGCCTCCGGGCCACCAGGCCGCCACTATGCCTGCCTGCTCTGTGGCTCTGTGGTCGTGTCCATTTCGCTGGGTCGCTTGAAGGTTATTTATTATGACATGTTATTTAGGTTTCATTTCAAAAAGTTGATTGGACACTTTAGACTGGCAGCTAAGCGGGATCAGAGCCAAAGCCACAGCCACAGCCACGGCCAGAATCAGAACCAGAACCAGAACCAGAGCCAAAGCCTCAGCCAGGGCCTGCCGGCATTCCACTTCGACTTCTTCAAAAACTTCTTGGCGGAAACATTGCGTGCGCTTGTGTTATTCTGTAAAGGTTACAGCTCACGTGTGTGTGTGCGTATGAGTGTGCGTGTGCGAGTGTGTGAGTTGGGTGTGTGTGTGTGTTGGGTGTGAATGTGAATTTACAAGCAGGTTCAAGTGGGCACACACGCAAACAACAACAACAAGCCCAATATCCGCAGGGCTCAGGGGTCAACAGTTGAATTTTGTTTTGTATTTATGTTTTTTTTTTTTTTTTCTGGACGGAAAGGCTGCGTGAAAAAATGGTGTAATCCTTTATTATCGCCCCGAGCACGACTGAATTTCCAATCCGTTTAGCAAACATCTATGGCCAAAAAAATTTGCTAAAAATACTTAGAATATGAAATCATAAAGAAAAAAAAAATAAGTAAACAAACTTAATTTGAATTTGTGTTTCTTTATTTTCTGACTATTTCTATTTGAAATGAGATTTTCAGAAAGAAAAAAAAAAATACATTAAATAATCAATTTTTGAGTAAAATACACACGAATAATTCTATCATATTTTCAACATATTATATATGTTTGTATACTATATACAATATTTAATAAATATCATTTGCTGTCTTTTTCATTTGTATATCTAAAGTTTATTACTGAATAAATTATAGATAAAATTATAAAACTAACCATTATATAATGTTATATATTTGTTATATTCTTTTTAAGAATTGCACAGTTTTTATATAAATTAGATTTATATAATAGAAATTAGATCACAATAAGTAATCTCATTTAATCTCATATAGATTGGCCATTTAACATTATGATTCAGCATAAATCTCTTTCATATAATGTTTCAGATAAAAGCTTAGTATCATCTATCGCTGGAAAGATTTACACTATTTATCAAGGATTTGTAGCATTCATCATTTGATCTCTGTTCATTGGATATTTCCGCTTTGTTTGTTGGCTACAAATATCGTTAGACAAGGAGACTGTTGGAAGCTGCCAAGCTTTTTCGGCAACTCTGGCTCCAATCATTTACGAAGGCACAAAATAAAAAGCCAATACGATTTAATTTAGCTTATTATTTATTAATTTAATGCCGAGTCCGTGATATTTGTTTAGGCAAAGTTAATTGTATGCGAAAAGATAAGAGAGATGTTGCGCGCTTGCAGACAACTTTCGTACAGAATTAGAGAATTTAAAGAAACAAAGTTACAAGTATAAGCAAGTAAAAGGAAGGCGAAAATTACATATGTATGTCTGTTATGCTTTCTTATGTGTATGAGTGCATTAACAGCGAATGAAATGATATAGAGAATGGACTAATTTAAGAGAAACTTATTTAAGAGTATTTATTAGCTGCTGCGCCGAACATCCTCCCCCCCGTTGAAAGACCAAGTCTTTCAACAGGATCATCAACCGGAAGGACGCACAGCTTATTGACAGCTCGACGTGTAGTTCCAGTGGGCGTACGTAGAACAGCAACTCTCACGACACCATCAGCTCCAGCAATGATCTCAACGACCCGGGCTAATGGCCATTTCAAAGGTGGCAAGTTTTCGTCTTTCACGCATACGACATCGTTGACTTTGATAGAAGACTGCGGGGTGCGCCATTTTCCACGCTGTTGGAGAATGGTGAGGTATTCATCACTCCAGCGTTTCCAAAACAACTGCTGTATGTACGTCATGCGTTGCCAGCGATCAAGGCGATTGTGGTCCAACCCAGTTACGTCTGGCTCGGGGAAACTGATGAGTGGTCGACCAATCAAGAAATGTCCTGGAGTGAGAACTCCAAGATCATCGGGATTTTCTGAAATTGCAACAAGAGGACGAGAATTGATTATGGCCTGAATTTGGCATACCAAAGTGCGCAGTTCGTCGAAGCCAAGAAGTGCCGATCTCATAGAGAGATATAAATGTTTTTTAGCTGTCTTCACTGCTGCTTCCCATAGGCCGCCGAAGTGTGGCGAACGAGGAGGTATGAACTTCCAATCGAAGCTGTTGTTGATGCAGTAGTTGTGGACTTCAATGCGATGTTCCTGGCTCAACAATAGGCGCCGCAAATCCGCCAACTCGTTCCGTGCACCCACAAAGTTAGTAGCATTGTCAGACCAAATGCATTTTGGAATGCCACGCGTACCAATGAAACGCTTGAGGGCGCCCAAAAAAGCAGCTGTCGAAAGATCCTTTGCGAGTTCCAACCATACAGCCTTGGTTGCGAAGCAAACGAACACGCAGATGTAGCACTTTACAGAGGCTTTGTTTCGTCCATCAGGCTTGTAGTAAAAAGGACCACAATAATCCACTCCAGTGACTGTAAATGCCGGTGAGCACTGTGCACGATCCTTGGGCAAGTCCGCCATTATATGCTCAACGAGACGAGGCCGAGATCTGCAGCAAATTATACATTTTCGCAATGCTCGGGCAACCGTTTTCATGCCACCTATGGGCCAGAATTGCTGTCGAATTATTCCAAGCAAAGCCTGCGGTCCTGCATGGTGATACTTCTGATGAAAATGCGAGATTATAGCGAAGGTTAGGGGATGCTCTTTGGGCAAGATAATTGGGTGGCGCGCATCGAAGCCGAGAGTAGAGTGTCGCAAACGACCACCGACTCTAAGTAGACCAAAATCATCCATAAATGGAGAGAGCGAAAGAGTGGAGCTTGACGAATGTATATTCTTTCCATTCTGTAGGGCAGAGTATTCTGGCTGCAACTGAGTTCTTTGAAGAAGACGGCATAGTAGGAACGATCCCTGACGAAGATCGTCTGATGACAACTCAGCTGACTTTATTTTTCTGATAAATTTGTGAATGTAGCCAAAAATGCGCTTCATTATTCCGAATGAATTTATGTGTTTGAATGACAAAGAGATATCTACGTGCTCAGCTGAGAATAAAACCTTTTGGCGCATTTCAGGAAGACATGCTTCAGACAAGCAGTGCCTTGGCCAATAACATTTCTCCTTTTGCAAGAAAGAAGGTCCATGCATCCATAATTTTGAGTGCAAAAGTTCCAACGGTGCTGCTCCCTTGGATAACATATCCGCCGGATTCATCTCGGTTGGCACGTAATGCCACTCCATGCCGATCGTGAGCTGCTGTATGGCACAAATCTTGTTAGAGACAAACACATTGAATTTGGATGGCTCTTCCTTTAACCAAGACAAGACCACGGCTGAATCTGACCAACAATGCATCTCACACTCGAACAAGTTCATTTTGTTTATTTCGCTTACCAAGTTCGCAAGCAGAAATGCAGCGCATAACTCAAGTTTAGGCACAGTAAGAGTCTTTAGTGGGGCGACCCTGGCTTTGGAACAGAGCAACTGAACTTGAACAGCATTCTTCGATGAGCGAACATAAACACAAGAGCCATAAGCCTGAAGACTAGCATCGCAGAAGGCATGCAGTTCGACCCTTGCTTTAAGTTGGAGTACATAACGAGGAAATACTGCATGGCTCACTTGCTGAAAGTCCTTACAAAACTCGCTCCAAGCCGTTTCCAATGGTTGCGGTAAGCTCTCATCCCATTGCAGCTTGTCTCTCCACAGGCGTTGCAAGATGATTTTGGCCCTAGTTAAAGTTGGTCCGATCAAACCTAACGGATCGTAACATCGCGCAATGGTTGATAAAACCGAGCGTTTTGTGTGTGTGCCAGTATTAATTTTGGGCTCGAAAGTGAACACGAAGCTGTCCTTCCGAGGCTCCCAGATGAGTCCAAGTGTTTTTGTCACATCGCTGCCGTCGTCGAGTTTGAGAAAACTCTCCTGCTCAGTTTCTGGAACTCCGCGAAGTATATCAGTTGAGTTAGAGCACCATTTTCTCAATTTAAAATTTCCTCGGTCAAGAAGATTTGTAGTTTGTCGCATCATGTCTCGAACTTCTTCAACTGAATTGCCTCCTGATATCAAATCATCAACGTAGAAATCTCGCAAGACAGTTTTAGATCCTAATGGGTACGACGAAGACTCATCCATTGCTAGTTGATGCATTGCACGAATTGCCAAAAAGGAAGCGGGTTTGGTTCCATACGTGACGGTATTCAATTTGAAAACTTGAATATCATGGTCTGAAGAGTCTC
Source organism: Drosophila borborema (assembly GCA_030914335.1). Classification (NCBI taxonomy): domain Eukaryota; kingdom Metazoa; phylum Arthropoda; class Insecta; order Diptera; family Drosophilidae; genus Drosophila; species Drosophila borborema. The sequence goes on along the minus strand of JAUESP010000304.1, from coordinate 2,883,491 downwards.
GCCACAAAATGCACTGAAGCATAGAATCAGGCTCTGAGACTTTAACACACCTATACATTTTACCGATATCTCCTGTAAGTGCAATGGAAAATGTGCGAAAACGAACGAGCGTGTTAAACAATGTAGCTTGAATAGTCGGTCCTGACATAAGCAAATCGTTTAATGAGAGCCCAGATGTGGTAATGGCTGAGCCGTCAAAGACAACTCTCAGCTTTGTTGTCGAACTCTCTTCTTTGTATACGCAATGATGGGGTAAGAAATATTTGCATTTATTGATATCTGCGCTGGGCACCAGTGACATATGTTTGAGGTCAATATATTCCTTTATAAATGCTGAATATTTCTCCTTGAGAATTTCATTTCGAGCGAATTTACGCTCCAAGTTTACGAGTCGACGCTTGGCCTGCAAATAAGAGTCGCCCAAAGATTCGACGCCTAGCTTTTTTGGCAAGCAAACTGAATATTCCCCTGATGACAATCGACGATAGTTTGCGATGAAATGCTGCTGACAATGGAGCTCCTCGGTTGTTACCTTGGCTATAGGCTCGAAGACGTGCTCCACTTCCCAAAATTGACGCACTAACTCATCAAGCCGAGTGCTGTGATTAGTGTCATCCGAAGCTCTTTGGGTTGCGATGAACGATGAGAGTTTGGGGGCTGATTGCCCGCCACCTGACACGATCCAGCCGAGTTGAGTTTTCTGCAAAATTGGTAAACCAGGTGCTAACAGAATTTGACCAACACACAACAGCTCGAAGAAAAGACCAGCTCCGATGAGAAGATCAATCCGTTGTGACTTATGGAATAAGGGATCAGCTAGCTGTATGTTTGAGGGTATATTCCAACTATTAGTAGACATTGACATCCCAGGCTGATTGTCAGTAATCATTTGGGCAACGATTGCAGTGATAGTAGTAGAATAATTTGAAATCCGCGATTTCAAAACGAGATCGACTGAGTATCCTTCAGTTGAGAAGCTAGCATCTCCAATGCCAGAAACTGCAGTGAGCGATTTGCTTTTTCGAAGCTGAAGCTGATTTGCGAAACGACTGGTGACGAAGTGAAGTTGAGATCCTGAATCCAAGAGTACACGACACGGAACGAATGTTCCAGCTCGATTCTTGACAAGGATTATTGCAGTAGCTAGAAACACAACATCAGACGAACTAGGCGATATGTGGGCTTGAGGCAGAGAAGGTGACATTGCAACCATGGCAGTGGGGTGTATTGTATGTGCTTGTTGATCAGGTTTCAACACAGCGTTGGATGTAGCTATCGAAGACTGATTGTAATGCAATAGAGTATGGTGCTTCGATTGGCAAGTACGACAGGAGCTAGATTTACAATCCTTTAGCTGATGACCTTTTCTCAAACAATTAAGACAAAGCGCGAGTCTCTTGGCCTCCTTATGTCTTGCCATTGGCGACAATTTCTCAAAGCGCTTACATTGAAATATCATGTGACTTGTGTCTTCGCAGAATACACAACAACTAGGAATCTTGGAAGCAACAAATGATTTTCTTAAATGTGTACTCACGATCTTCCCTGACTTGCCAACCTGACCATCTTGCAAAACTTGATCCACATTTTCAAGCATTCGACATCGCCCTTGCAAGAAAGCTGACAATTTGGCCCACGATGGTAACTCATTAGCAGACGAGCTTTCCTCCCATTTGACCTGAGTTGACTTATCCAATTTCTGCAACACTGTCTGCACGATGATAATATCAGCAACTTCTTCCCTCGACGCTAAAGAATCCATAGCACGAAGGTGAGATGTCACTTTATCTGTTAATTGCCTCAGCCTACCTACAGAGGTATCAGCCTTCTCAAGCCCAAATATCGCTCTGATGTGTGCCTGTAAGATAAAACGTTTATTATCAAAACGACGTTGAAGAATATCCAGAGCGACGATATAGTTAGCCTTGTTAATTTCCAAAGAGCTGATGGAATCCAAAGCAGAACCGCTTAAGCAAGATCGAAGATGCTGGAACTTCTCAACAGGATTGAGATCAGGATCAGTATCTATGATCGTTTTGAACATAGAGTAAAAGTTTTCCCACTCAGTGTAGATTCCATTAAATTTTGGCAGCTCCAGCTGCGGCAAACGCGATCGATTAGACATGACGACCATTGGATGAGCATTTGTAAAACTTGTATTGAGCGTTGAAGATAGCTGTGGATTCGGCCGACTTCCCAGTTCACGCTGAAGCAAGGCCTTAAACTTTAGTAGAGTTGATTCAAATTTCGCAGGTAAATCACTAGATATGGATTCAAAATCTGATTCCTCTAAGCTAGTGTGAACCGCTTCAAAATTTGACTCTAACTTGGTGATCGAATCCAACAGCACACGTAGCTCACACGAATCCATATGACTTAATTTTTCCACGTCTAATTCGGCATATAACCTTTCAAGTCTGTCGAAAAGAGCTTTCGTTTTAAGCCTTAAATAAGTGACCTGAGATGCAGGCACTCCATCAGCATTAGATTCTGAGTTATTCATTTTGATACGTCACAAATTCACTTAAGTTATGCTCAATTCAATTCAATTCACAAGTTCAATTGCAAAGTTGATGCACAAGCTAATAGACTCACTAATGCACTTCCAATTTAGCTGCACCTTTTATATGCAAGCTCACTGTGTGTGTATGTTTGTATGTGTGTGATCTAACACAGCTATTTTCGGATTAGCGGGCCTTCTATGCAGACGCTGCACAAAAGGCGCCAACGGCGACGAACGAAGCGAACGATTAAAAGAGAATGAGAAAGACAAAGATAATGCTCGCACAACTGCATACACTGAATTATGCACTTTGAACAAAATTATTTGTTCACAAATGCTAATGTTTTACACTGTTGCGTTAGGATGAAATTAATTGTTAATTTGAATGCACTATTTTGCACAAATGTTTATAAATTTCACGGAGAAGGCTAATGTTTTACACTGTTGTGTTACGATGAAATTGATTGTTAATTTGAATGCACTATTTTGCACAAATGTTTATAAATTTCACGGTTGAGCGACGACGAAATAGATTAATAACTTTTAGCGCACTAAACGAACATCACGAAGTGTATAATTCACGTCGGGGTCACCAAAATGTTGGAAGCTGCCAAGCTTTTTCGGCAACTCTGGCTCCAATCATTTACGAAGGCACAAAATAAAAAGCCAATACGATTTAATTTAGCTTATTATTTATTAATTTAATGCCGAGTCCGTGATATTTGTTTAGGCAAAGTTAATTGTATGCGAAAAGATAAGAGAGATGTTGCGCGCTTGCAGACAACTTTCGTACAGAATTAGAGAATTTAAAGAAACAAAGTTACAAGTATAAGCAAGTAAAAGGAAGGCGAAAATTACATATGTATGTCTGTTATGCTTTCTTATGTGTATGAGTGCATTAACAGCGAATGAAATGATATAGAGAATGGACTAATTTAAGAGAAACTTATTTAAGAGTATTTATTAGCTGCTGCGCCGAACAGAGACATCATTAAATTTTTGATGATGTGCATGATTTGCGGCTTTGTAGTGTATCGAATGGGGCACAAGCAACAAACAGAAAAAAAGAAAGAAAAAAAACGAAGATGAAGAGAAATAATAATGTAAATGTGAATTCATTTAAATAATTAAACCATGATTCGAGCATAAATTGATCTTAACAGCATGTGAGTTAATAGCACTCGAATTAAACCAAGTTGACTGACTGTGCTGAGAGGAGACTCAAGGAGGAATAAATGAAACGACATGAGAAGAAAATAATTAAAACGAACGAAATTAATTTGTTCCACTTGAGCCACCCGCCTAACAATGATATGAGGTTTTTACCTAATACCGATTGTACGACGTCTCACATGTCTGTCTTTCAGTCGCACAGTCTGTCTGCCTGTCCACCTCATCCACGAGACGGCACAGGTCCAAAAAGACGTCTCGGCCGAAGCGTCTTGTCGAAGCCATGACACATAAGTTATGGCCAAAATGGTCGAGAACTCAACATGAAATGAACATTTTGGTATAACATTAAAAGACTTTTGTCAGCGTCGTCAACAACAAAAAATGAAAACGTTGTTAGAAAGGTGTCTAAACGAATAAAAAAGGTCAACGAAAACGAATATCAAATGCTCTAGCAGAAATCTGATTAGGTTTATGATATGAAAATGAAACTAACTATATGTTGCATATATTTAACCACAAGTTGAGCTTAATTTACGTGAGCATAATGCTAGAACAATTGTTATTTTTCTCTTAATCGTTCTAATCATTAATATTTATGAATATTCTCATTCATTATCAATGAGATCAATACGGGCAGCACTTGTAATTGAGCGACAGCGCGCTCTCACTCCCACACTCATGATGCCCACGCCATTTATGTCACATATCAGCTAAATAGAAACATATTGGAATTGAAACTAGAGGCAATCGTTCGTATTCTTTTGTACTCTCAGAGAGCAGAGGCTGCAAGTTGGAAACTCAGCTGGATTCGCTAGTATATAATCGATGGCTGCTTTAAAGTACTTTGCAATCAAATTACTTTTTACTTTTTTATATTTGTAGAACTATTAAAAAGAGCTTATGCTTTATATTCTATTAATATATTATAACTTAAAGTTAACGTTTGCCTATTTATCTGTAGATAAATAGTGTATTAATGTATATCTTCTTTTTATGAACAAAGCAATGTAAAAACTTTCAAGTATATTTCACTTCTTCCTTAATACACTTCTTCGATTAAATATATTATCTGCATGAAACACATAGAAAGAGCTGCTCAAACTATAAAAGTATCTTTCATGTGAAAGCACATAATTTCTCAACTAAATCAAATGTAACCTATACTTCTAGCTCAAGAGTCTTTCACATATGTAGATGTTACTAAAGCACTGAGGAATATAAACTACCCGCTGGCTGCTATATAATTACGGCTAATTTATCTAATGTGTGTTCCGTCGGTCAGCCAAGCGGGGCAGTTGCCATGACACGGCATTAAATGTAAAATCGAGCAACCAAAAAAATAAAATAGAAGAGGGAAAAAAACGGCAAACGGGCCAAACTCTGCCGGCAGCAGAGTGTTGGAGGCGTTGCAAAAGCAGAGGGCTTTACTTCGACGGCTTATCGCCAAGAAATGTGCAACAATAATTCAGCTAGAATATATGTATGTATGTGTTAGGCAGGCGGGCAGGCAGGCTTTGACCTATCTTAACACAGTCCTGGCAAGCTGGGCAGGTGGACGGAGGGAGTTAGGGCAGTGAGCGTCGGTGAGTTCAGAGTTCACCCTAATCAATGTCAACAACTTCACGCTTCGCTGTTCGAGTTATGTTGACAAGCCGTGTGATAAGGACATATCTAGGGGCCCAGAAAAACAAAACCCATGCTGAGTGCCACCTGTGCGCTCTATCCCTCTAATCCTCTAGCCCATAAAATAGCTAACTTATTTGCTCTTTTGCCAAGCGCTCGCTGTCACAGGCCAAAGACTTCAAACGCAGCGCTCAGGTAAACAGTAACCGATTCTTGACTAACACATATTTAATTAGTGACAAATATATATATATATATATATATATATATATATGTGATATATATATATGCGATATGTTTATAAGAAAAAATGAAAAATAAGTTAAAGATTAAAAAATTCTAAAATTAAAACTGATATTAATTTTGTTACACAGTTAAATATACATATATATTTTTTAAATATATATTTAGTCCATATAAAGGAACATAGGATAAGAAACTAGATAAGCTTTTTGATGTTCTATTGGTTATATGCGAATTTTATTCATTTGGGTATTTCCTTTATTATTTTATAATATTTCTTTAACTTATTATATATATACATTATGAATAAAATATATATGTATATAATAGAGACTTTGATTTTAGCGTTTTATTTATTTATTTAATTATTATTAAATTCTGCTTAGATTTGTCACAATACCTGGTTTTGATTTGATTTTTTTTAATCCCTTATAATTAATTTTTTTATTTCTTTATATATTTCTTATATACATATATGTCATTATATATTTTTTTATAGTTTTGTTATGTCTAAATGCAACTAAAACTGATAAATATTAAAAACTCTGCATATTTCAGAGAATTTAATACTCTCTGCATATGTTACCAAAGACTTATATTTATAAATATATATATATATATATATTTATAACTTAATATTAATATCAATGACATAATTAAAGACATATTCAATACACTATTTAATTTCTACAAGAAGTTCTTAGACTTAGTCTCCACTTACATATAAATACACGCAGCTATTGAAATTTCCTTACGAATTTCACTAATACAATTCAGCTAATGAATTTTTAATAATCTGCAATAAAATTGTGTATATAAATTTTAGTTTGTTGCTGTTTTTCAATCGAAAATCATGGCCGCAGCGGGAAATTGCTTTCCATGGACAAGCGAAATAAACATATAAACAAATCCAGTTTCATTAATCTAATGCATTTTTAAGATGTCCATTAGACCGAAATTGTTCTAATATACGGGCCGTATAAATTACTTAATGCTGGGCTGTGAAAAAATAATATAACGAAACCGTCAGCAAAAATATAACCCACAGTACCAAATTAAAGTACAATATATATATGTATATGTATATAGATACATAAATATATATGTAGATAAATGTGTATCTATATAGAGTATATACAAAGGGAATGACGAACGAAATGGCATATCATAAAAATGCTAGAAAATTGCTACGCCCAAAAATTAAAAGCGAAGACCGGGAAACGGAAAACCAAATATCAAATGCGGCCTGGCCTAATAGACAAGACAGGGCACACAGAGAATGAATACGATAAAATGTGAAGAGTATTTTGTTATACGAAATCATGAATAGATTTCGTAGCTGGTTGCCTCAGTTTGTGTGTCAGTAATGCGTCGTTAAACTGTAAAAGACCGTAAAAGCAGAGGCCAAAAAAAGCAGACAAGAAAGAAAAAACGAACCCATAAAAAATGAGTAGTCTTTGGTGTAGATGGAGCAGAAGCCCAAAACGCTTCGCTTCGCCACAAATGAGTGAGAAGCGGGCAAGTCGCAGCTCTAGCAGCGAGGCGAGTAAATCATTTTACAATGGCACCCGTAGGCCGGTTTCGTTTCTGGGGAGCTGTCAGCGCCTTTATGGCTTTCATGAAGGACAATCAAGTAATAGCCGACGATTTTACGATGACACAAAACTACATAATAAAAGATATATCAGCTCAAGCGTCTAACTCCAACTTTGACCAATATCAACAAGCGTTGAGGTCTATTCCCCGTTTGGAAGCGGACAAACGAGAATATTGCAGTCGGATACACTCGACTATAATATACTTGCTTCTCGTTAGTTTTTATTACTTTATATTTGACTAGGTATAGTTTCAAATATAATCAGACATTTTGCAGTTGAGTTTTGCATAGAGTTTATTTTATAAACTAACATAAAATTAGATTAATTGATTAGAAAACGTGATTAAATAATTATTTATAATAATATATCAAATGTACTCTCTACATCGTTAGATCGGTTAAAAAAGCCTATAATAAATAGAGAAAAGTAAAAATCATTCAGTCGCATATAATCAGTTCTATAATACACAGACACTCTATTTCATGAAGAATTATAAATGAAATTTCTAGTTTAATCTTTGTCATGGTAGGTAATAACAAACAGAACTATTGCAATCGAGTGTTATAGACTGGATCATATTCGGTATGAGGGCTTTATACAAAAATATGTAGTAGACTATTTCGATTTTAGCTCATATCTCAGGTAAGTTTTCTTAAGACGAAATAGTGAGAAAATCAAGCTATCGAGACTCTGTTTATAAGCACTTATAAACCCAACTATATGTTTATTAGTGTCTTACACCATGGAACTAAATATCTCTACTCATTTAAACAGATTCTATATACATACGAAATACTAATCTCTTGTTATATAGCCTCAACTAATGGCAAAACCAACATACTCCTCTTTATGGTCAGTCTACAGTGTGTTGAAACGAAAAACTTAATATACTTATGTACTAGCTGCTAAATCGTTAGCTTTGGCACGCCAATAGATGCGATGCATGTTGGCAATCACTCTTCGGCCTGTTGGGCTCATTTCTGACAATTTTCAATTTCTATACCCCACCACGCCACCGCCCGCAATATCGAAATGGATGCGTGACACGCAAACTAGTCGCCCATTTTTAATACTCTTTCACCTTTATGCCGGCTGGCGCGCGATAGCGCGAAATTATTGTCACCTGAGTGGTCAACACCCCCAACCTACCTAGCTGCTCACCTACAACTTTACCACCTGCCCTCGCTGTCGCCGTCGCCCTCGCCATCGCTCATTTTATAGCCACAGTTTTGAAGTGAGGCTACATTAGTCTGGCACTTGCAACTTGCAACTGAGAGGAAAACCTAATATAACTTATCCTTTGCCAGACTCTAGCTTCGTCTACTCATTCGTTTCTTTATCAAATGAACAAATAACAACAGAAATTGGAATAAAACTTGAACAAAACTTTAAATTGGTCATTGCACTTGCACAGTCTTTGCCACGTTCAGAGCATTGCTGTCAATGTGGATTGTGCTTTTGAGAGTAAACAATTTATATATACAATAGTGGATATAGTGTACATATCTGTATGAAAATATTTTGTGTATATAAACTAAACTTTTTATGTAACTGATCATTTAACTTTTTTTTAATTCTATTCATTTGTAATTTTTCCCTTAATTTTATTCAATATAATTTACCTGATGTTTAATTGCTGATTCACATTATTATATTGGAATATTCTCAATCTATGATGTTTTTATTTTAAGATAGATATTTTGTAATTATGTTATTTTAATTATTATTTTATATTAAAAAATACTTTTAATATTTGTAAATTAGTATATTCATATTTATAATAATTTTTGATATGACAGTATTTAATTTTTCTTCATTATTATTGTATATTCAAAATATAGCATATACTATTCATATATATGTATATATATACTACATATAGTACTATTTATTATTTCAATGCACATATGCACAATTTATAAACAATATTTTTTACCAGTTGGTGACTTATTTCCGATATTATTAATGGGCTTCCAGGGTATCGTTAAGTTTTATACATCTCTACATTAGTTTACATATACACACACATATATATGTTAATACATAAACATTTCAGACTTACGCGCAGAGGGCTTTAATGCTTTTGATTTCATTCCAGGATTTTTTCCGTCTCTTGATTGACAGTAATGGCATTTTTGCGACTCGTCGAGCGGAAAATGCTGAAAAGCTGCGCGCTGACACGACAACGCGAGTCAATAATAAAAATTGCATGTTGAAAGCACATTTGGGAATCCCAAAGTCACACACAAAGTCAGCGTAGCAGTTGCTGCTGACGTCGCTTTCGCTGTCGCAGTCGCTGTCGCAGTCGCCGTCGCAGTCGTCATCGACGTCGCTGTCGCCAACAACATCGCTGCGGAAGCAGCATAGTTGTCACCCCTTAGCCAGCAGAAAAGCGTAAATGAAAACCCTTTTGGCCGCGTTTTCCAGTTAATTTATTTTTGGTTAATTTCCTTCGTTTGTTATTTTAGTGCGCGCCACTATACCCACATACCCACTCCCAGAAAGGAAAAACAAAAACCATATCATACCATAGCAAACCATAATCCAACCCATGCCACAGCATTTATTGCATTTTGGCAGGAACGCACTCAAGCAATTTATAAAGCGCAAAGGTTAATGGCAACACGTGAGCACGGAGCTGAAAAACGGGCCAAAGGGAATACAGGAACTACGCGCTACAAATTAAAAGTATTATCTGGAGCTAAAAAAAAATAAGTTTAAAGATAAAATAAAACTAATCCATAAATATATATTTGTATTAATATAACATGATATATCAAAATATGGTAAAAGATAAAAAAATATTACGATTAAAAAAAAAGAATTGTAAGTTAATATTCCTCTAAATAATTGTATAAATACAAAAAAATATATATAAATAAAAAAAAAATATAATAAATGAAAAATAAAACTTAATTAAATACTAAAATCTGCATGTGTTTTTAATGCAAATAATTATTCAAGAGTTTTTATCTATAAAGATGTTTTCGTTAATGAATTATAGATGTCTCGATAAGAACTTTTAAGGTATATTTAATCAAATATCCATTCATTGTCATCGCGAATTCTTTAATACATTAACGAAAGCATCTCTGACTGTCTCCCTCTCTCCCTCTCTCTCTCTCGCTCTCTCTGATGTTGATATTACTTCATCAACAATATTAATGAGTTGGGTAGCTGTAACTAGTTTTATTCCCTATTCTGTTTTTGTCTTCGTCTTTGAATTTTGTTTGAAATATAATATATAATAATAATAACTTAATAAATAGTACAAGTCGAAAGATTTATCGATTCATTGAAAGCTTAATAGTCTATAAAGGCAAGGTCTACCTTTGACATGTATCTGCTGACTTTTACTAACATACGCAGACTAAGCTATTGTATAGTTCCGTAAATGCGTTGGCTATTTATATTATTACTATAATAAAGTTTATTCTGAGACAAGTAGATCCTTGGCAAGCCCATTTCAAGTCGGGATTCTATAAAACATAATATTTATATCAGAAACAATCTGCGATGCATCCCAAAATCACTTGCAAGCCCTTTTTGAATATTATAGGGGTATTTACTCTTCCAGCATGACGAGTTTGGCCATTTCCTTGTTTTTTAATTTCATTTTTATGATTTTTTAAAACTTGAATGTAATAAAAAATAACAAAACATAAATATCATAAACAACTGTTCGCTAGCCTGTATTGGAATACTTAACAAAGCTAGAGCGAGAGCAATATAAGAAAACAAAACGAAAAGAGATGGAAAACAATATATAAAATATATATCAGCAATAATTTGAAGCATCAATTTTTTATTGCCGCTGGCAATCATTTAATCATCTCGAGTCATCAGTCGCCCTCTCTCTCTCTCTCTCTCTCTCTATCACACACTCTCTCTCTCTCTTTATCGCCTGGTGTGAGGCATATTTTGCAATTCGATGGATGGAGTAGGCAGAAGTTGCTCGCAGCTTCAAGTTGGGCTCTGCCATGGCAAATTCTGGCTTTAGCAATGGGCCATCAGCCCATTTGACACATGTGTCACTTGCCAGCGTTTCGGTTTCACTATATAGCTCTCTGCTTCTCTCTGCTTCGCTCGCCCTCTCTCGGTCTTGGCTGTAGCCTTCGGTTGACAGCTGTCAGTGTCAGTTTACATAATTTATAGATTTCAGCGCATAAAAAAGTCATAAAATTTACAATGTTGCTTTCAACAAAAACACATTCAGCCTGCTGCCTAGAGCCTGGTCCTGGCATACCCGATTCTTTTGATGCCTTATTTTTATGAGCGAAGACATCAATTTTCGCAACAGCAACTACAATCTATGTATATATATATATATAAATGTACAAATACATATCCATATATATAGATTGTATATTTATCTGTGTATTTCTCTATTTCTTCAATACTTGTTTGTATTGCCAATGGCATTCGAAATGCTTTTGATTTATTTGTATTTATGTGATTCCTTTCTCATATTCAGCTTCAGCGATAAATCCTCGCACTCAACAAAATACATAAACGATTTATAGTTGAACAAACGGCACAAAATGCAACAATAGCCAAAAGAAAAAATACAAAAAATAAAAAAAAAAAAATGAAAAGCAAATGAAAAGCAGGACAAGGGGCACAGTAGCTAACGGCCAGCGCCTCAGCTATAGGAACAAGTTTTCCTGCTGTTACCAAATCCCGGCGCAACATAAATCTTTAATGGAAAATCTTGGCACCAGGCGAGCGACCATATGCAGCGAGGGCAGTCCAAGCAGATCGGAAACACCAAAACGAAAAAAAATACAATTCAAATATTGATTTACTTTTTTATAGATTCACATTTTTGTAGTATTTGGCTTTCTTTATGACCTACGATAAATGGCGAGTGCAAAATTTAAGTCTATTTCTTTTTTTAGGTATTCAATATTTAATATTCAAATTTGTCTCTTATTGTAAAGTTGTGTGAATATGATTTATGATTATGATACATAAAAAATATGCTAGTAATATAAAATTATTAATATTAATGAGTGAATTAACTACAAAATTCTCAACTAATAAGTTCTTTTGCTAGTGAATCTAATAACAAATCTATTATTTATTTTATAAAAAAAAAAGCTATAAAAAGCTATAAAATTTTACAATATTTTCTTTTGTAATTGAAAACAAGTTAAATATTAATTATTTTACTTTATCAAAACCTTGATTTCTTTACTTTTTCTTTTATCTAATACTTTATTTTCTATTATTTTCAGTTTTTGATAAATACCAAAAATAATTTAAGTTTAACTAGCCAAACTAAGCAGGCAGAGCAATTCCATTTGGAGATATCTAGATACAATTGCATATTAATTTCGTTTGTTAAGAAATTCAACAAATCTCTTTGAGCTCATACGATATACGAAAATAGCAGTTGCAGACAGTTACGAAAAAGCTTAAAGAGCTAGAGTAGAAGAAGTAGAGTATTAAAGAAGTTTCGAAGAAGCAACTTGAGTGCAGTTGTGAATGAGAAATGCCATCATCAGGTGCGGAAGACGATAAACCACCATATGCATTATTCTTTGGCGGAATGGGTGCTGCCTCGGCCATCATATTCTCGGCACTGGGCGCCGCCTATGGCACGGCCAAGTCCGGCACTGGGATTGCCGCGATGGCCGTGATGCGGCCGGAGCTGATTATGAAGTCCATTATACCAGTGGTCATGGCGGGCATAATAGCCATCTATGGCTTGGTCATCTCGGTGCTCATTGCTGGCTCGCTGTCGAACGACTACACCATACGCAAGGGCTACATTCATTTGTCAGCTGGACTCTCGGTGGGTTTCTCCGGCTTGGCGGCTGGCTTTGCCATTGGCATTGTGGGCGATGCCGGTGTGCGTGGCACGGCACAGCAGCCACGCCTCTTTGTGGGCATGATACTCATACTGATCTTTGCCGAGGTCCTGGGCCTGTATGGCATGATTGTGGGCATCTACTTGTATACCAAATAAAAATGCATTAAAAATCTTTGCGGTGGCCGCGTTGGCAACTTTAAGTGTTTCGAGAATTCATTTGGCTGATGGTAGCGACACAGCAGTTGGCCCCTGATTCCCAGGCGTTGCGAATCTGTGTGGCACCTTGTGACAACTTAACAATCACATCTGCTTGGAGTAGGAGCGTACCCCAAAGTCCCAGTCATAAAAACCCGTAAGCCCCCCGTGGAAACTGAAACGCTTTGCTACAAAACATTCAAAATGCAAAACATTCCATGGCACACAAATAAAAATGTCATGAAGCTTCTATATCAGGCCATGGGTATGCAGGGATTGAGGAGTTTGTTGTTGTCGTTGTTATACTTACACACACACACACACACACACACACACATACACACGGACGCAGACACAAACACACTAAGGCTGCTCCCAGTGGTGCCAGAAACAAATTTCCATTTTGTTTTGTGCGAAGAAAATTGTCGCATTTTAAGCTCACGCCCAGCACTACGACTGAAGGAAGAGCACCGAGCAAGACCCTCCCCTCGACAGGGGGTTCATACTATATTCCAATTTGTTTAATTGAAACAAGTGCGGAAAGCAAGCAAATGCTGAAAGCATTCAAAGTATGCACAAAAAAGAACAGCAGCAGCAGCAGCAGCAAACAAGACCAAAAAAAAAAAAAAGAAAAGAATGAAAAACCGCAGCTTCGATATTCAATAGTCAGAATTTGCTTTTGCGGTTTGTTTACTCGCCGGATAGACTAGCTAGGGTAGACCAAACCGCTAACACGAATTTCGCCATAAATTTTCACATTTTCTCTCTATGCCATGGGTAGCCGGAAAATTTAACGGCACATAAAGATAAACCTCGTTAGCAGCAACAAAACACAGCGAGCGAAAGAAGCAAAAAAAAAAATAGAAATGCATATTATATAATAGACATACATTTAACGCTTTGTGTTATCAAGCACACAACTTGAGCATATCAGCACGCGCATAAATATTCGAATTATCATTGCAAAAATTTTCAAAAACCAAAACAGAAAGAGAGCCGAATATTGTATACGCTTCTGTGCATAGAAATAGCGAGCATTTTCTTAAATGAAATATTATTATTTGTATAAGATAAAAATAGTATAAAGTATGATAGAAGAATTATATGATGGTATGAAAATATTAATTATTATGAGAAATGGAATGGAGAAATCTGAATAATAAATGATTTATCATGATATCATATGATAAAGCTTTGGTATGGCAGATTGGATGAGGAATTGACATATATATATGAAATATTATTAAGAAAAAATATAAATAAATAAAAAATATATTGTATTCTTAAGCAATATGTGAGATAGAGAGGGCTGTAGTTTGATTTCATTTTTAAGCGTCGTACATTTTTATTTTAAGCAACAATATTTTTAGATATATTTTCAATAGATTTCTACTATAGAAGTATATGTGATGCTATTCAGATTCTTTCAGAATAGTAAATATAATATGAAAGAATAATCCAAACAAAAATTGTTTAAAAAATAAAATATTACAATAATAAACAAAATACGTTTTCTAAATGATTTCAACATATAAACTATAAATATTTAAAAACAATCCTTGATCACTGATGCCAACCCATCTAATTAAGAGTATGAAACTCATGGAAATAATATTTTTTTAAATTATAAAAAATTATTTTTCACACTCACTTTGAAATTGTTGAAAAGCTTACACATTATTTATACAGTAGCCCTCAAAAAATCATAATAGCCTGCTGGTTATGGTATACAAATAAGTTGCACTTGAATAGATGCGTTTTAGAATACAAATAATAAATTTGTTTTATGATATTGAATGCCCTATATATATATATCAGCTGCCTCTCTCTTTGTCGTCATTTCTCCCAAACCTACATAGACTTTTAGAAACACATCAAAAGCAAATAAGTCGATCTAGTCATCTCGTCATTATATTGCTTCAAATCAGATTTTGCTTCAGAAAAAAATCGATTAGCTATCCAAAATAGAATCATGTCTGCCGAGGCTGAAACCGAAAGTCCAAGCTATGCCATTTTTTGTGGAGCTCTGGGATCTGCAACGGCCATTATATTCTCAACTCTGGGCGCATCGTACGGCACGGCAATGTCAGGCAGAGGAATTGCCGTAATGGCCATGATTAAGCCGGAGCTTATAATGAGAGGCATCATACCGGTGGTCATGGCCGGCATTATAGCCATCTATGGTTTGGTTGTGGCCGTCCTCATAGCCGGTTCCATAGGCACTAACTACTCAATACAAAAGGCACACGTCCAGCTGGGCGCCGGACTCTGTGTGGGCTTCTCTGGACTCTCCGCTGGCATGGCCATTGGCATTGTTGGGGATACCTGTTTACGTGCATCGGCCAGGCAGCCTCGCATGTTTGTGGCCATGGTGCTCATCCTGATCTTTGCCGAAGTGCTCGGCCTATACGGTCTAATTGTGGCCATTTTCCTGTATACCAAGCTCTAGGTCATTGAAAATATGAATTGTAATTTGTTATTGTGTTATATTTTCATTCATTCATTATTGAGGGATTCAGAAATAATGTATATAATATGTACAATGCGCATTACAAGATAAAATAAAAATGGAACATAAAATAAAGTGTTCCAATTCCATTCTTAAGCAACCAGTTTTAGTTCCTTTTAATTTCGTTAAAGAGTAGACTAAGCTAAGAGTTATTTTGTTGTTCCATTTTAGGTTGTTTCCTTAAATTAATGTTGCTTTCTACATTTTTTTTAAATTTTGTTTTATTTAAACATTAATTTTAATCATTTTTCTATTATTTATTCGATTTTTTTATTATCATTTTTTTTTTTTTTAATTCTTTTACATTTACATTGCATTCTCATTTCAATTTCTTATTTAAAAAAAATGAAAAAAATATTAAACTATATAAATATTATATTCATAATATTTCGAAAAACAAAATCTATGTATATAAATAATTTCCCCCTTTTAAATAATCATTTCCTTTGCTCCATTCCCATTTCATTCCTTTAGCACTCAATATAAGATTAACATTTCATTTGCTTCTCCTATGTAACTTCGGCCCAGCATAAATAAATACCCAATTTTTATGCTCGACTCCACAGCGATTCATCTGGAAATGGGAAATTAATTAATATTTTAGACATTTGGCATTACCTTTGGCAATTATGCTGCCTATGTGATAATGGCCAACTGTGTGCAGCAGATGAAAGCATTTTGTCATCATTTCACTTGATAAATGAGCCAGAAGCCATAAACATCATCAATGCGAATGGCCATAATCGCACTTAATGCTAAACAGAGTACCGACAGAGCCACAAAATCTACCTGGTGCGATGCCATGCCCCCAAATTGCCTGTTTATACAATCCCTCAAAATGATGCCTGTCAGCCAGCTCAAGGATCTCGAGCCCAATGCACCTGCTCTCATCGGCAAAAGGTCGAGGCCGAGAGGCAGAGTCTGAGGGTGGCTTGGAGCTCTTGGAGCATATGCGATGGCTGACGCGTGTGTCATTTTTTGGCAACTCAACACCAATTGGCATTAGCGTTGAGTGTGTTTGCATAATAAATTCGATAACATAAAATATCGATTCGATTTAACCGCAGCGCCTCCTGTGGGGCGCCACGCCACACCCATAGAGTGTAATAAAACGAAATTTGCAATTTACTTTTGGATTCGAGGATTTATGTTTCACCTTCCTGCAGATAATTGTTTTCACTTCCTTTGCCACTCGAATGAACTTTTAATGCTGAAATAACAGTAAAAACGGCAAATGCGTGTGGCTAAGACATAGAAGTGGAGGTGGTGTTGGAGGAGGAGCAGGAGCAGCAGCACGAGCAGGAGGAGTAGAAGCTACTTCTACGGAATCCTGGGTTTTGTATTGTGAGCGGTGCGACGTTAAGCACAAACGGAAACAGTTGAATATCCAAAGTGTACACCAAACTCAGCAGGCAACCCTCATCCACCCACTCGATGCCTGCCCCTACCCACACTCGACCAGGCTTATTAAGAGCAAACACTTTATTCAAATGTTGGGCAACATAAATAAATATGTATTAACTGGAATTACTTAACTCCTCCTCCAGCCACCACTCAGCGGGTGACTAAAGAGCAAAAGTTAACTCTGAGCAATTTCTATAATTGATAAGAAATAAAATACTTTATCGATTGAGATTTATTATCCCAAGGGAATTTATGTAGAAGAAATGCCTGTCCTATATAAATATGCTGCATTATAATTACAAAATTTTTATTGTTTTTCTTCTTTTTTCTTTTTCATTGTAAGCAATAAATATCATAAAAATTATTATTACTTAATTATTACTTAACTTCTGCTATGTCTCTCAATGGGAGATACGAGATTAAATTTCTATTCATGATTCAATGATTCACATTTAGTTAAGCCATAACTATAATTGATTGGAAATAAAATACTTTATTAATTAAGATTTATTAACACTCTGTCATGGGGGACTAATTACTAAAGGTCGTCTTTGAACAGAACACAATATTATTTTATGAAATTCTCTTTTGAGAACTAATTTATAGCCTTCTAATGGGATTTGACATGTTGAATGAAAGCTATATCAGGTGTACCTTATGAAGTACAATGAGCAAAAAGAGATTCTATGCTAAAAAGCTTTCTTAATTAAGATATCTTTTTGTTTATACTACTGCTTGCCTTTTTAGCTGCAAAAGTAGTCAAAAGCTCAATTGGCCACGTTAATGAAAATCTATTAACTTTTCTATGGGTACTGGGAAAAATATCAAAAATCGTCAAATTGTAAATTTAAAGACTCAGGAAACTTAGATCTAATCTTATCTAAGATCTAGTATATTATATATTTCCCTTTGTGTATCTCTCGCCGTTTCTCTCTCTCTCACTATCCCTCTCTCTATCTGTCTGTCAATTTTATTAGTTATAAATAGATTATATTACTTCATATTTAAATATATTGTAATATTTGTACAGCAATTTAAAGATTTATTAAAGACATAAATAAACTCAATTAATTCTTAGTCTCTACACTTCATATAATCTTTTAAGCATGCATATATATTTTTATATGTTTTATTACATATATTTTTTTTAATTCATCTCCAACTTTCTTACAATACAATTTATTGTTAATTTCCTACATTTTTTCCTGTACCCCATTTAATTGAACAAAGTGGTGTAGTTTAAAACGTGCCCGATGTGCGATTGACGAAATGTTTTGACCATTAAAACAGCACGCATCAATGAAAGCAACAATCACAAAGGCCAAAATATTTGACTTTTATTTTAATGTGGCCAATTCGTCCGACATGTTGGCAGTCCTGCTCTGCCACCGACTCGATGTCTGGGTCCTTTACTCAATCAATGAAGCGAACATTTCTTGGCTGGCTTCTTGCTCTCTAATACTTCGTCTTCGTCTTCGTTTTCATTTTCGACTGCTTGTTCTGTTCTTTTTCTTTGGCTTCGACTTGGTCGTTTCCATCATAATCATCAATGTCATATGATTTTTGGGTTTAGTTCATTTTGTACTTAATTTCATTTTCGTATTTCTGTGGCTGGATAACCAATGACCTGGAAACAATTTATACTCCTATATTGTTCCCATGTGTGCGTGCATGTGTGAGTGTGTGTGTGTTAGTGTGTGGTAGCTATGACAGCCTGTTCAACGCGTATATGCGACAAGGATATTTATTTCTTGCTGATTTCATTCTATTGCTAAGGTCCACCCTCTCACAGTCCGTCCTCCCTCGCTCTGGACTATCCTCAATAAATGCGAAATAAACAATAAATGTGTAGTTGCTTTGCTTTCCCTTCTACTGTCCAACGCCACCTCCTGCCCACGCCACCTCCTCTCACTGTCCTCACACCTACGACAGTTTCATTCCAATTTTTCTCTGCTTCGTTCCTTTACACTCACATTGGGTGTTTAGCCTTTGTCATGAGAGCTCTAAGACAATGCTGAAGCATTCGACTTCTTTGATCGAATTAATCCGAGTTAAGTTTCTCATATCATATCAAAAGTATCTCTTGCCTCTCAGTATCTACCTGAACTTTTGATTTTGCATACTCAATTGGTTTATAATAAGCAAATTCTCTTGAAATAGGTCTACATATATCAATATGCAATAAGCTTCATTATATTTTCAGTTATATAAACTCCTTATTGATGGACTGTATCTTTAAAGTATTTCTGTCAATACTCCCTGACTGATTATATGTAAATTCCTAAGTAATGTCTCTAAAAGCGTATAAAATCTTCGGTTCGGCTTGATTACTCAGACTTTTTTTGCTGATTTGAAGCTTTTCCTGTAGGCAACACCTCTGAGGACCGTAGGACAACAGCAACAGCTCTGACTTTTGTCCTTGCCTCTGGCATGTTTGTCCTTTCAGTTGCCTTTTTGTGAAATGGTGTGAGTGTGAGATTATATATACATACATACTATATAATACATATATACATAATATATATGTTTATATAAATAATTACTATACGGCCAGCATATATAATTATGCCAGTCTCATATTTCTGCGCTGTCCTTGACTCTTTTGCACAATTTTCGACTCGAATTGATTTGAGCAGCGAATAACTTAATTGGCAACTCTCGCCTAGTGAACTTCAATTAAGAAGTTTGGCCTAAATTTCTATATACAAATATATTTAATGCTAGAGCTGACAATGAATAAGGAATCGAGACAATTGATTCCTCTATATGAGTCTCTCTCTCTCTCTCTCTCTCTTTCTCTTTTATCTATCTATATATAGAGCTAAATTATTCATTTCGCTTTTATCGAATTCCTTTACGGAATGCCAATGGATTGTCTTGTGTTGTGCTACGAAAATAACATTGTATGAATTATTATTACTTGAATACGGTTTCAATTTCCTTTTCGTGTGGATTGACGCTTCACTAGCCAGCAGGAGGGGTTGAGGGGTCCTTTATTCTAACAATGGTTGGGTCAATGCACAGTACGTCAGGGCAGAGGAAAGCGCCGAACTCAGCAAAACTCCAGTTGCCTGGGCGAGCTGCAATCCCTGGAGTTAACTTACAAGTCGTTGTCAAGGGGAACATGCTACATGCCTCCCATGCCAAGCAACTGTCTGTCATGTCCTCCATCTGCCACTCCGTCTGCCTATCTGTCCCCCTGTGCGTCCGTCAGTTTGTTTGCCAGTCAGTCTGTTGGGCAGACAGATAGACAGTCAGTCAATCTTCAGAAAATTCGCTCAAAATCAAATTTATTTGCCAACCACATAGAAATTATGACGAGAAGTTCGCAGGATGCCCAGGACGATTGGAAACACATGTGCGTTTTATTGCATTCGCAGAAATATGCGTTCCAATTGGAACTAGGGTAGCTGCCCACCGACACCCACACCCACACCCACTCGGAGTAGCACACCCATAACTATTAATGTTGTCAACGCCTTCACTCTGAACGGGGCGTGGCCGAAAGGGGGCGATACAGTCAGTCAGTGGAGTCGACCAGAGAGGAACAGCAGCGGGCAATGCGAAAACGAAGCATTGTCAGTTGGGCGCTGCCTTTTGTACGTTCGAGTATTTTTATTCATTCTATTTCTAAGGTTTTTATTTTATTTATTTATTTCATACCCCCCGTACCCATTCGTAGTTCCCGCTGGCATTTTAGCAAACAACAACAACAACAACAAAAATAAATGTGAAGAAAATAAGAGAAAGAGAAGAGATTTTTATTTTATGCTCTCAGTATGTTGTAAATCTTGTAGCTGCTGCTGCTGCTGCCGCTGCCGTTCCTGCTGCTGCTGCTGATGCTGTTCCTGATGAAATGAAACGAAATTAAGAAATTTTTTTATTTTGCCCGTCGCAATTTCTCGTAATGAAAGAAATGCCACCAAATATACAGCACCAACTGAGAGCATTTCCCTCCCATCCTCTCCCTTACGAAAATGCTTGTCCTCGCCGGGCATAGACGACGGCTGGCTGTTTGGCAATAAATGTCTGGCCGACATTCATAATGAAATCATTTGGTATTTATTATTTCGTTTATGTGGTACGCATTTGAGATATTGCCTTCATTTCGAGCGTTGTTAGCGGCGACAGTTGCTGCCCGACAGAAGCTCCAGAGCTCCAGAGCTCCGGACCTCAAGCAGATCATGTGGAAATCATTTCTCAGCTTCTCTCTTCAACTTCAATTAATAGATTTTATTATGTGTGCCTTTCAAGAGCTCTAGTTTTTCAAAATGTTCTTATTTGTTACTTTAACCATTTGTTTCATCTGGAGTTTGATGTTCAAAGGGCTTTGCTATGCACTATAAATAAATTTTTATTAATATATTATTATATTGTATTAATATTTTATTGTATTATAATGGAAGCCAAACTTATTTAAATATACATTTCGCTATATACCAAACAAAATGTAAGACTGTAATATCTACAAAATATCGATAAATATCGGAAATATATAAGCATTATTATTCGATATGAATCGACGCTATATTTAAATAATGAATGATATAATCTAGTTTTTAACTTTTCGCTTCTTATTGGCTTATATTTTCATCTAGAATAAATATATTTATTTTGGGGTATATCTAACATTTCTTGTGCCTATATAATTCATTTAAATATTTACAGAAATTAAAATGGGCTTTGATTATAAATCTATCTTCTTAGTTTTTCAAAAGTGTCTAACATATATTATTCTTAATTAATTATTTCTAAACTTAATTCAAGGGCAGCATAAACTAAAAACTCAATTATACGAATAATAACAGCTAAATTTCTTAAAACTCTCACTTAAATATTATAACTCGTTTTTTTTTTTGTGTTAGCTTTAAGCAGAACTGATTAAAAATTCGCTTAGACCTTCATTACTGAGAATTTTCATTTGATATATTGCACATCCAGCTAGTCTCTAACTCTGCCTCTCTCTCTCTCTCTCTCTCTCTCTCTCCCTCTCCGTCTCCGTCTTCTTCTTTATTCTCTTATTTACTATGCTCGTGTTTTTTTTTTTTTTTTTTGCTGCGCTTTTTTCATCTGGTTGCTTAACACTCTGCTTAACCCACATTTTGTTGGATTTAGCGAAACGCCGTTACAGCTCCGCCTTGTCCCGCTTCCCTCTCCGCGCGCTGTCTTCGTCGTCGTCTCTATCTCCTTTTCGCCTCGCTCAACGCCTATCTCTGGATCAGTCTAAATGTTTTTATGTAAACACGAAGTTCTCAGTCCAGCGCTACTGGACCCCCTCACTCTATCTATCCCCAGCTCGACCTCTCTTTCCCCTTTTGCCAATGTGCCAGCCACTCATTCTTGCTCGCACTTTGCGCCTTTGTTAGCGTTGCAGCTTTTGCACTTCCTTCCTAGCGCTTTGTTTTTTCGCCTAGCTGGCGAGAATAACGGTACAGCGACACCGTCTCCGGAACAGGGTGAACGGAGCTGTCTGAATGCCCGACTGACGACTTGGTCGCTCGCTTACTCGCTCGCTCACTCAGTCGGTCCGTCGGTCGGTCCGTGGGTCCGTCGGTATGTCGAGCTTGGGTCGGGGCGGTGTCGAAGGGTCGGTTAGATGTTGGCTTGAATGGCGGAAAGCTTTAGACCAGTTTTGTCTCTCTCTCTCTCTGTGTGTATGTGTGTGTGTGCCTCATACAATGACTTAAGCTGAAATGTCAATTGGATGCATGGAACAGGGCACACAGGGTACTGGGTACAGGGACAGGGAACTGCGAGCTGGGCCATGATGAAAATACACCCCAGGGTAAATGGCCAAACGTAACGGCCGGACTTGGGCTGGAGGCATTGCCAAAGATATGGCCACACTGCAAAAGTGCTTATGACAGCAACAGCCCTCCCTCCCTCTAGCTATCCATCCATCCATTCATACCCCAGCCACTCGCCTTCATTGAAAGCACAGCCAAATCCTTTCTCCGGCTAATAGAATTCAAACGCATGAAGCCTCTGAATAGGTTCGTTGTCGAAAGGCGACGCATTCAAGTCAAGCAATGCCCATTTGCTGCTTTGATGGAGCGGGAGAAAAACACATCTCCAACTACAGTGCCAAGCAGCAACCAAGCCCTAGGGCTGGGTCTGAGACTGGGGCCCGGGCGAAAACAGAAAAGTGAAAGTACGTGACATTACGCTGCATTGTGCGTGCCTAACTGCGAGGGCTGCCATGTGAATTCAAATTATTCCAAACGATTTGCCCAAGATTTTCAAGAAACGTTTTGCATACATCAAATTCTTTGATATATTAGGGATCATTTGTACTTCATTTCATTAGGAAATATTTCAATAAATTACTTGGAATTTTACTTAGAGAAATCATTTTTAGCAAATATTTAAAAATTTAATAATTTCATGCAAATTCTATAGAAATTTGGTAAAAATGTGAATTTAAAAAGAGAAAAAATACCAAAAATGTAGAACGGTATTTTTAATTATATGAATTCTTTGCAAAAATAAAAAATTACTTTATTTCAATGACATTTGCTATTTTAATAACTAAATGATGTTTAGCATTTTCTATTAAATATTTCAAATAAATTATTCTTATATGATTAAACTCTATTAGATATAATAATTATTAGTAAAGTTGGATATATTATTATTTTTAGTAAAGCTACAATCATTTCTATAATTTCTAAAAACAAATATTAAATATTAAAAGAAAATATTAGCATATATTAGATTAAACGTTTCATTTCTAATATTTCTATTGTAAATATAATCGATTGATTTTATGTACTAGCAATTCACAAAGATATATTCAAATAAGAATTAGACTCTGATGCAAAAAATTAATACATTAAAAAAAATTAAATATTTATATATATTAATATGTATTATACACAAATTCTTATTTAAATTTTAAGTGAAACTTTATTCAATATTAAGTGAAATTGTAAAAAAATATATATATATCGTTAAAAAATTGTATAAATTTTCGATAGTACGTATCGATTACATTGTTTCGATATCAGAATAATATATATTCTATATATATTATAAAAAATAGCATTAAAATGCAAATAAGTAATTTCAGATTTTGCAAATCTTATTCAATACATAACGAAATTTTCGATATTTTGATATACAATTTAATCGTAAAACTACGTATATACTATTAATATCATATGATAGCATTTATAAGTAACTTTCAAGCTTCCATTATGCATTTAATGCATTTTAGCTACTTCCATTTGCTTTGTCTACATAAAGAAGTTGACATCTTTTCATATGATTGCTCGATGTTATCGATATGATATATGTATGCATACTCAACTTTGACAATATTTAAACAGCAATCTTTTTTCCTTTACGTAATTAATATATCATGCTTCGCATGAATCTCCAGTTTCAAAGGCTGCTCTAATTAGTCCTCATATATGATGTCCACTATAGTTTAGCTTACTTAACAATCTAACCTCCTGCTATGAGTCCATTACCTTTGCCTCCCCCGACAACGCTCGCTGTTCAAGTCAGCGACAAGTTTGACGTGCTCGACAT
Source organism: Drosophila borborema (assembly GCA_030914335.1). Lineage (NCBI taxonomy): Eukaryota > Metazoa > Arthropoda > Insecta > Diptera > Drosophilidae > Drosophila > Drosophila borborema. Next base: position 2,858,895 of record JAUESP010000304.1, on the reverse strand, counting down.
TTCATTCGCTCGCTGTTGCTGTTGCTGTTGCTGTAGCTGGACCTGGGACCTGGAGCTGGACGTGGACCTGCTACTGAAGGCTGGTCGCCGTTAGAGCTTGTTGTTGGTTGTTTGGCTGGTGGCCAGGGTGGGAGGGACGTTCATGTCAGGGAATGCTGTAGTTTGTTTCGTAAGTTTTGCAAAAACCATTAACGACGCACCGTGGCTACGTTTTTGGGCCCAGGCCCAGTTGGGTTTTTCAGCTTCTTAAATTGAAAAGAAAAAAGTGAAAAGCTGTAAACTTTTAAAAGTTTCAATCTTTGTCGGTGGCACCACGCCCCCTGCCGCCCGCAAAGTTGGCCACTTGGTGGGAGGAGGGCGGGCCTCAGCAGCCGAGCAACAACCGAAGGCCGGTGCTCATTTGGTCAGCCTAGTTGGGAGAAGTTGCTTGGCTCGCTGGCTCGCTGACTGGCTGACTTGGTAGCATTTTTTTTTTTTAGATAGCTTCCCCACTACTTGACGTGACACGGAGCAAGCAAGAAATACGTTTTGTCGCTCCGGCTAATGGCTGCGTAAATGACAAAGTGAATTTTCAGCAGAGGGCAAGCAACACAAACTTAAATATATATATATATATATATATATTTTGTATTTTATTTTTTAAGCTTAGCGCCGGGTGAGGAGGTCACTAATAGCATTATATACCTAAGGCCGAGCACGAACTGACTGCTGCATTAAATTAAAGCAACGAAATAATTGGACATATAAGTGTATGGCAAGGATACATTAACATACATTAGCTAAATGGGATCGGCGGATGAATAGAAAAAGTTACTTGCCGACCAAGCAGTAGAAAAGACTTTTCAACGTCATGCTCCTTGCATGGCTCGCTGAATTCCTGAAATAGAATCAAAATTAAGATAAATATTAGGTGGAGAAAATATGAGCTTATATTAGGATATATGAGAGCTGACATTGTTTATTTTTAAACTTATTTTCTAAGTAATATTTCTTGTGCATTTTGTGGGCTTCTAATAGAGAGATGAGATGTCTTGATATCCTTGTACTCTGTCTCTATATCTCTCTCGCTCTCTCCATCTCTTTTTGCCGTCTGAAATTGCTTTTCAATTCTGACTCTTGTAGCTGCCTGCCAAGCTCACACAGGCATATAGATATTACATTAGCATTACTTTGTCACTCTCAAGATCTATTTATCGACTTTCGCTCTTGCTCTCTTAAAAGACAATACCTAAGACAGTAAAACGTCTTCTTAGCTGTGTAACTCATTGAGAGCCTTTATAATCACATATCTATAGGAGGTATGCTATGGCGAGTATGCTACAGATCTTTGACTCAATAGTTTCTAGTAACAGTGAGAGAGCCACACTAACATTTACTTGAAAACATTTACTGTTCAAATATATTATGATCAGCCTTCGTGACTTACTCTGATTGTATATGTATAGATATAGATATGTATATAGCGTCTTGACATTCTCACGCACACTCTATTCAATTCTACCTAGTCTCAGAATCTTACGCCCACATCTTGAGAGAGTCTTTGCTTGACTGATATGATTATGTTTCCTCACGCGCTCAGCCAATTATCACATCTACTCACTTCTTCAACATTTTACTATAGGAGATTAGAGTAAGTTGGAGAGTTTATCAAGCCAATGGCATGCCTATATCATATATATAATAAGTATTACTTAACTTAATTAGCTCTCGGGATTACTTATTATAAGCTCAATTGAAATTCTGTTGAATGCTCTCTCTCTCCCTCTCTCATTACATGCCTTAGCTTTTGAGTGTCCACATATACAGCTCCTATGACTTGGCAGGATCTCTTAGATCCTCTCTAATTAGGGATTTCTTTTCAATCACATTTTTCACCCAATTCTCTCTGCCTTTGCTACTCTCCAACTCTCTATATCTAACGCTGACTGTCCTAAATAATATTGAAGTTTATAAAATATTAAAAAAAAAAAAAACCAAAGAAATGTGCGCTGCAATCTAGGATAAATAACATTATGCAAATTGTCTGAAAAATATATATATATAGTTTTGCAATACTTATAGCTGGAGAAATATCTTACCGCATTGCCTGCTGCAATAGTCAGCTATTGACTGCATCATTACAATAATTTCTCGACAATTCCAAGCGATGATTACACAAACGTAATAGCCACAATCGATACCAAATGCAGCTGAAGAGCCATTCTAGTCCCGTTGTAGACGTAAATAATGCAAAAATTAAATAGTCCATCCACAGTTGCCAGTTGTCAGTCCACTAACAGAGTTATAAGCCCATTTGCCAATGGACGACCACAAGTAATTGTGGGCCAGAGCTTAAGTAGGAGTCCACTTTGTCTGAGTTCCCACAGTTGTCAACTGCAGTCCGTGGAGTGGATAGTGGACAGCCGCATATTATTAGCGCAAAATGTAAAATGACAATAAAATTATGGATCTCCACAAACAATGACAGCAATGTAAACAATGACACGCAACGCCGTAGCTGCGATTGGTGACATACCAGCTGACCTATCAATAATTCAGACGTGCTGAATGTTAGAAAAAAGTAAAAGAATTGGATTGCCTTTTTCATATGCCATATTTCTGTTCTGGACTGACGGCAATTGATAATTTAAGTACAAGTCATTAGAGAAAGCAAATGGGTTAACATTTCTATAACATGTGATTAGTTATTTGCAGCGGCTTGCTGAGTTCTCACAGCTCATTGATAAAATATTGCTTAACAATTAGTCACTATGAATATTAAATAATAATATTATTAGGTGTAGTCGAGGAAGTCCGCATAGGAAATACCTGGAATTCCATGTCGCAGCAGCTGTTATATATTAAACCTGTAATATTTAATATAATATAATATATAGTTAGTAAGATGATTAGATATTGTCTGGGAAATCGTAAATTTTAAATTAAAAACTTATTATAAAAAAAATAATAATAAATAAATTTTAAATAAATTGTATTATTTAATTAGTATTATTTAATTTATTTAAAATGTATTTATTATTGTTTTTTATATTAAATTTTTCATTTAAAGTTTACGAATTCCTAGACAATATCTATTTTATATAAAATAAAAAAGAAAAAATAATTCATATAAAATAAAATTGAGAAAATTAATATAAGAAATATAAAGTAAAAAAAAAAAATATTAAAAAAAAAAAATAATAAAAATTAAAAAATTATCTATATATTGAAATAAATTTCTTGACATAATATATCTTTTGATATATATATTGAAAAAAATATAATTATATATATGCATACCATATTTTACATATTACATATTATATAAATATCATATAAGAAAATAATACTTATTTTGTATATATATTTTGTATATAAGTCTGCAAAATATATATAAATTAATACGAATATATGGTACTAAAAATATGTTAAAAATCATATTAATATAATTTACTTGAAGCAGAAAATCAATAACAAATAATTTTCCCTTTATTTATATATGTCTTTAAGAAAATTTATATATCTATATTTTATCTATTTTAATAAATCAAATTATTAAATTAAAAAATTTTTGAAAAATTGTTTATATATAAAAATTAATAAATAAGTATATATACCCTTCAGGCATTTGGAAAACTGTTTTAACAGAAATCGTCTTGATGAGTCTTTTCTGAGTCGCCTTGATGATTAAAAAATGATTAATCTCATGCGCGATCGAAAGAAGACTCATAAATGACATATCTATATGCTCAAAATATGATTGGTTGAGAATACAAAAAACATATGATTAAATTATGACTCGAAAAAGAGTCATAAATGATCAAAAAGACGAGTAATGAGCGACTCATCAGGAAGAGTCGCGGCTAGGGTACCATTTTCTCCCGACGGGGGAGTCATTTATGATCAGAAAATGAGCGCATATATGACGTGACTCATAAAAGACTCATTTATGCTCTGTTAACATCAAAAATGCTTGCAGGGTAATAATATACAAGTATTCTAAATATATATAAAAATCAAAATACAACAAAAAATGTAAAAATCTAAAGCAAATAATAATAAAATAATATAAATGAAATTTTAAAAATTAATAATAATTAATTTTCTATATCTAAGCAAATATGTACATATATATTCATATATAATATATTATTATATTTAATCTATTCACTTAGATTAGGCACATGACAAAGAATTACTTTGATTTGCATATAGATTTTACCTTCGAAAAGAATAGCCAAATCTGTATTCAAATTTGAAGATTCCGTGGCAACAATCTGCATTCAGCTGCTTCCAGTCACATATGTTTATATATTTATAAATTAATATATAATATTTAAGCTGCTTTTGCCTAACGAAAACATAAAAAAAAATTAAAATAAATTTGTAATGCAAAAGAGCGCGCAATAAATTTCAACACCCGCTCGCAGCCGGGATGAGGAAAATATAAATAGGTTGACTCTGTGTGCGGTTCTTGTTGTTATTTCTTTTCTTTTTCATTTTTTTCTCATTCTCTTTCTTTTTTCGGATAGTTTGAAAGGTTAGTCAGGGGTTGAGCCTGCTGTTTGGGGTAGAAAGCTGGCTGATGTGTGTGCTTGTCGCTGGCAGGGCCAAAAGTACTTGAAGAATTACACACAATGCATGCATTATTCATGCTTACTTCAGAATTTGCGTTACAAAGTAAAAAATGTTGTAAGGACACTTCTAGCCTAGCTCGACACTCGAAAACCCGAAGCAGCCACACACTCAATGACTCTGTGTGTGTGTGTGTGTGTGGCAGGGAAAACACGAATAAGGAAGTGTGAAGGAAAGCCTGGTGGAAAGCAAAGTGCGACAGCGTCAAGCAAAAAGCACACAGAGCCGGCAACAAACCGCTGATAGATTAGAGTTTTCTTCTTTTTCTTTGCATTTCGCTGTGCTTGGTTTACTGGTACACCCACTTGACGGCGCCCACAGTGCCGCGGCCACGCCCCCCACTTTCGCGCCCTTGGCATGCAAATTGCGGCTCCCACAACAAATGTACATAATCATGTCAAATGTCAGCTGAGACGAATGCACAATGTTAGCGCGCGATGGAGCAGGATGGTGAGCTGTGGGGAGCTGTGGGGAGCTAAGTCGAGTTCGATTGGTAGCCTCAAGTCCAAGTCAAAGTCCTGGCTGCCCAGGCGCTGCTGCTCGTGACAGCGGCGTGGCAGCTGGCATTTCAATTGGCTCTCTGCGAATCGAAATTGCGGTAAAATTGATGAGACCATCAAATATTGACAATTGCATATCTAATTCGGTCCGTGCGGCACACTTGAAGGACTCGCAGACGAGGCCTTCTGTTCGCATAAATCAACAGCTCAAATATCAAGCACTTTGTCTTTCAATCCGGAATTCATCTATCCCACAGGAATATGACACCCACACAACCAACCACCCACTCACCCACCCACACACATTTGCTGGTTCGTTGCGGTCGAAGGACAAAATTTGATGTGTTTCGCATTTCGTTGCGGTCAAAAGTGACTTCAAATGTTGGTTTCTTAATTAGAAAACCATTTGGAATGCAAGAAATGCAATTATGTTTGCATTGCATTCTAAATGACTTTCAAGATTGCATATTTGGTCAGTGTTTCATTCCAATGAGAATGAAATTGCCTTTTAATAGAGTCAAAGCTGATGTGTGAGCAATGTAATTGTATTTCAAATTAATTTCCTCACAGCTTTACTAATTGCATATTTCAAAAGTGTTTCATCAATGCCAGAAAATTCGGTTAAGAGTAGGAAGTATTTTGTATGATTTAGAAGTTTTTTGTTATATAAGAATTATGATATATAGATATATATACATACTTAAGTAAAATTTTATAATATGAATCAATGGCAATCCTATTGGAATGGTTTGTATGCTCTTTATTTCATTCAATTGTTCCTATAAAAAATTAAAATAAAATAAAAAAAATATCAGCAAGACGGACATTGCCCAAACCAAATATACTCTTGTTCCCTTTGGGAACAGAGTATAAAAATAAAATACTAATACCATAATTTATGCAATATTTATTATATTACTTGACTTAATCAAATTCAAATTATATTTCTGTTGCATTCCACAACATTCCATTGTATTAGATCAATTTACTTAGATATATTCAAAATTAATACTTGATACTTGACTAAGAAACCTATTGAAATCGATTTTATTTTTATTATTATATTATTTATTTATTTTATTAACATTTGGAATCATTTGTTATAATTTAATACATTATTTTATTTATTATTATTTTAATATTTTAATCCAATATAAATATCCATGCATTAAAACATGAATTCCAATCTAAATGTCCTATGTAAATTTAAGAGCAAACTAGTTTATATTTTTTTTCTTATAGAGGACAGACATATCCTAATTATATAAATGCCCTTGTTTCACAGTTTCCACTGTTTCATACAAATCTTAAAATTTCCTTCCTTAGTCAAGTATAGAATTTCTTATTTCTACTTTTATTATATATTATATGTTACATTATAGTAATATATATATATATATATATATATATATATATATATATATATATATATATATATATATATATATATATATATATATATATATATATATATTATACATATATTTGTATTATATTAGTTCTCTGTATTATCAAGATTGAATGTGATATTTACGCTGATTACAAAAAACCTTCTATTGTATCCATAATATGCTCTTGGTAAACGCTGTAAATGCTGTAAATGATATCCTTGCCCATAAAGTGATTGATTCACGATGTCTTTGCCTTTCCCACTCCCTTTCGCCCTCCCCTTACCCTCCCCCACGCCCCGCTCCCCCACTGACCGTCCTTGCTTTGTCGTGTCCTGTCGCTAAACAATTTGAAAATAAACAAATGGAAATGGAAATGGAAAATCAGCAAAAAGAACGTGGCTAAAAGGGGGATTCCGGCTTTGTTGCTGCCGGACAATGAAGGCGTGGCACAAAGCCAATAGGCGGATTACATGGCATTTCTCTCTCTCTCTCTCATAGCGCTTTGAAGGTTTTACATTCACTCGCCCGCTTGCTCGTCCTTGGGCTACGCTGATCCTTTTGGATGGGTTTTAGCTGTAATCGCCTCTGTAATTGCAAGCGTATCAAGTCGTTCAAGGATATTTAGTCGGGCATTACCTATCATCTTATTGACCATACTTATTGCTTCGACTACGGCTTGCAATGAAAGCCCATTTTATGTGTTGTTCTAAAAGATCTTTGAGCTCTAACGGTAATTGCCCAGATGGAGTGTTGTCAAAGAGTTTGATAACTCTTTGATTCATTTCTGCATTTTTCTTGTAGTTTCTATCTGAATGAAAGTATCTATATTTGATTTGTATATATATAAATATCTAAAATATGATTTAACATTCTTAACTTTCATTATTCTTATTTATAACTAATGTTGTATTGTACTACGATAATTGGCTAGAGAGAAAGAAGCAACAAATGGTTTTAATTTAAAATAATTAAGTGATTAAGTGAGAGTGAGAGGGATATGTCCTTCACACAGAGTTGCTATGATATTGATGAACGAGGATATGCAACCAAGAGGCAGTTTGAAAAGAGAGTCGAAATAGGGCACTTAATCAGAGACGGTTGAGTAAGAAAGACGTTTTGGAAATGGAAGTCGGCGACACCGAGAATTCGATATCAGGCAAACATAGCATGAAAGGCGAGAATAATAATTATAGCGGTAAAATATATAACCTTATATATACCAAAAAAAAGTAAGATAATCGAACCTATAAGAGCTACAGATTTAAATTCTTTAATTTACTTCAGTTTACTTAGTTTAGTTTATTTCAGAAAATCGATAACTTTAATCATTTCAGTCTTATCGATTTTAATCGATCCCAAAAGTATGTTATAATATTATGTCCCCCACATCTTCAGAACTACAGTGTCTGGATTTTATATATAGATTTGTGTATATTTTAAAAATTTTTTACTTTCAACAAGAGCTACAAACTTGAACTTCCTAAAAATTAAATTTCAAATATTAGACTAGAGATTTCTTACTAGATCTATATCATATCTATTATTATTATTAAATCCTATCCTATCCTATTATGTATATATATCTGCTGTTGGAAGATTATTATATGGTCAAGCTTATAGTAGGTAAGTATCGCCCATAGCGCTATGGCATACATATACTGAATAAAAATGCAAGTTTTCCAATTTTTCAATTATCACAGCTTATATAAATATTCATAAAATTTCAAATTAATTCGGACTGAGTGCAATTGTTCAGTTCAGTTCAATTTTTGGTATTATTATAATTAAGTAAAGTTTTCATTGCAAATTATATATAATCTTATTAGCTATGCAAATCCCAACTAATTGCTATATGCAAAACTTGACAACTTCGTTCAAGCATCAACAATATAATTATTAATTTAAAGTTTCTTAAAGTTTTAAGTTTTAAAATTCCGCTGCTCATTTCGTATAGTTTCAACTTGTTTTCAAGTTGTCAAAGAGCTGAAAGCGAGCCCCCAACACATAATTGAGCCGAGTGCTTGGGTCTTATCAAACCGCACACGCTCCCATCAACAGCCACCCACTCCAGCCTCCCTCCCTCCATCCAACCATTTCGCTCCTTCTTCATCTCGGCAAAAAAGAAAAAAAAAACTTACTACATCATAAACTAGAAACATGTGGGCAAATGGAGCTGTGGGTGTGGCAATGGCTGTGGTGCTGTGGCGGCACGAGTGGAAATTATGTTGATAACCTCGCATGATCCTGACATTAGAGCTGCTCTAGCTCCTCCTGCTGCTGCTGCTGCTGCTGCGGTTGCCCAAGAGATGGAAATGCTCACGTACTGGCTTAAGTATATTTAAGCATATGGAGAGAATCAAGTGAAAATCAATAAAAACCAAACACGTCTACACAAATCACATGAAAATCGATGTGAACTGGCAGCGGGGCAGATGTACGCTGCTGCTTGGGGGCGTGGCAACTACGATTGCGTTGTAACCGAAACTTAAAGGATTGCTGCTGCTGCTGCTGCTCTTGCTATTGTTGTTGTTGTTGTTGGTTTATTGGTAAAACGTGCAACGCATTATAAAGTAAGCAAAACAGAAACAACACAATATATTGCTAATATGGCCGAATATTGTATGCTCTGAAAAAAAGCAGAGCATGAATACGAATTATGTTAAGGAAGTTGAGGGAATGAGACAAAATATATCAAGTAGAGGAATTCATAATTTATTTTCTATGGTATATTGAATTAAATTGCAATAGTTTTAATGGAAAATTTAAAATATAAATAATTTATTCATTAAATTAAATATAAAATAATAATCATATGAAATTTAAAAAATACGTAAATAAATTTCATTTGTAAAGAAAAAATTATAATATAATTTTAATAATAATAATATGAATTTAAAAATATATAAATATATTTCATTTTTAAAGAGAACAATATAATATAATTTTTTAAAAATATTAAAAATATTATTTTCCATCTTAATACACAATAGTCAATTACAAAATTGTTTACATTAAAAGATTTAGAACTTTTTAATTCATATATATTTTTTTTTCTTTCCTTTTGTTAAACTTTTTTGGCTTAAAGAATTTAACTTTTTTAACGGTATTTTTAGATCTTCCTATACGCTATTTTTTAATGCTAGTAATTAATAATAATTTTTTTAGTATTAATATAATATAAACTATTATGTTTTATATACAATACAATTATTGTTATTATTATTTTTATTTTATTTTTATTTTCAGTTTTTAAAATTTTAAGTTGTAAGTATTTAATTATTAAATTAGATTTATTTCATTATTTTAATTTTTAATTTTATTTATATATATGTTTTTTATTCTAGTATATTAAAAACAGAAAATTTTTTATTTACTAACTAATTTCAAATATAAATACATATTATAGAATATTTATTTTAAATATATATAAAAAATTATTATTAATTGTAAATAAGAGAGAGCTGAACATATTTTGTTTTCAAAATATATATTTACATTTAAAATGTATTATATAATTTGTTTTTTCTTTAATTTTTTTATATTTAATTGAAAGTCGTTTATATATTGCTATATATATAAATAACTATGGTGTTTCTTATAAACACTCTACACATTGATTGAGCAACCTATGCACGTAGCTCTACGACCTCAAGTTAGGGTATTTAGTAGAGGAAGCTGAAGTCGAAAAAATATATATATTCGCGTTTGGGGCATTTCACAAAAGCGCATTAAGTGGTCCATTCGCTGGGCTCGTTCAATCGTATCCCAGGCCAAGCTCTTCTTCTTGATTATGGCTATGAGTTGGCCAGAGTCCTATATATATATATTTATTATACATATATACATATATATACATACTTCTTGCTAGACACCTTTGAGTAGTTTTGCGTCGATTCGATGCGATGCGATTCGATTCGTTTGGATTGGAAAGGATTGGCCTGTAAAGCTTAAGTGCCTTTCGCACACACAGAACAACAATCGGAGCTTTTAGTGGAATTTACTTCTTATATTTTGCCCTTTGATGTTTCGCACTTTTCACATTTTCCAAGTGTTGTTCTCTCTCTCTCTCTCTCTCTCTCTCTCTCTGGCTCTCAGCTGTGTGCGAATGCACGAAACGTGTTCAAAATTTCACAATTTTTACACATTTTTCCACATTTTTGTTTCCCTTTTTTTTTTTTTTCTTTAATTTTTGTTGAGCGACTTTTCTTTGGCAGCTTAACAATGACAATCCAAACAACGCAAAGAGATTTCAACTGGCCAAAGAGCCCATCGAGAGCGCTTTTCATATAATATCTTTATACTATATACATATATATATATAGATTGTGATTTGTGAGAGATTGCAATGGAACAATTTGACTTGAACTTGAAATAGAATTTCTTTTATTATATTTTTCTTAAATTATAATTTATGTTATTATATTTTTATAAATTATTCAATTTAGGCAAGTTTTTAATGCAAAAAAAAAAAAAAAAAAAAAAAAAAAAGAATAAATTAAATATTATATATTTTAATTAATAGTTCATTTATTTTACATTTTAATTATTCTTGAAATATTTTGTATTTATTTTTTATTTATTTTTAATAATTTAATAAAGATTATAATTTTTGTAGCGATACTAAATATTAACTTTGTACTGAGTAAAATTTGTATTTAAAAAATGTCAATTATTTCATAATTAATTTTCAATAATAAAGTGAATAACATAATTGTGCTATATAATCTTTTATTTTAGTTTTTTTTTTTTTTACTATGAAAAAAATTAGATTAAATATTAAATAATAGTTCATTTATTTTTAGTTATAATTATAGATTCCACCAATATTATATACAAAGTTGACATAGTTCATATATATTTTATTTATTATAATTATAGATTTTTTTTTACCTAACTCAGCAAAAATATATATGTATATATATATTATAGTTGAAACATTTTTTATTTATTTTTATAATTTAATAAAGATTATAATTTGTTTTTTTTTTTTTATTAACATTATTAAAGTTAAAATATTTTTTATTTATTTTGAATTTGAATTTAATAAAGGTTATAATCTGTTTTTCTTTTGTTAATACTAAATATTTACTTTGTACTGAGTAAAATTTGTATTTAATTAATTTCAATTATTTCATATTTTTTCTTTTATAATAATAAAAATAATAACATAATTGTGCTATTTAATTTTTATTCATACTGCTCTTCAGCCAAGTTTTCACTGTACTAATAAAATATTTATTTTTGTATATTTAATTTAATAAATTTTAATAATATAATATAAAAATAATAAATAAATAATATAATATAATATAAAATGTTTAATAAAAAAATAATATAATATAAAATATAATTTTCTTTCAAAAAATCATAAATAAAAAATGATAAATTTCTTAATTAAATTAGTATTAAATATTCGCTTTGAGCGTGTGTTTACTGTACTAAGTAAAAATACAAAATTTGTATTAATTGAAATTTTTAATTAGTTTTCAATTAAGAGCGTTGATAAATGTCTTACTTCATCGATTACTTATTATTATTATTATCTGCTACTTTACTATAATTATTAGTTGGTTCTCCTTAGCCGAGTGTTCACTGTACTCACGCCTATAGACTGCATGGCTAAACACTCGATGGTTTTTCTGATAAACCATTAAATGAGATTTTAATCTTTGCCTACTTTTTCCGTTTGGAGTTTTCATAGTTTCTTTTTTTTTCTTTGCTTTACGCTGCAACAACAACAACAACAAAAATTACAAAATATATAAAATATAAATATATAAGAAGAAGAAGAAGCAGTAGCAAATGCTCTGTGCTGTGTGAGGAGCTCTGTAGCTGTCACTGTTTTAACAATTCATCTTAATAGAAAAAAATAAAAAATGGCGCCAATGGCCAGTCATGCCAAGCGCCACCTCAACTCTCCCACCCCTACCTCAACCCCCCCCCCCCCCTCTTCGCTCTCTCTCTCTCTCTCTCTCTTGTTTGCCCCTGTCGCTTGCCTATTTGTCACAGTTTCGTTGGCAAAGACGTTGAAGCTGCGGGCGACTGTTGCAGCCAGTTCTCGATGTGCCACAAAACTTCTGCCACAAAAACTTGCCATTTTTTCTCTCTTCCACTCTCCCTCTCTCTCTCTCTCGTTCTCTCTGTGTGTGTGGGTCTTACACATGTCAGTTAATGCTGAAAAAATGTTTACACAACACAATTGCCACGAGGGAGGAGGAGGAACTGTCGCTCGGCCCAGCGTGTGGCCACACGGCTGCCAAAGTTTTAAAGGCCAGAGCCCACAGCCTCCACACGCCCCCACACGCATCCCCCCTCCCACGCCCTCTTTTGCAGTACACTGCAGCAAATGTCGAAGAGGATAAAAGTCGCTCGCATACAATTAATCAAATACATGATTTATATATTCTACGGATTTAACCTAAATAGGCAAACAACAAGAGTGAGACAGAGAGAGAGGAGAGAGAGAGAGAGAGAGAGAGAGAGAGGGAGATAGGAAGTGTGTGTATGTGTCCTGTCAACAGGATAACATGAGAAACCAGCTATATATTAAGATATTCCTATAAGATACTTTGCACTCTAAGCTCACTAAATTAACTTTTCCAATTGGAAATGAAATTTAGAGCAAGAAAAGAAACTTGAAATTGATTCAAATTACAGAGTGTTTGCTTGAGCAGCAAGAGAGAGAGAGTGAGAGAGACCAAAATTAAGTATATTTATTAAGATATTTCAACTATTGGTTCTAAGATCATTAAATAAGGTTGCCAATTGGAATTGGAGAGAGAGAGACGAAATTTCAATCCAACTACATCTTTAAACATTCTTATAAGATACAGTCGACACTAAGCCCTCCAAATGAACTTTTCCAATTGGAAACAAACTTCATAGCTAAATGAAAGAAATTCTAATCAATAGTTTAACGTATTAGTTCAAAATGAAATACATATATTTTTTAATCTATCAATTAATTATCTCTAAACACTCCACACAACAAAGTCTAATTTTATAAAACAAACCAAAAAAAAAAAACTCAAACCAATTACACGTGCATATGAAACTTTTTCCAATCAGCATAACAAATTTCGAGCAGCAATAAAAAAAAACTCAAATCCAAAGAATTAGAAATGTGCTCAATGCAAAAATGAAACAAAAATACACTCAATTCAAGCATACGCAATGCTCTTGAGTACAATTGCATTGATGCTCTTTAACTCAAGAGCAATTCGAATTTAAGAGCACACGCAAATGCTAACAGAGAGCGCGGCTGAGTGAGTGAGTGAAGGAGCGAGTTAGAGCGAGTGAATGTGTGAGTGTGCGAGCAGCGCGCAACAACAGCTGATGATGCCGCTTGGCAACATATGTTTGCCGCAGCCAAACGAGCGCAGCTGGTGGCGAGCAGCTCTAATGATAGAGCAGAGCAGAGAGCGATAGAACAGGAAAGGTAGAGTGGAGTGCGAAGTGTGTGGTGTGTGGTGTGTTGAGCTAGTAGAGCGACGTGAGGTGAGCTGAGGGTGCTTTTGCTCTTACGCTTGCGCCGTTTACAGCGAATGACACAATTCACGGCCAAGGGGAAAAGTCACTCACTCATGTTGGCGGCAGCGCTGCTGCGGCCGGCAGCCGGCAGCGCAGCCTGGCCGGAAAATTGCTATAAAAGCAGCGGCACACACCGCCGGCCGGATAGTAGCTTTGGAAAACTGCTCCGCCACAGAAGTTGCCGCCCAAGCTCCTCTCAACCGTCGACCGTCGACCGTCAACCGTCAACCGTGTGTCGTCCATCTTCCACATCGTTTTCTTAGCTGCTGTTGCAAGCTTTTTTTTCAGCTGGCAGCTCGGCGCTCGCTCACCCACACACACACACACAGAAGCAAGCACACGCACACAAACAGCTGTGAGCAGTTGAGTTGAATTGAGTTGAGCTGAGTTGAATTGAGTTGAGCCGAGTTGAGTTTTGGGCCGTGTTGAGTTGGAAAAATCGAACAGCAGCAGCAGCCGCAGCAGAACAACTCAAATTCGCTGCCGTCAGCAGAGGGCGCCTTCGTCCGCTGTCGCTGTGTAATCGTGCGTCCAGTCAAGCAGCGGCCGCCGCACGCAACGCATCAGCTCCAATTGATGACACGCACGGAGACGGAACGACGCCAGCAAACAGCAGCAGCAATAGCAACAACAACAACCACATGCATAGGCACATGTCAGTGTATGTGTGTAGAACTTTAACAAATTCGCAATTCCTTTCCAAAACCAACTACAACAACTCAACTTTCAAGTGCTGTGCGTAAATTAAAGCAAAAGAGAGCGAAAGAGCGACAGATAGAGAGAGAGAGAGAGAGAGAGAGCGATGCGAGGCGGCAAATTTGGCTTTTTTAGAATGTATTAAAAAATTTAAATGTTTAACTAGAATAACAAATTTAGTTGTTGATACTTTTTGCAATTATTTGTTAAACGAGCATCAGAAAGAGCAAGAGAACGAGAGCGAGAGGGCTACAGAGAGTATGAGAGAGACAAAGCTTCAGTCAGAAAATTTTGTGCCGTAAATGAAAAACGTGAAATAAAATTAAATCAAAGCTAAATCGGTAATTAATAAATTAATAACAAGTAAAATACACACACACACACAGGCAGACACAAACACACGAAAATATAATCAAATTCTTGTGATTAAAGTGCATTTCTAATACATATATACATAGATATACATATATACACACACCTACACACACACACACAAATCAACAAAAAACCAAACAAAACGCATCGAAAATCCCAGTCAACAACAACAGAAAAAGAAAGACTTTGAATGCTGCACAAATCTAAATCCAATTGGAGGCAACACAGCAAGCGCAACGAGTGAGATATTTAATTCCAATTGGACAATGAAGATGGAAGTGCTCTCAGTACAAAATCACATTCAGGGACAATTCGGCGGCATTGGCACAACAAAAGTTAAAGGTGAGTAAGAAAAACAATAAATTTCTATAAATAGAATTTACTTTTATTGCTTTGTGCGTGTGTGTGTGTGTGTAACACTGCAAACTAACTGTAAAGTGTTGCAACTTTTTACTCATTGCCAGCAGAGCAAATAAAGAGCGTGAAAACTCAAGCTCAAAGAATTTAATGAAATAGAAATAGGAAAATCCCGAAAAGAATTTAATTAAGTTTGAATGGCAAAGATTGCTTTTATCTGGCTTTTCTTAGAGCCTTTGTGTTGGTCAGAATTTAAACGAATTCTATTAATTTGATTGTTTTAAAAGAATTTAATTGAAAGCAATTCGTATTGCTAACAAAATTAAATAAATTGTTAAAAATTTAAAGTTTCATTGCTTACAAAAAATATATATGTAAAAAGAATATCAATTTTTAATTATAAAAGAAGTATTGAATTGATTAAATTTAAAATTAAATTAAATTAAATAAAAGAGAAATAAATATAAATATAGAAATAGAAATATATAAAAATGTTTTTTTTTTTTTATGATAAAATATTGCTAAATAATATATATATATGAATATATATTTATATAAAAATAAATATATATTGAATATAAATCTATTTATTAATATATTAATTATTATAACTTAAAACATTTAAAGAAAATTTTTTTATATTTATATTTTTAAATTTTTAATTTTATATTTTATGATAAAATATCGCTAAATATTTTATATATTAAATATATATATAAAAAAAAAAAAATATATATATATATATATATATATATATATATATATAGAATATAAATATATATTTTGTATTATTTATTAGCGATCTTTTAAATCGCAAACTAAAAATAAAAATAACACAAATATTATATATAAAATTAAAAAAAAAAAGAAAAAAAAAACGTAACTAACTAAAAAATAAAAATAACACAAATATTACATATATTTATAAATAAAATATTAAAAAAAAAAAAAGAAAAGAAACAAAATTAATGCTATTCATTATGAATATTTCAAAGATATGTAAAAATTATAAATTATAGCGCATCTTAAGATACTTAAAAAAAATATACGAAAAATTGGCAATTGAGATCTTATATATGTATCTTATATATAGATATATATATAATGATTTAAAGCTTCATAAAATATCGTACGAAATTCCAAGCAAGTCTTCACTTGAGAGAAATTCTCAATTCTCAATTCTCAAATAGCTGAAATCGTGAAATTGTGACGTAAATGAGTTTTTATTCCCCATTGGAATGCACATTCATTATAAATGATGTATATTTTATTTTTTATTTATTGAAACACATTAGGCAACATTTGCACTACAAATTTTCGAATGTGCTTCGCACATCTTTTTTATGCTTGTTCCGTTTTGTGTTCGTTCGTTTTTTTTATGGCCTATTTTTTTTTGATTCAATTAATTTGATGGCGCTTGAAGAACTTTGATCAGATCTTTTGGGCATTCAAATGTAAAATTTTCCACAAGAAACTGCAATATGTTTATTAAAGAATTGTTTTTTTTTTTAATAGATATAGATATAGATAATAGTATTGTAATGTTGCGAAAGGAAGGCTTTGCAGTTAATAGAATTAGCTGTGTAATAATTTAAATCCAAGGGAATTTTCTTCCGGTTTCTGTTCTGCCAGCCCAAGTAAATGGCATGACAAATGAAGTGCCTTTGCATGCATGTTTTTCAGAGGGTTGATATGATACGAAATTTGTTGTTATGCAGTTTTGTGCAACACTTCTCGGTGTTTTTTCTTGTTCTTTTGCGCCTGGGGAGCAGGCATATCCTGTTCCTGTGTCTGACGTGCGGATTATGCAACATCCTGTTAATCCCTGTCACTTTAAGCTTGGTTAACACACTGAGTGTGAGAGAGTGAGGGAGAGTGAGAGGGAGAGCAACACACGCCAAGTCCTGCAAATTAGAAACGAACACGAACCCAACTGGGAACATGAAAACCAGCCCAAAATTCCAGCAGTGGGAGTTGGAGAGAGACAGACGTAGAGGAGTGAGAGGGAGCAGCGGCAGCAGCCTTATGTTGACGACAACATGCAACGACATGTCTGCACACACACACACACTTGCACAAATAAACACAAATGCAAATGCAAATATACATGCACATGCACACCTTGCAGAAGCAGCAAAGGCAGCGCATGCTATCTCGCTTGCGCAACGGTTCTACTGTGCTTGCATGTGTGTGTGTGTGTGTAAGTGTGTTTGCAGTCAATTTAATTTCATGACTGACTGGGCTCATGCAATTTTATTTTCGAAGGACACAAACACACACATATATACATAGGCACGTAATTAGTCATGCATATTCATATGCTATTCAATCTGGGAAATCTAGGAACCAAATAATGTTGTAAAATAAATTACTTAATTTCCTTTGAGTGAACATGTCTGGGCGATGTGTATGTTAGACTCGAGCAACTTAATTGTGATCTTTATTAGAAGACTATTTCTTGTAGTTCACTTGGTGCATACATAATTACAGAATAGAATATGATTTAAGTCAGCTTTAATTTCATGCGCAACTCAACAATTACTTTTAAGATCTTCAACGGCTTTTGGTATTTTTGGCAAATTCTAGATAATTCTGCATAGAACATATGGTCACACTTAAGTGCATGCCGTTCAGTATTTGATTAAAGCGCGAGCCGTACGTACGTACTACATAGATACATACATATGTGCATACACAGAGATTGTGTGTGTGTATGTATGCATATGCAAAGCATAAGTTTCAAGTGTTTTACAACTGTTTTGATTGTGCTTTCGATGAGTATTTATCGCGTGGTCAAAGTATTCATTCCAAGGTATCAATCACACTCAATTTACTTAAAACTCACAATTCAAGGCCAAACACGATATACGCACATGCACGCATACACCCATACACACGCACACTCATCAGTAGAAGCTCTACCCTTAGCTACCGGTCTTGGAAAGATAAATTAGAATGTTTTGTAAAGTAAATGCAAAGCCCTCGCACTGGGCGCAGGTAGCTGCAGACATGTTTGTGTGGGGCAGCAAGAGACAAGCATGCAATGTACACATGTACATGCGTGTGTGTGTGTGTGTGTGTATGTGTATGCATGCATATAGGCTGATGCTGTTGCTAGGCTGTTATTGTTACTGTGTTTCTTGCTGCTGCTGCTGCTGATTCTGCTTCTGCTGTTGTTGTTGTTTTTATTGGCGATTTTGAAAGCATAAAACAGACAGCCGCAAATGTCGCGTGATGTGCCCGCAGTGATGAATAAGACATGACAACAAGACGGTTGGGGGAGGGACGCTCTCAACTGAATTTACATGCGTGTATATAAATACATGCATACGTATGGCTGTGTGTGTGTAATTAAATGTGTATGCGGTCGTTTGTCTGTTTCCTTTTCGCTTTCGCTTTTGACTTTTACACAATGTAAAGTTTATACAAACCCTTTTCATGCAGTACTTAACAAAACACATTTCTGTGCATGTGTGTACATATACATATTTAGCTGTGTGTGTGTGTGTGTGTGCATATTCACATATTCATTTGTGACAAACGCAGCGAAAGACATAAACACAGGAGAGCCGCAAACATGTGCCGTTAATTTCTTAATTACGCGGGTGCGCCTAGTGCGAGCGAATGAGATAGCAGTATCCATTCAGCCATTGCAATGGAATGGCCTAGGGTTTGAGAACGGAGAAGGGGTGAGCTGAAAGAGTTTCAGCGCTAATTACATGACATCGTCGAGCCAAGCCAAGCCAAGTGGTTAATTTGTGCATATTACAAAGCACGGGACAACAGTAAGATATTTAACTGTTTTTTATTTGCATACTACAGGTACCTTAAATAAACACACTCCAGCATAAACACGCATACACACACGCATTCATAAGTACATACATACATACATATGTATATATTCTTTAATGTAAAAGATAAACACAAAAGACAGTGGGAGAAAATGTAAATTATGAGTTCAAATGAAAACCTACTGAAGAAAAAAAAAATGATAATTAAACGAGAATAAATAATAATGCTATGTTAATTAAACGAAAAGAAATAATAATGTTGACTTTTCCACATTTGTTATCAAAGAAAATATGTTTACTCTCAAATAATTAGGCAGAACATTTATCATGACTTGAAATCGACATTTTGAACCACTGTCCGTGCGGCTGCTGTGCTCAGGCTTTGGCTTTTGTATTTGTATACTTGAGTATTAAAATAACAGCAAAAGAAATAAAAAGCGTGCAGCCAAAGGCAAAGGCAAAGGCAAACGACAGAGAAGACACATACATGTAAAGCAAGGCCTGCCGGTCATTGAAATGAGAAGAAGGTGGATGGGGGTGATTGTCAGAGTGTGGGTGAGTGGAAGAGGAAGATGTGGGACAGCCACAGCAATAGCAATTGCATAGCCAGGCAAAAGAAAACGCAAACGCAAAAGAAACTGCTGACTAACGAACGAGCGAACAAAACGGATGGGGACGGACGCGCAATCGTCAGCTGGAAACGATGAGACCTCTGGCTCATAAAGCGAAACTAACTGTCCGAAAGAGGGGAAGAAGAGCAAAAAAAAAAAACAAAAAAAAACACATTACCTAATGGCTGGTTGACTGCTTCATGGGAGATGTGGAGCGATGGGGAGAGTAGGGGATTGCGCTTGCTGCTTAAGCGAACGGCTGATTTTCCAGCTGTTGTTGCCAGGTGATTTGAAGCCACTCTCCCCGTCTGCCCGCGCCCTGGAAGCATTGAGTGTGTTTGTCGAGCCTGCGCATAAAGTGTGAGTGCAAATTTGAGCTTGCGCAAGCTCTGCGAGTGAGAAAGAGTGAGAGTGAGAGGCATATAGAGAGGGGGGAGAGAGAGAGAGTGAGATTGCGCATGCAAGGCTTTTGCCGGTGGCAGCGCAGACATCAGCTGATTTTTTTTTTTTTTTTTTTTTCTTGTGCGTTTTTATTCTTTCTTGTGGTTTTCTGCCGGTCGAAATAAGGTGACTAAAATTGTTCTTTGTGCTCTTTATCCTTGCATTGCAGACTGGACGAGTCCGCTAACGGCACCAGCAACTGCAACAGCCGCGGAGGTGAACGTGGCTGACGTGGACGTAGCGAACGTGGACGTTGCGAGCGTGGACGCGAACGTGGACGTCGACGTCGACGTTGATGTTGATGTTGTGGATGGCCATCCCGCTTCAGTGCTGCACATGCGTCAGCATCAGGCGCTTAACACCCGCCCGCGCCTCTCCTCCTCATCGTCCGCCTCCTCGACGGGCGCCAGCATCGGCGTCAAGGCACCCGTCTGTACCATGGCAGCCAGCTTCGATATGCTAAACGGAGGCAGTGCAACCGCCGGCTACATGTCCAACGTGTTGCAGGCAGCACCGCAGACAACAGCGTTGCCCGCTTCGCCGCTGCAGTCGACGCCTGAGGCACGCTTCGGCGCCATCGACAACTTGGACGATGTCAGCGCCGTTGCGGTGCAGGAGTTGTCGGAGCAGCTGCAGGCCAAGCTGCGCGACGCCAAGAGCCAGCATCTGGCCTGCACCGAGGTAACGCTGCCCAACAATCTGATGCAGCGCATTGCAGCCGAAATTATTCGCATGTCGGAGCGGGAGCCGTGCGGCGAGAGAGCTTGCACCATATTCATCGAATTCGAGAGCGAGCCGAACAACGTTAGGTAAGCAATTGATGATCAATGGAAGCAGCAGACGTGAATAAAACTCACTCTACCTCTATCTCTTTCTCTCTCATTCTATAGACGCATTGCTTCGTTCAAGGTCGATCCGGATACAGTTTCCATATTTGAGCTTTATCTAACGTTGAAGCAGGACAAACGCGGCTGGTCCAGCCTGTTGCCCAAGCTGTTCAAGTGAGCTTTTTGCCTTTACAATCTCAGATTAAATGTTTTACTCACTCTCTCTCTCTTTCTCTCTCTTCTCTCTTATGCAGATATATAACTCGTAGCAATACAATTATGATCAGTCCCGATTTTACTTTGACCAAGAACAAACTCTACTCTCCCAGTAGAGGCAGCATCATATGAGGCATATGGAAGGCGTAGACGTGGACGTGGACGTGGGCGTGTCAATATATTGGCTGCTGCACTTAAATCATTACACAAATCCCTCCGAATAAGTAAATGAATGTATATGAGAAGAAGCAGAAAAACAGCGAATGCAACAGCTCCAAACTGTGAACAAACTCACGTCGGCGTCCTTAACAAAACCCATCCAAAACAAACAAACAAAAAACAAACAAAAAATTAATAATTTAAAAGAAACAACAAAACCCATAAAGAGGCAAACTTTGGACCACAATTCAACAAATCCTGCAAAAGAAAAACAACAAATCAACGCAACACTAGGAGAAATAATAATAATAATAATAATAATACTAATTAAAACAAACCCAACAACAAACAATTATGTATTTTGAGACCTACAAAATCCTAAAAACAAACAAAAAACAAAACAAAAACAAATCATCTGCAGTTGCAGGCAACTCAAAACTCTTATTGGACTGACTTTTTGGCTTATAAACAAAAAAGGAACTTTTTGAAACAAAAACAAAAACTAAAAAAAAAAATCAAATATTGAAAATATTGTAAACAAAAAAAGGAAAATTGTCACTCAGTGAAAACGGTTGCCGGTTATCCGTTTTTTTAAAAAACAAAAAACAAAAAAATGGGAAAACAAAAAGCAAATCGAAAAAAAAAAAAAAAACAAAACCCAAAAATGTATAAGAGCAAAAAGAGAGTATTAATCGTATAAGTATATGATATGAGTGTATCAGAGAGAGCAGGAATACAATTCATTGTAATTATGTATATGCATATATATGTACGTATATATATATGCTTATGCATATCCAGTTGTCGCTGATATACATATAGATGCGTATGTATGTTTTTCTTCAGGATCTTATTAGGCTATAAAATCTCTCTCTATATATAAAACCAATATATATATATATATACGGGGGGAAAAAAACAGAGCAAACAATAAGTAAAAAAAGAGAACGTTGATGCAAAACAACAAAATCTATATATAAATAATAATAATAATATAAAAAAAAAACAAAGTTGATGTGATATTATATAATAATTATGAATATTGAAACACAAAAAAAGAGAAAAAACACACACACACACACATACTTAAAAACAAGCTAAATTTAAAATACTTTTGCAAATTTTGTTTAAAAAAAGTTTTCTTTTCTTTCAATTTCTTTTTTCTTTTTGAATTCTTAATTCAAACAGAAATCTAAACTTTGTTTTTTTTTTTTCCTTTTCTTGTGCAGAGTTTTAAACTCTGCTTCTACATAGTTATATACAACAAAATATATATATAAAATATTTATAATATTTGATGTGTTTCTAGCCTAAGATTTTAATATTAAAAAAATACAAAAACAAAGCAGAGAATTCAATGTGTGTAGCTGTGTATTTAACTCGTAGTTTAGTTTAAACAATTACAACAAAAAAGAAAACAAACACAATTGGCATTGCATCAAACAATAATATATATGCTTAATATACAGTGGGGCAGCTAAATGTATTTGTGAGTTAAATTAAAGGAAACGTAAGAGAAAGAAAGAAAGAAAAAACAATTTGAATGTTAAGTTAAAGAATGCAAGGAAAATGTTTGGGAAAGAAATCTATAAAGTCATCTGTGTTAATAAATTTTAAAATAATTTATAGCGTAGCGTAAAATACAAATTACAAATTACAAATTAATAACTAAACAAATTCTAAAAGCCGATTTCAAAACTTTTATAGCTGCAAAAACAAAAATCATAATAATTAAAAAAAAAAAAAAACATTTCAAGCTGAAGTATTTGACAAATTTAAGCTAAAATACATTTAAATAATTTACACACACACACACACACATGTGCAACAAACAGAATTTATTTATACTTTAAACAATAATAAATTAAAAAAAAAAAAAAAAAAATACACAAAAAGATCTCGCTAAACAAAAAAATTCTTGCAGTTGGCTTAAAGTAAATAAAATAAATATATTTATAAAAACATAAATTAAAACATTTTTCCAACTCAATAAGCAAACAAACAAAAACAATAGTGAAAAAAAATAAAAATAAAATATTTCTCAACAAAAAAAAAAAAAAAAAATAGAATTCTTATGCAAACAAATTAAAACTGCAAGGATATTTAATTTAGAAACTAACACTAAAAAATAAAAAATAAAAACTCATATTAAAGTAGACAACACACACATAAAAATAAAAACGAAATGCGCATTTTCTTTACACTTTGTTTAAAATTAAAAAAAAAAATAAATAAAATACACATGTAAATATAAAAAACAAAGCATATTTAATATATTTAACGTAAAAGCAAGCAAAAGTTTAAAACAAATGTGAACATAAAACTATGCAAACAAGTGAAGGAAATAGAACCATGAATGTGATCTATTTAATAATTAACAAACAAATAGAAAACTAAAAAAAAAAAATACTTAATTATAAAAAAACAAAAAAACAGTTGACAAATTTAATTTCCTTTTTTCTTCTTCTTTGTTTTTAATAGAGAGTATTAATAAATGTAAAAACTTTTAATTTGTAGAGCAAAAAACAAAACAAAAAACAAAAACAATTAAATGTCTTTTTCTTTTTTAACGCCAGGCTTAAAAATAATATATATATATATATATATATATATATATATATATATATATATAAAAAAAAAATATTATACTCTACGCTTTAAATGTTTTTCAGTTTTTTATTGAAATTTTAGTAATTTTCATTTTAGTTTTTTTTTTATTTCTCGTTCTTCAATGGATGGATTTAGATGGAAGAGAGAAGTTGAATCTTAGACACGTCCAGTGCTCCTCAAAGTATTTGTAAACAATAATGATATATGGTTAAAATGGAATACAACTAAATACCAAACTATGAATAGTTATATATATATATATATGTGTGTAGAATCTTTGCATACTCCTATATATGCATATATGTATGTATGTGTATATATATATATATATATAATAATACGTATGTATGTGTGTGTGTTAAAAGGGAACCAATTAATGCATTCAATGAAAAACAAAAATTTAAACAATAATCAATCAATTAGAAAACGCCTCAAGTAAACTAAAAAACAAAACAAAAAAAAAATATATATATATATACATGAAGCAAAGTACACTTCAACAAAACAGTAGTAAATTCTTCTTCAAATATTTTTAGAGCAGAGCACATCAAATACTTAAAGAAGCAAACCAAAACTAATGCGCCTCAAAGCCCCTCGAATCGAATCACTCATTCCACACACATTATGAAAACTAAAAAGAAGAAATAAAAAAAAAAAAAAGAAAATTTAACAAAATTTAATCTTATGTATTTAAGCGATTATCCCACCATGTGATTTAAATACTGAAAAACCTTAATTTCAAAAAAGAAAAGAACAAAATTAATATTATAAAGCAAAAATATATTCAAAATTTTTAATGTTGAAATTTGTTTTGGGAATCGAAGCATAAAAGAAAAAAAAAAAAGAAAAAGAAAAACTGAAAATTTTGTTGCAAAGACTCGGATACAATCATAAGAAGTTAAAGATGCCATGGCTAAATCTAAACGCTCTGCGAGTTTCGCTCAGTGTATTGTCATTTCTTACTCATCAGTTCGCAGCGAACGACCAAGAAGCAGAAATTATAAACTCAACTTTAGTTAACCAAGTTGATAAGAACTCAATGTTGTAAATCAAGTAGCTACAAATGCATATATATATATATGCATGACTAAGTAATGTTTAACAATTTCCATATATTATATCTACAAAAAAACAAATTTGTCGAAAATCAAGTTAAGAAACAGCAGAAGAGCAAGAAAACAAAGCAAATGCAAACAAAAACAAAGTTAAAAAAAAAAAAAAAACAATATATATATATTATATATATACACGTGTGTATTTAAAACAACAACAAATTTAAACTTTAGTAGCGCTTAACAAATTCTAGCAATTTAACAAATTTTAATTAATCAAAATATGACAAAAAAAATATATATACTTATATATGAAAACAAAAAACGAAACAAAACAAAATGCAACAAACTGCAATTTCATTTTTCTCTGTGTAAAAGTTGAGTAAAAAAAATAAAAAAAATTAAAAAAAAATAAATAAATAAATTTTTTAAATGTGAAAATCTAACGGTTTTTTTATTCCCATTAGCAAAGGGCATCAGCATGGAAAATAGCTTTTGGTTGCTGTCTTGGCTAAGTGACTGCAGCAGTGTCACACACCCGTTACGCTTTAGCCAATAGCAGCTGCGCGCTCTCTCCCTCTAACGCACACAGCCGCACAACAATTAGATCCTAGTGAAGCTTTTCGTTGAGCCAATCAGCTGAGAGCAAGCGACGCGGCGTCGCTTCAAGTTCGTGTTGCAGCTCGGCTTGAGCCAAGTGCTTGTGCGCGCAAGGCTTCGTTCGTCATTCGTTCAACGTTGCTTGGCCGCAGAAGACGCGTTTTTGCTGCGCCGTTGCTCAATTCGCCGCGACTCGCGTGTGTGTGTGTGTGTGTGTGTTTGACTGTGTCTCTGTGTTGTCGTTTCTTATTGGATTTTCGTACAATTGTAACAGACTGAGCTTTTCAAGCGAAAATAATGCTAGTTCTATGATAGGTAGGTGCAATCAAGGCTCTATATCATGCCGTGTGTGTGAGTGTCTGTGTGTGATATGTATGGAAGATAAGCGTAGCTGCTCTTGCCCTTCCAAAATGTCAACGTAATCTCAGAAATCTAGTCTTTTGTTAAGTCTCCTGCATTCACATTCGGTTTCATGTTGCGGCATTTCTTTGAGCCAAGACTAATGAGTGCCTCTCCCTCCCTCTCTCTTCCTCTCTCTCGCGCTCTCTGTGTGTGTGTGCATAAGTAATTCCATATGGATACCAATAAATGAGTCGGAATAGTCGCCTGCTGAGATCGTCTATCTGCAGGAACTGCAGACGCGCCCAGACCCAGCCAAAGAACTCGGCTAAAATTAGCTAATCGATGCCAGGCAATCAGCCGGGCTTAAAGCAGAACTAAGCTCAAATCCAATTAGTCAACTTCAAGTAATTGACAATATCGCCCACAAGATAAGCCTCACATTCGCCCAGCTCATAAACAATGGAGATCAGCCTTAGCTTCAACTTCAGCTTCAGCTAAACTAATTATATATAAAACGAAAATTCTATGAGATTGCAATCAAAGTTCTTGATGAAAGAAACCTAAAAGGAATTTTTGATTTAATAAATTTGTTTTCTTTGTTTTAATGCAGTTTATTTTGTATTTGTTTAAACATATTCTTGTCAAAGCTTAAACTGTTTTATTTATAAATTTATAAAACTAAAACTATAATTATAAAACTAATAATGAGCTTGGACTATTTTGGACTTTGATCAAAGAATATTTTATGGTGTTTATTCAAATTCAAAAGATATTAAAGATATTAGATTTTAAAAATAAATTCATATATATGTAAATTGCTTTGATTTAAATTTATACTCAAAGTGAAATATAAACTATATTATATATTAATATATATATATATTTCAATTTGAAAACAATATATATTTCAAATATTTTAGCAGTAGATCCAAATAGGAAAAGCTTTTCTTAACACCTTGAAATTTCACCTGGCATATATGAAAATATAAAGTTATACTAAACTAAATTAAACTAAAACTAAAAATTCTAAAAAAAAATATATTAAAATAATAATAATAAATAAAAACAAAATTTAAAAACAACTACGAAAATAATAAAATAAAATGAAATAATCAAGTAAAATAATGAACAAAAAATTAAACAAGTATAAAACTGAAATGAATCGAAAAAATGTTTTTGAATTTTTAATAATATAAAAAAAACTTAGAAAATAATTTAATAAAAAATATTATAAACAAAGAATTATTATAAACAAACATCCAAGCAATTATAATAAAATTAATTAAAATAATAATTACAAACAATAACAATAAATTCATAGTAATTTTTATATTTCTAAATTACTACTATTTTCATAGTTGATAGTTTTTTAGACTCTGTTCCATAAAAGGGAAAAAGAGTCTATTGGGTTTGCGCAATGTCCGTCTGTCCATCTGCCCGTCTGTCCGTCTAAACGCAATATTTTTCGGCGCTATTCGAGCTAGAGACTTGAAATTTTGAACATATACTCATATATGCTTTCGAATTATAAAGCGTAAACATTTTCCCCATGCGCCCACTAGGGGCGTGGCAAATCGGAAAACTCTTGCGCCCATAGTCAAGTAATCATACTAGATAATGAGCTAGTTTTATATTTATTTCATAACTTAAGGGATTTTTTTCCTGTAAATTGTTTGTTGTGTGTATTTTTTAGTTTTCTTTTTTTTTTTATTATTAAAATTATTTAAAATTTATTTTTTACTTTAGCTGTTAAATGTTAAATGTTGTTTACAGTTGTTGACTTAAATTTCTCAAACTTTTTAAAGAATTTAAAAATTATATTAAACTCAATAACAGTTCAGAGTATTTTTTTTATAATATGGATATATAAATTGTATATATAATATAATATACAAATATATAATAATAGTTAATACGTGCTTCAATTCAAGTATTTTTTCTATTAAAAAAACTCTATCAGCAATATTGCTTAGTTATTCCTCAAATTGAAAACTGCATTCATAACATTTATGCAATCTTAAAGCTCGAGAAGATCCATATGCAAACAGTTCGTGGAAGTAGCCCAGGCCGAGCAGAGGCTGTCGCTCGTTCTCTCTCTCTCTCGCTCTCCCTCTGGGAGTGTTGGTGGCCTGGCCTCCAGATGCAGATGCAGATGCAGTGCAGCGATAGAGTGAGGCTGTTCGGGCGAATAGCTTGGCCAACTGCAGGGGCAGGTCTTTCAACCGGGTCGAGAGTTTAGCTTGAGTTTGAGTTTGTGCAATTCGAAACGTTCGATTGGCCAAGCATGGGGCAGGGCTCTCTACCTAGAAGCGGCTCTGAATGTTGTTTATTTGTTTTTCTTTTTGCTGACTGGCGCCTGGCAGCTACTGTTGGCCCCTCTTTGGGCCATGATTCATTTTCTGCATGTTTCTTGACAAGTTTTTTGGCATTCTCTGCTCAATTGCCAATTGCATTCCCAACATATCAATTTGCAATTGAAATTAACACTTGTTTGGCCCCGCTTTACGCTGTTTCTTTTCCTTTGTTTTTTCTTAGCACGTGCCCTTAACCCTAAGCAGCCCCAGCGGGTGGAGCGGCATGGAGCAGAGCAGCAGCAACAGCAACGAGCCACCAGCGGAGAGAGTGGAGCCTAGTACGCCCAGCTGCGATGAGCCAACGCCCACGCTGGCCACGCAAATCACCTCAATCGATGGATTCTTCAATCGCAAACGCGGCAGACCGCCCAAAAATCGATTTGTGGAGGTCTACAAGAGCGTAAGTATTGATATTTATATTATATTTGTTAGTCATATTTTATGTTAATGTTTTAGATATTTTATTTATATTTTATTTACTCTTTTAATTCTATTTATGTATATTAATATTTTATTTTATAACTTATTAATGCTTAGAAACATTCTATATTTAATTTTTTAATAATACTCTGAAGATTATTAGAGAAAAAATTAAAAGCAAATCTTATAGGATTATTATAATTATACAATGGTTTTTATTACTTAACACATTTTATAAATATATATACATATTTTTATTATTGTTGTTTTGTTTTTGGCTTGTTATGCTTTGTTTTTATTTTTATTTATTTTTTTTTTTTAATTAAAAAGAGACTTTGATATAAATTTATATACGACAAAATTTGCTTACGCTTACAAAAATTAATTAAGATTTTAGATTTGACTTCATATACAATAATGTTTTACTTCAATTTAACTAAACAAAGTGTTTTTTTTTTTTATAAAATAAAAGGTTTAAAAAATTTTATATTTATATACTTAATTTTTTTTTTTATAAAAAGGGTTATTAAATTTATTTTATCTTTAAAATATTTATTTTAAAAAATATATTTTTCAAGATAAAAATCAGATATACATATGTATTTTGTTGTCAAAAACTTTTATATATATTTTTTTGTATTATTATTATATTATTATATATATATTATTATTATATTATTTATATTTAAAATATTTACTTTTTTTTAAATATAATTTAAAAAATAAAAATAAGATTTTTTTTTTTCATAAACTTTTTATAATTCAATTTAATAATTTTTATCTTTAATTATTTTTGTAAATATACTTTTAAGATAAATATAAGATATATATTATTCTCATAAACTTTTATATTTCTTTTTCTTATAAATAAAAATTTTTTTAATTCAATATTATTTAAAAATATTTTAGAAATATATATATATTTATTTAAAAATATTTGTATTTATAAAAAAAAAACATATAAAAGTTTTTTAAATTTATTATTTCATTATAATATATCGTATAACTTTCTTGAGATAACCTAGTAGAACTAGTGTTGGATGTAAAGTCTCGATAAAAACGTAATTCTATGATTGATCGATCATCTATAATTGAGTCGTAGATTGCTTGATTGATTCTTGATATTCAATATGATGAGCACAGCATGCAATTCTTATTCCTCTCGATTGCTGTCGAATGAATATACCAAAATATACTAATATCTAATATCATTTAGTATATTTAAAATACTTGCTTCATCCGTAATACTGCATTTCAGCTTGTTGGGATTAATGCTTTATTCGTAACGAAACATATTTATTTATATATATATTTTACTGATTGATATCAAAAACCTTTTGTAAGTTTTTAAATTCGTCGTTCTATAAATAGGGTTTCTTCTTCGTCTTCGTCTTCGCCTTCGACTCGATATGCCTTTTCGGTTTGTCTAGTCCACGACGCGCCCTAGCTAATGCCAATGCATATTAACACACTCTCCACACGCACACACACACACACACACACACACACACACACACACTTGTAACACTCATTGTAATTAGGAATTTGCGCCTATTTGCGTGCTGCGTCGCGTCGCAATGGTTTTCCAAGGGGGAGGGGTTGGGGGGCTGTGGCCATCAGCCATCGATGGGGCCTAATGCGGCATTTTATGTGCCGTGTGTTGAATTGAGTTTTTCGGATTTGGTTTTTGCCATATTCGTCATATTAATATTGACAACGAGTGTTTCCGCATTTATTTCACTTGCCTGTCGCTGGCCACGCCTCCCCGCCGCACCGCCCACCAGCGAGACAGTGGAGCTCGTCGAACGTTTTGTGCTTTTAACTGTCATTTTCATAATTTCTACATTTTTGAGCCCAGTTTGTCGGCACACACACACACATATATATATATACACATAGACAGCTACGATTACACAGCCCACGCGTCAGCCTCTAGTGACGCGTACAGTGGCGTGTGGCAGCGGGGGGAGGGGGGCGGGCAGGTGTTGGCCAAGTACAGACAATTGTACTTGGGGCCTCTCTGTGAGAGTCGTTTATTTTGTCGGTGTGAATCGAATAATTTGAATAAATATTTTGTCCATTGCCTTTTGCGGTATTCTCTTTTTTGTTTTACTTTTTTATATTATTATTATTTTTGATTGTTTTTTTGGGAAATATGTTAGCTGGGCGACGCAATTGAGAACTGAGCGCTACATTTGAGAGACCTACATTTGAGGGCTACTTGGGTATGACTGAGAAGAAGCATTAACTAGATGGGATACAGTTATTGAAGTGGGTATTATTTGAAAGAGAAGAGCAATATTATCAATTAATATATGAATATTCTTTGTAAAGAATGAGAATTGAGAATGGTTATTGTTAGAGCTCAAGTGATAAGAGGGGAGAAGAGATTATGAAAGACTATTATTTTTTTTTTCTTATACTCCATCTCTAGATCTAGACTTAAGTTGAGCTTTATATAAAAAATTCCTATTAGACAACGCTAATATCATATCAGTGACCGAGTTCCTCCAGATAGACAGAGAAAGGGAGTGAGAAAGCGAGAGAGTATAGAAAAAGAAAGATAGATCATTATCAACCTATATCTCTATCTATCTATCATCTCTCTCTGCTCACTCACTCTCTCTCTGCTCAGTCACTCTCTCTCTCACTCCCTCTCTCTATATCTCTCTCCCTCTCTCTCTCTCCCTCTCTCTTTTCCTCCATTACTTTTCTCTTCACTATTGTACTTGCAATTTCCCTACAACAAAATTCAGATACGAAATGAAAGTCAAGTTAAAGTAAAGCCTACAAATTCTTAGAATTAAATAAACCTACATGTAATATTAATTTCTGTTGCCTACACTGTAAAAGAAATCAATCATAATTATGCCATTCCGTGTTGGACTCTCTTTGCATTAGTTTCGTGGCGACCCTCTGTGACCGCCATCAGCAGTCGAATATGACGATTAAAAGGAATGAAACAACTACAATAACTTCTATATATTGTATTTAATCATATAAGGTGTGTGTACTTATATGAATGACTCTATATATGCGGGTGTGTATGCGTATGTGTGTGTGTCTGTGTGTGTGAGTGCGACAACTTATCAGGTAAAGCCAAACACGTTTCATTGTCTTTTTTTTTCAATCTTTTGGAGTAATTATTAATTATAAATGCCCTCGTGGCAAAGCGATTTTCATATGTTCTATACTAAATTATAAAAATAACATTTATAAATGTATTTCAATATAATTTCAATAACGGCATTTATTTGAAAAATATTTCATAAATTGTAAAATATTTCGAAATTTTCTTTGAAGACTTTCTTTTGCCCATTTGTGGTGAGGGTATTCAAAAGTTGGTTTTCCTTTTTCTTCCTCTTGGTTTCTCTTTTTGTATTTGGTTTTTATTTTGTTTATGCGCTTATTTTTTTGTATATATATTTTTTTATTATTGATTTTGATGCGTGAACAAAATTTAAATAGTGACATTTTGGGCCAACAATAAACATTAACAGTAATTTCGGAAATAATAAACTGGTTGCGACTGTTTGTCATAAATCCGAAACTATGACCAAAGCAACAACAACAACAACAACAGCAGCAATAATTATAACAACAACAAAGACAACCTCAAGTACAGCAACCAAAGAAATTCAATGAAACACCGCCCACAACTTTCGAGGGGGCTGCAAGAAGAGATTAACAATAATTTAGCTATAGTTCAGACTTACAATATAATCCCTCGAAAAATGAATACTCGGAATGATCTCATTGATCTGAATATTTAACCAGATCTAAGTTATTTTCGCTATAGAATAAAAATTGTTTCATAAATCTATTATCATATAAGAAATGGTATTTATTCTGTATTGTTTACTATCTACTATTTACTATCTACTACAGTTGAGTCTCGATAATTCGTAATGGCAAGAGAACAGATACAGAGGTATCTACCTTTTTGGGTATTTTCAAGCCATTTTTAGCCGTTTTTGGCTATTTTTCTGGTCTGTCTCACCAACGACCTTCTATCTTCTTTCTAACCTTGTTATCCTACTTTATAATAATATTTCTATATCTTAATCACGATTCCGTTCATTGGTTGATGGCCAGTCTTAATTACCCATCCATTTGCCTGTTAATGTTCAATTTACCTTTCTGGCTCTTTTCTAGCCGTTTTTAGCTGTTTTTAGCCGTTTTTAGCTCTTTTTATGGTTTGTCCCACCAACTACCTTTCTGCCTTCTTTCTAACCTTTCTATCTTACTTTCCAATCATATTTCTATCCCTTAATCACGATTCAGTTCATAGAATGATGACCAGTCTTATTTATCCATCCAGTTGCTCATCAATGTTCTCTCTACCTTTCTAGCTATATTTAAGACATTTTTAGCCGTTTTCAGTTAGTTTTCTTGTTCATCTCACAAATGTAGTACCTTTATACCTTCTTTCTACCCTTGCTATCCTGCTTTCTAATCATATTTCTATCCCTTAATCACGATTCTGTTCATTGGTTGATGACCAGTCTTATTAATCCATCCATTTGCCTATTAAAGTTCAATCTATCTTTCTGGCTATTTTCTAGCCATTTTTAGCCGTTTTTAGCTATTTGTTTGGTCTGTCTCACTATCTATCTTTCTACCTTCTTTCTAACCGTTCTATCCTGCTTCTAATCATGTTTATATCTCTTAATCACGATCCTGTTCATTGGTTGATGGCCAATCTTGCTTATCCATCGATTTGCCTATTCAATCTATCTTTCTGGCGATTTTCTAGCTATTTTTAGCCGTTTCTAGCTGTTTTTCTGGTTTGTACGAATTATCAAGACTCGACTAGATACAGATACTATCTACTATCTATTATCCTTTATTTATTATCTATCATTATTATTTTATTTATTTATTATCTATTATCCAGAATTAATTATCTATTATTTATTTTTTTTATTTTTTATTGTTTCTTCTGCTTTTAGGCTCAACAATCACCCCAAGCCATCTTCACTAGTTTCAAATTAGAAAAAAATGATCCATCCTCTGGTTGCGGCTTGGCTAGTTCCTCAGATGTAGCAGAAGAGCGTCTCACAACCTTAAGACTTGGAGCTAGCGCTGGGGAAGCAACTGCAACAGATCTCACACCTAGTCGTAGCAGAAAGAGATCCCGCGTTTGGACTGTGGATCTACACAAAAGTCTCACAAATGTGCGCAGCTCAAGTCCGGGCATTGAAAGAACGAAGAACTCATCGATGAGGGAGTTACCTGAGGGGGACAGGTCACCAGTTCCAGTAAGTTTTCATATATTTGGGGAAGTCTAAAAATTCTAGGATCTAGCCTTCCTAACTATATGAACGTTTTTAAATACTTGCTTTAATAAATCACTTTTCTCTACATAGAAATAAGTAATATATTGACTTGTCTGGGAATACAGATCATGAGAAAATATTTTGTAGTGGACATTGCAAGATTAGATTCTTATATATTAATACAAACCTAGATACACTTCCTATACTAATTCAGTTTTCTCTTTACTTTCAGCTGATTTTTAGTACACCTAGCACACCGCCAGCTGCAGCCAGCAAACCCTTGGAGCGAGTTTCTGGTAAGTAAACCCTATATGCCAGATATTTGATTTTAATTAAGTTTCTCTCCATTTAGTTGTTCGTGCAGCGGGCACTTTCTATCCCGAGAATGCAAGCTCAGCTCAAGCAGCGGAGCTCACAGACAACTCCAGCAGATACTGTTCGCTGCCCAGCACAGATGGCATTACGGATCAGCCGGAAGATCTGAGCATGCGCACCGGCCAATTGGGCTCAGCGAGCGGGCGTGGCGAGTCGGAGACGAAGCTGTTGCAGTTCAAGCAGCTGCTCGACCTCTATCAACGTCAGGTATTGCTGCCCAGCTTTCTGGCTGCGGCCAGTCAGCCTGCCGCGCTGGACATGCGCATGTTGCTGGAGAGTGCGGCGCAGCAGAAGATGCTGCTGATCAATGCAGCGGCAGCGGGCGCAGTGGCAGCAGCAGCGGCCGCGGCAGCAGCCACAGCCACAGTGCCGACGGGCACGGCAGAGGAGGCAGCTCCAACAGCTGCAACGGCACCGATGCCAGCAACGCCCGTTCGAGCTGCCGGCAAGCGGGTACGGGATCAGGATATACCCATGGGCTACCTCAAGTTCCGCTTTAATGAGGATTGCGGCTTCGAGCGCTGCGGCTATCGCAATCATCAGTCGCACTTCCACTGCAATCGTCGCGATTGCCACTACAGCTTCTGCGACAAGACGCGCTTCGTGCAGCACACGGCGCGCCACGAGCGCATGGACAACCTGATGGGCGAGGACTTTCTCCAGTATCGCGCCAACATGCGCTGCGGCGTGCCAGACTGTTGCTATGCCACGCAGGCGGTGACAGCAAGTGCGGCAGGTAGGTGGGCAGGTCGGACATAGTAATGCCAATGCGACTTCTCCTGCTGATCAAACATCTTCTCTCCTTGCAGACGACAGCTTGGCTTTGACGGCGCCCAAGAAGTCCTCTCACTTCCATTGCCGTAAGTGCGACTATGTCTGCACCGACTCCAACAAGGTGGTGGCCCATCGTCGCCTGCACATGCGGCTGGAGTACGTGCGCTCGGCTGGCTTCCGGAAGATCGCCAGCAACGAGTCCTGCGACTCACCTGGCTGCACCTATGCGCTGCGGCACACGCACTACCATTGCACCACCTGCGATTGCAGCGTGCTCTCGCGCGCTCAGCTCGGCTCGCATCGCCATCGGACACTGGGTCAGCCCGTCAGCAAACAGTTGGCGGAGAGTGCGACTGCCTCCAGCTCCGCACTGGATGTCGAGGCATATCCCTAGGTTACACTAGGTCTTCCTTCAGCAAAAGCAATAGAAGCCATACAAATCCAAATGCAATATGTAAATTAGATCAAATTAAATAAAACTAAGTGAGAAAACTAAAGCTAAGGGGCGATTAATTGTATCGATAAGCGATTGTTACAGATTTCGACATTATATATTCCTTGGTTGTATCTGTTTTTAAAGAACTCCATGAAGTAGATCTGAGCCGAGGTTGCAAGCTCCAATTCCTAACATAAATGTTTTTAGTAACAAAATTCTCTAATTAAAAAAAAATTGATGCTTTGAAAAATTAATCTTGAAGCTTGATTGATTGAAGATCTTATCAGAATATATATAACTAAAAATTAAAATATAAAAAATTAAATTTTTATACAAAATTTAATAAATTATATAAAAATTTTTTTAAAATCAATTTTGTAAATAAAAAAATATTAAATTTGTATACAAAATTTAACTATGCATATAAAATAAAGCAAAAAAATTAAATTAAACATATGAATAATAATAATAATTTTATAATACAATTAAAAAAAAATTAAATTAATTATATTACAAATATTTGTTTAAATAAACTTTTAAATAAAAAAAATGTTATACAAAATTTAACTATACATATAAAGTAATGCAAAATAATTCAATTCAACATATAAATAATAATAATGATTTTATAAAACAATTTTAAAAAATTAAATTAATATTTTTTAACAAATATTAAAAAAAAAAAATGTTGTATACAAAATTAAACTATGCATATAAAATAAAGCAAAATAATTAAATTAAATATATAAATAATAATATTAATTTTATCAAATTAATTTGAATATATAACACATTTAACAATTTTATATATTCAAAAAATAAACAAATCAAATTTGTAAAAAAATTAAATATATAAAAATTTAATTTTATAATAATTATATATAATTATATATAATTTTATAAAATAGTTTCTGTATGTTCAAATATACAAATTAAATTTGTAAAAAAATTAAATATATAAAAATTTAATTTTATATATTTACATTTTCAATCTTATATACTCGAAAAATATTTATATTTTTATTGAGAGTTTCCAATCTTCAACTTAGTTTATTTAGTTGTTAGATACATTTTATATTTCTTATATTTTTATTTCAATTTTCATTGACTCGATTTTGACGATTTAGACACCAATGCTGTATGTACTGGATGAGTGAGCGCAGAAATATAAAATAGAATAGTTCCGCGACGAAGACAACGCTAAACCCAAACATCAGGCTCATAATACCACCAGTTAAAGCTATAGCACAGAAATATCGAATTAAAAATATATATTATAGCAAATGGATATATCGACTTACACATGTACTCCGTGAGACCCGTGTAGGAGGATCTCACATGGCTGCGAAAGTACTCGTTGTCGTGATAAAAGTTCACTATGGCCAAATTCGTAATAATGAAGTCAGTCGAGACGTTTCTAAAGACATCGCTCTTAAGACTAACGCCCTCGTGCCGGAAAGGTATGGTGGGTATGCTGAACGGATTGGGAAAGTATGTGACATCGTGGCAACTAGTCAGGCAGAGCTCCTTGCACATCGTATTCTCGCCATCCACATTCGTTAGCTCAGCCCGACTCACGCAGTCGAAGTGGGCGACATGGCAAACGGTGGCATTGCGATAGATCTTGGGCAGATGATAGGGTATGCAATCGCAGAGCCTTAAGAAATGGGTAGCATCGCACTCGGCCTCGCAGTTGCGCCGCGTGTAGTACTTGTAGAAGGTGAGCTCCTGTTCGTCACTGAAAATGCATTGTCGGGTCTTGCGATCGATTTTGCGTATGGATGGGACAGCTTCATAGCTATTCGGTATGATACGATAGTTGGTTTCATGGCCTAGCATGATGGGTAAGCCAGATTCCTTCAAGCGGGGCTGATCAATGGAGTTGTAGAGAAGTACCTGAGGAATGAAGGAATAGTAGATGCGATCAATAGAATTAGTGAGAGTTACCTAAGTAGAGAATTTATAAAATAAATCGTTGCAACAAAAGAATTTTGTTACTTTCCATTCATTTGCATTATTTAACCAATATTTATAATTTCATATCCATTTGGTAATATTTAATAAAAATCAAACCTTAAATCCTTGGCCATTCGTCGAAGAGCAATAATATTCGTCTGTATGGCCATTGAGCACGATTTGTAGACCATTATAAATGCCTATGCCAATGCCAGGACGTGGATAATATCCAGCAGGCAAATATTTTGGATAGCCCTTGATAGGATCCCAGTTTACAGCGATATCCGTAAGACCTTTAGACGAAGTATAATCACGTAGTGTAGAGTCACTGAATGTAAAATATTATATTATAAATTGTATTATGCTTAACTAGATATATGTATGTATTTCCTACCTGTGCTTGTATAAATAATACGGATGCAGATAGTTGAAGACGCAACAGAGGCCTTCATCCAGGTAGATCTCCCGGAATAGATCCGTGCAGGGCATCGTTTTCTGGGCAAACTTACACGAGACGATCATCTCATCGCACTTGTGCGAAATATTAAAAATGAAATTGGCAAACGAATCGCGTCTGTAACGTGGCTTAAACGAACTGTAGCGCGTGTAATTGAACTCCTGATTGCACGCCTTATGCAACATCGCATGCTCCAGGGAGCCACTAAGGAACTTCAACATTTAATATATAGTATAATTTACCTGGGTGCGTTACTTACTTTTGAAAGCTGGGCACGATGGAGCGCTTGGCCTTGTTCATGCTGCACAGAGTTATCGCTGGAAAGGGTATGTCCTGAATCGGTGTCATTCTCGGGCTAATGCCTATGATAACTGGCGTACTCTGCCACTTGTGGAACACATTCAGCGCCAGGTTGATGGCCACATAAACAACGACTATGAATACCTTGGCAAAATAGAACTGAACCCAACCGGGCAGCTCGTTATTCCAAACATACTTTAAGCCCTGCAATGATGTATTGTGCAGAAACTCTTTCGCCTTTCGCTGAAAGCTTTGCCACAATCCTTTGAGAACTCGCTTGTGTAATGACATTTTCCGAGGAA
Organism: Drosophila borborema; assembly: GCA_030914335.1. Taxonomy (NCBI): domain Eukaryota; kingdom Metazoa; phylum Arthropoda; class Insecta; order Diptera; family Drosophilidae; genus Drosophila; species Drosophila borborema. The sequence goes on along the minus strand of JAUESP010000304.1, from coordinate 2,820,127 downwards.
TACTTGAGAAACCCTTGTTACCGGTTTACTTATCTTCTTATATAGGTGCGCAATACATTAAAAATTAATTAACTAATTGATTTGTATTGTTTTTTTTTTTTACGTCTAATGACACAAGTCTTAATGGTTTTTAGGCACAGCATGGAAAATAATAAAGCAAAATAGTATAGCATACCTTAAGTGATTGAGTTTGCATTGCTTGCATTGGACTTGCCTGAGCTTAATTACTGAAAAATATATTTACAATAAATAGTTGTACATGAACTAGTTTAGTTAAGACTGCTCTTGATTAGTATCTTCTGCCAAAATTAAAATGATTCTATACAATTTTTGTTCTCCACTTTTCCACTCTTTCTGAAAGTGAAGAGAACGCGAAATTGATAATATATATACATTTATATAGAAATTATGGAATATGTGCGTCTTTGAAGGTTTCTTCAGCTTATAGTCTTAAGAATTTAAAGATACGCCTGTGTTTCTACATGTTCTTACATGGCGTTCACCATAAACTCATTTAGCTCCGGGTCTATTTACTCTGGAGACTGGAATTTTGAAATATATATAGTTGTTTAGGCTCTCCTCATATACGAATATCAATCATATCAAACATTAATGTATTTTTTGTAATTTTACAAGTAGAGAATTAAGACAATTAATGCCGCTTCAAGCTTTTACTCTTTTATCTCTCTCTTTTAGAGAGATATCGATTCTATTAGCAATGATTGAAGAATTCTGTTTTCAAGTGCTTCGAGGATTGAAATTAACGTTGATATTAATATAATATATAATATAATACAATAATGTATAAAATAATGGGCAATTATCTTGAACGTGCGCTTCAACATAAATTTACAAATAAATATATTATTTTTGAAAGTAACAAAAAATAAATACTGCTAGTATTCAAACCTAACTTCGTAGATAATTATTAATCTCCTCAACTTGTAGAACTTTAATTAGAGCTCTTTAATTAAAGCTCTTGTTAAAATCTGAACGAGTACTGAATTGTTAAATCTTCACGAATGAAATATTTTACAAAACTATAACCTAAAGTTGTTAAATTATATATATATAATGAAATAATATGAAATGTGCCTATAAATATATATATATTCATTTAACTAAATATTTACTGATCAACTATTTCTTCCAATTGCATTATATTCTCTTTTATTTTCCTCCCTGATATTTCTGTATACCCTAAACTCATTGGTTCATGCGGCTCTCGTTGATATCACTTCAATTCTAGCCACTAGAGCTAGACTATATATAATATATATGCTCAGGAAACTAAGTCTATGAGTCAACTAAGTAAAATTATATTAGCTATATATATATACATGCTATAAATATTGATTAGAATGGATTTCTTATTAATAGCGAGTCACAAAACTTTATAACATCTGATAAAACTTTGCTTATCTTTAACTGACTGAAGAAATACAGTATATATAAAGAAATATATGTATAATATATATATACAATAATATATCCACATTTTACAGAATTTTAAAATTGCATTTATTCAGACATACATATTTTATGTTAAATATATATTTATATATATACGCTCGTGTATGTATGTATATGTATATGGTATGTTAAGAGTTCGCGTTGCCTATGATTGCAGATTGCCCCTAGGTCGAACTTACAGAACTAATAAACAACGGAATACATGCGGAAAGGGAATGCGGGAAACTGGGTCTAAATGGTTAGCGGTCTGATAAGGAATGTCTATATAAATATCTATGTAGCTCTAACTGTACAAGGCCCGGGGCAAAGCTGATAAACGTGTGTTAAGCAAACACAGGCTAAAGCATACAAAAATGGAACAGAATAAAAAATACTTTTACGCTGCACTGGGCAAAAAATTTCGTGTGGGGCCGCAGGAATGCATGAAGATTAAGTTGAACGCCTTTTAACGACCGTTCCAGTAGCCAACGCGTCCGTTCTCAAAGGCCAAGTTGATGCGTGGATGGGGCAGCGCCTTGCCCGGCTGCAGTGGCTCACGCAGCTGGGCGGGCGTCGATGGATCGTCCTCGAACAGCAGGCACTGACGCACAAATTCCAGAAACAGCTGCTGCGCCTGCTGCACTGCACCGGGCAGCTCCTGCAGATTGGCATCGCTGCTCAGGTGGCGCACGAGCTGTTCGCAGATGCGCGTATTCGTGTCCACATCGAAGAGCGGCACACCGAAGTTCACGTCCAACAGCGTCCACTGCTCGGTATTGGGCTCTGGATCGGCAGCCGCATCACCAATGGGCAGCTCCACAGAGCTCTGCGAGAGCAGATCCCCGCGGCTGCTGCTGCTGTTGTCATTGCATTTGGCCAACTCGCTGGCCAGCAGCTGGTTGCAGTCCGCCGAGGTGTATTCATTTGCTGGCCCATGCTCGGGCGTGGTGGCAAAGTGATTTTCGTCGGGACTCTTCAGCAGAAAGCTTGTCAGCTGATCATTTGGCACATTATTTGACTTGCTGGCTGCGCCAGGAGCGCCCTGCGTTTGGCGCTTGCGCTGCGGCAGCTTCAGCTTCACCTGCAGCTCGTACTCCTCGCAGCCCAGATCTGGCACGCCCGTATTCAGAAATGTTATGTAGCCGCATTGGTGGCGCAAATCCAAAAGGCTGGACAGCTTTTGCACAGCTCGATGTTGGGCCCACTTGGCCTGGCCCGCATCTGTGGTTTGGAATGGAAACGATTCGTAGTGCAGCTGGCCACTCGCCCGTATACCATAGCCCTGCAGCAGAACGCAGCCGTTTTTAAGCTGATCGTTCAGATTGCGAAAGTTCTCCGAGTTGAGCACATAGGCATCCGAATGGAGTATGTTCACCAACAGCTTGCCATAGCCGAGGAACAGACGTGGCAATGATTTGAGCACCGTGCCGCGACACAGCAGCAAGCTAGGCGGTCCATAGCCTGTGAAGAGTCAGCTAATCAGATACGATTGAAATTCTAGCTAGTTGCTGGCTACTCACCCGTGATATGATTGTAGAACAGCTTGCTCCACATGGGCATTGCGTCGGAGCTGCGCACGAACTGTCCGAAGAACGGAATGCTAAACATATGATTCAGCGTGGCCGTCAGCGGCGTCGCCGATACAATAAACTTGTACTTCTTTTCGAGCACACGATCGCGTGTCTGCCAGTCCAGGCCCTCCAGGCACTCGAGTCGCAGCAGGTCTAGTCCACCGGGCAGTAACGGACGCAACGAGCAGATGGTGGAGCGTAAGATAACGGCGTGTGCGAAGTAGCGGGAGACATCGCCCTCGCCCTCAGCATCTAGCAGCGATACCTGCTCCAGTTCGGCCAGAAAGCTGTCCAGACTCTCTTCGCATAGTTTCCCCACCTCGAACATGGTGACGGCATGATTCTTCAGTCCCGGCGACAGATTGCCCATCATCAGAAATGCAGTCAATGTGGAGTCGAATAAGAAGCCCACGCGCTTGCCGCTCTTGGGCGAGGCACCAACTGCTGCTGCTGCTGCAGTTCCTGATCCTGGCTTGGTTGTGGTCGTGCGTTCGCTGACCTCTTCCAGTTCGGAGCTCAGCTCGTGGTCGTCGCTGTTGTTGCCATTGTTGTGTGTGGGCGCTGTGGGCGTGGCCAGGTTGGCAAAGCTAAAGTCGCTCGTGTTGCCATCGGACGAGAGATAGCCAATTGAGCTGCTGTCCTTGTCCTTGTCCTTCTCCTTATCTTTCTCCTTCTCCTTGTCTTTTTCTTTGTCCTTCTCCTGCTTGGGCGTCCTGGGACTCGATTGCTGTTGCTGCTGCTGCTGCTGTTCAAACTCGAAGCTGTGAGCGTACATATTGTAGTTGAGCGGCGTTATTTGAGGCGTCTGCGGCTGCTGCTTCTCGCTGTATTCAGCCCAGCTTGCGTGATGCTGGCCCGGGTCGTACTCCGTTTGCTTGCGCTGAGCAAAGCCGAGCCGGCAGATGAAGCTGATCGCCTGCTTCACGCTATCCAGTTCCAGTTGCAGCATCTGCGCCAGCTCCGCAATGCTCATGTGCTCGTCGGCACTCACGAAGATCTTGTAGAGCAGATTCTCAAAGTAGTCGCCGCTGACGCGATTCATGACAAAGTTACGCAACGGTGGAATGCAAATGCGATCCTCCCCACTGATGGGCACATCCAGATAGATGAGGCCCTTCCGGTAGAGACTCTGCACCACCTGGTAGTCGCATTTGCCTGCTGGCTGGGCGCCAAAGTCGATGAGATCGTCCAGCAGACTGCGCTCCGCGGGCGTCACGAGACGTATGTCCGTTTCCAGGACATAGCCAATGTCCAGGCGCCACCAGGGCTCGATGTGCACGTGCACGGGCAGGCGTGGCAGAAAGTCCAGCGGATTCGGTTTGGCACTGAAGAGCAACGTGCGCGGCGTATGGGTTTTCAGTTCGCTAATCAATGCCAAATACTCATTGCGTCCAATGCCCAAGACTCGCAGACAGTCCGCAGCTGTAAAATTGGGCAATGTGTCGTAGCTCTTGTCGCTGCGCAGCAGCTGGCTGAGCACGTCCAGGTAATAGTTGAAGGGCGTCACACGGAGACCCTTGGTTACAATGTCGGCCAGATGATAGGGAAAGACGCCCAGGCTATTGATATTCTTCTGGATGAGCAACTCGTAGTAGCGTTGCTCCTGCCGAAAGACCTTCGAGACGATATTGCCCCGGAAGCGGAGCTGATTCTTCAAGCTATAATTGAAAACGTATTTCTCGTAGTCGCGCTGGTTGTTGTGCAGCACGGATCGCAGATGCACCGGCAGCTCCTGCCATGGTACATTTCCACGCACACACATCTGCAGCTGTAACTGACAGTTGCCACCCTCTGACGCCGTCATTGTTGTCGTCGACGTTGACATCGACATCGACGTCATCGTCTCCACCTGCTAACGCAGTTTTCACTGGTTTGTTTACCTGCCACTCAGTGCTCAGTTTAGTTGTTGTTGCTGCCTTTGGTTAGTTTCGGCCTTTACATGTTGTATTTTATCTAGTATGGAATGTTTTTGCTGATGTGTTTACTTTACTTTTTTGCGTTTGCTGCTCGCGCTCGTTACGTTTTGTCGTTCTTATTCTATTTTGGCAGGCAGGCAAATGAGACACAGCTGATAAAAACAATCGTCTGACTGGCAGCTCACACTCGTACACGCGCGTTAGCCAACACTGGCTTTAAAAAAATACTGCACTCTGACTGGAAAATACAACACCCTTTCTGTTCAAGACCATGCACACGTGCGTCTGCTTGGCAACGTGCTGATAAACTGGGCAATTTTGTAAATTGTATTTGACTGAAAAAAATAACGAATTAAATTTGAAAATAAATACAAATTGTTGCGAATTTTGTAGAATTGTTATCGAAACAATAGTTGGCCATCGTGCATATGAGCCGGATAATTTTGTAATTAAATGTGAAAATATACGAATTTAATTTGAAAATACAGAAAAACAAAATCGTGCGATTGTTTTGAAAAATACCTAATTAAAAACTTCTCAAAATCAAAGTGCAGATAAACTAGTTTATTAATGTACACGTGAAAAAAAGCTATTCAAATTTGAAAACAAGTATGAGCAATTATTTAAATAGCAATAAAAACTAAACTGTTGTCAATTTATACACATATAAAAACTAAACTCGCGCTTTGGTATGTATTTCAATATGTTTAATAAATTCGCAAAAATGTATTTATTTATTTATTATATTTTAATAAATTTAATAATAACTCATGCAATAATATACTAATCAATATTAATAATTTACCAGCAACATTAATAATTTACCAGCAATTCTATGTATCACAAGTAAAAGTATTTTTGAAACTTATGCCACATTAAGTAAATCGCGCCAAAGCGCTGGCTTAGCCAACATCGTTACGCAACACTCGCGCTGAGCATTTGCGAGCGTTAGCAACACTGACTGTTGATGATTTTCAATATTAAAGGCACTCTGCTTTGCCTTGGCTGCGTTTTTCTAAACAAAAATCTGTTTCAAATATCAAAACGTATAAATTTTTGTTAGGCATAGATGTAAAATTGTGCAAAACTTTGTGTGAATTAGAATTGCATTGCTGGCAGATGCTGACATGCAACTGCATTGCTATTAACAACTCGTAACAACAACAACAAGGAAAGGCAGAAAAAGGGACATCGACATCGACATCGATTTTTTTGCACCCTTTTTTGTTGCGCACTCACATATATATATATAGATATATACATATATATTTTGCGTAGGCAAATTAGCACACAAAGAAACAGAGGCGACAAGCGACAAGTGTGTCGCCCCGGCCTGGCAAGGAAGCACGCAACGCGACGCAACGACCCAAACAGTAAACAGCTATTAGTTTATTGAATCTCAGTGCCTCTCAGTGGGAAAGGGACGCTCAATGAGCGGCGGCGGCGAGGAACACGAGCAGCTGAAACAGAAGGCGCGGCCAACGTCAACGTCGCCGTTGCCAGGCGTCTCAAGGTGAGCGCAATACATAAATATATATATGTTTATACAAATAAATACAAATATATATTTACACATGCATATATATATATGTAAATATACAATAAATGCTAAACGCATTTACACACATTTCATTGCTTGCAGCGCATCGACTTCATCAGCTGCGGCTGCTGCGGCCGCCACGGTGGCCAGCAGCGGGGGCAATGGTCGGGCCACACCTGAGATGAAACGTTCGGCTGTGCGCAGCCTCATCCAGCGTTACTTTCATCAGCTGCAATCCGGTTGTGGCAATGCCCATTGCAAGAATGCCAACTGCGCTTCCAGCGGCAAAGTGCCGCCCATGACGCCCAACGAGGTGGCCGCCCGAGCCTTACATCTCTTCTCACAGGACGCACAGCTGTGTGACAGCGTGCCCACAGTGAACAGGTGAGTGAGATTTATGATCGCGTGACGAGTTCTTTACTGTTACTAACGCCTCTTGCCTCCTGACAGTCCACAGCAGGATGTGGACATGCTTTCGCCAAATGACAGCAGTAGCAGCAGCAGCAACAGCTCCACTAGCACCATTACATCCGCCAGCACCACAACCACTACCAGCACTCAATCCCAGTCGCAATCCCAGTCTCAATCTCAGTCCCAGTCCCATTCCCAGACGAACTCGCAGCCACAAAGCTCCACGGAGCAGTCGGAACGGCCGCCTATGATAATGGATTTGTTCAAATTGTCCACACTTGGATCGGAGGCAGCAACAGAAACAGCTACAACGACGACAACAACAACAACAGCTGGTGACTCGGACCCCTGCACACCGACGCTGCCGTCTGTGGACTATGTGGACGCTGAGCTGCTGGAGGGATTATACAATCAGTGCCATGCGGCGGACAGCTACGAGAGGCTGTGTCAAATCATTGACCATGTTTTCTCCAGCGTCGATCGACTTAGCAAGAGTTTTGTGTGTCGACCGGGACAAGAGCGATTGCATTTGGAAAGTAGATCGAGCAGTGCGCTGAATAAGGAGCAACTGCGTCAACTGGAGGGCGAGGCTGACAAGGATGAGGATAGCACACAGCGATCGACAACGCCTACCGAACGATGCCCAGCTGCTAGTGCAGACGATGCCGGTCATGCAGCTGCCAATGCTGCTGGGGCTGATGAGGATGACAACGATGAGGACGAGCCGATGACTCAACAGGAACAAAACGAAGAGTTTCTACATCGGGGCACCAAGGTGGATTTCCGTGGATTGCGCCACATAAAACGCTTGCTCTTTGGTGCGCCCTGCCAATCGATTGCCGAGCAAATCACGAACAGCGTCATCCAGCTGGCGGACTATATACGATATATGCGGCTGTATAGGCAGGATTCGTGGGAGCAGGTGCTGCATTGCCTGGTCATATGCTTTGACATGGCCACTAACAGTAAGTATTCCCTTGCTAAATAAAGTTAGAACTAATCTCTAAATTAATCCCTGTTTCTGAATCCCATCTCTACGCAGCTTCGGCCAACAACAGCGTCACGGACATGGAGTATCTGGACCGCGTGCTGCCCAAGCTTTGTCATGCAGCTGCCGCAATGCCTGTCCAGGCGCAGGCCCGTCTCGCGGTCATTTGGAGCGAATATTGTGCGGATCAGCTGCAGACGCTGCTGTCCTCATGCCAGCAGCAGATAACACTGCAGGTGCTGCTCGACGAGGACTCGGTGCGTGAGAACGAGCATATCATAAGCGTGACCAAAGTGCTAAAAGTGAGTCGATCAATCATATTTAATTTATCAGTTTATCTAAAAAGTTTCTCCCTTCATAAAAGATCGTGTTTTATGCCAATATATTGGCCAGCGTGTTGGAGCGTCCATCGTGCCGGAAGCCATTACAGGAGGTGGCCGAGACTGAAACTGCTGCCTCTGCTGCAGAGGATGGCGAGGATCTGTTTGTCTACAGCTCGCTGCAGCAGCCGCATATGCCAAAATTTGCTGAAGATCCGCTAGAGAAGTGCTTACAGGTCTCGTATATTGACTGTCGTAGTCCGCTGGTGGCACTGGAAGAGTTCTACAACGAGGCGCTCAGCGAGCACATACCAATGCATCAGGATTATCTGTCCTACAAGACGTTGGCCATGGAGAGCGACCTGGGCTCCAGCCACACCAACTATTTTTGCTTTATGCTCTATGCATTCATCCTAACGCCGGCCACCAAGGTCGATGCCCTCTACTACGACTGCCGAATGCGCATGTACAGTGAGCGTTACTCCTCATTATATACCATACTTCAAAACTTTGGCCAGGACAGCCAAGAGGGTGCACGACCCGATCTCAAGCTGACGGTGCGACGCGATCAACTAATCAACGATGCACTCATTGGAGTAAGATTAAAGAGAAACATAAACTGCTCTACTGAAGTAATATATTTAATAATTGAATTAACTTACAGCTGGAACTGGTTGCAATGAGCAATCCTAAGGATCTAAAGAAGCAACTAGTCGTAGAGTTTGTGGGTGAACAGGGCATTGATGAGGGCGGCGTATCCAAAGAGTTCTTTCAACTGATCGTCGAGGAAATATTTAATCCAGCCTTTGGCATGTTTGTGCAGCAGGAGGAGACCAATAATATGTGGTGAGTGTTTAGCTTCGATAGCATCTTTAGCTTGAGCACTTCTCAACCATTTGCTTAAATAGGTTCAATGCTACGCCCTTTGAGAACGGCGCACAATTTACGCTGATTGGCATAATCATTGGCCTGGCCATTTACAACAATGTCATCTTGGCTGTGAACTTCCCCATGGTTGTCTACCGCAAGCTTATGGGCTATCGAGGCACCTTCTACGACCTGTGCGACTGGAGTCCGACGCTGTACAAAAGCTTGAAAGCCATGTTGGACTATCAGGGCCATGACATGGAAGAGGTGTTCGAGCAAACGTTCAAGATTAGCTACAGCAATGTGTTTGGCGAGCTAGTGGAGCACGAATTGGTCCCACATGGCAGCGAAGTGCTGGTCGGCCAGCACAACAAGCGTTTGTTTGTGGATTTATATAGTGACTTCCTGCTGAATACCAACATACAACAGCAGTTCAAAGCCTTTCGTAAGGGCTTCGAAATGGTTACCGATGAGTCTCCATTGAAGCTGCTCTTCAGGCCAGAGGAAATCGAAAAACTAGTCTGCGGCAGTCGCGTATGTTTACAAAAAGAGTTTCATCCATTTACTTTTTGTATTTACTTGCATTGTATTTTATTTTACAGGAATTTGATTTTGTGGAGTTGGAGAATTCGACAGAATACGAGGGTGGCTACACGGAAGAAACGCAAATCGTTCAAGATTTCTGGAGTATTGTGCATGCCATGCCGCACGAGTCCAAGCGAAAACTGCTCGAATTTACAACAGGATCGGCGCGTGTTCCCGTTGGAGGCTTGAAATGCTTACGATTGTTAATCACACGCCATGGACCGGACAGCGATCGATTGCCCACATCGCACACATGCTTCAATGTACTGTTGCTGCCCGAATATAGCAGCAAGGAGAAGTTGGAGGAGCGCTTGCTCAAGGCAATCAATTACTCCAAGGGCTTCGGCATGCTGTAGTCGCCGCAAAGGAATAATGCCAAAGTAGTTGGTATACATACCTCCAGGAACGCAACAGATACCACCTCCGAGAAGATATGATGATGATAATTATGATGTTGATGATAACGACGATGTTTACTTAGTTGATGAGCTTTAGTTTGTTTTTGAATTTGTCATTTATTTTTGATACAACTTGTTCAAATGAGACAATATATATATATGTGTATGTAAATGCTCAATGTGGCGCAATGGCAAGAAAGCAAATTTAGCAAAACTTGATTTAACTAACTATATACATTACTATGTCGCTTAGTTATTTGTACATAACATAAATTACATTTATTCGCATATTCATACAATCATGTATTTACGTTTGTAATGCTGCACGCATAAAAATTTGCTGAATAAATTTTAAGTTGTGTGCCAATTAACTGCTTTTTAGTTTTATCGTTCGATATGTTTTCATTTATTTGCTATCGATAAGTAGATGTGCACTCTTCTGTCGTTTTACAGCACTGCTCTGCATTCATATTGTCTTCGTTTGCGAGAGTCGTATTTTGCATTTTCATTCATGTTATCATCGTTGTTGTGTTCGGTTGTGCAGCGTAGAGAGGCTGTGAATTGTTTCATTTCAAAGCAGATCTGCCTCGCGGAATATGCAACAATTATCATAACATAAATCTGTGCGTTAGAATTGTGAAAGTGAGTGTGCGCGTGTGTGTGTGTGTGGAATTCTGTGTTTTGAAAATTACAAAGCCAACACCATGCAAAAGCATATAAATTGCGCATTGTTGTTTTTGGCGTCGCTCTTGTTGTTTTTGCAAGGAGCCAGCTCCAGCGCAGCAGACGCCGATGTTGTTCCACCCGCAGTTGCACCAGCGCAGCCGAACCTAAATGGTATGTACATATGTGTCCAGAATCCGGAGCATATGAGTTCATCACTAGAATTAGCAAGGCATAAGCACTAAAAAATATTAAATTGCATTCAACTGTAGAACGATGCGCCTACACAAACACGCACACATACACTCTGATGAAAGCATTGTCTATGCAGCTCTGTGTGTGTATGTTTCTTTCTCTTTCTATCTTGCTGCGGTTTTTGTTTACGTTCCTTTGCTCATTCCTCTTGCTGCTTGAAATTCATGCGGGTCGTTAGCATTCAAAGTGTCTAAAGATGTGCACTGAATGCTCTGCTCTAATTTTAATTGTTTTAGTTCATAAACATTATTTTTATTATGTTTTTACATGGACAATTTTGTGCTCAGTGATTTTCCGTGTTCGAACTGCGTCATTCCTTAGATCCTGTGTCCCTGACACAACATAATTAGGTCACCTATATACATATGTATAAATGTATCAAATTTGCACAATTCTTTTGTATAACAATGTTTTACAATATATATATTATGCTATATTTGGTAAATAATAACTGTCATTGCCCTATTCAAAACATAATTTGAAAAAAAAATAAATAAAAATAAAAAAATAAATAAGAATTCCATATAGATATTTGGATTTTTCTAGATAAATATATAAATATATACATATATGTAAATATATTTATGCCAATACTCAGGCAAACTGAAAATTGTATGATAGCATAGCAAAAAAGAAATTAACAAAATTTTTAAGAATTCTTTTTGCTATATTTTAATATATGCATAAATTATTTTATAACTTATAGCGACAGTAAAATTATTAATTTATTTATTTTAAAAGTTTTGTTTAAATATATTATTTTTGAATTTATTACATTACTTTAATCTAATTAACATTTTTCTCTGTTCCCATTTAGATAAAATAAAAGTCTTCACCGTGGCCACGGAGCCCACAGATGGATATCGCCGTTATATACGATCTGCCCATGTTTACGATATTGACGTAAGTTCTTAAAGTTTGCCTAAATTTGCATACACAAAAATCATCCGAAATGGCACAGTTAACCGTTATAACCGGTAAACATCATGTCTTTTATAATATTGAGATTTGTTACGTAAATTTTCGCATATAACATTTATTGTTCTTTTTTTATTATGATCATTAAATTAGCTAGAAAGAATTGAAATGTTTCATGTTTTTTTTTTTTTTTTGTATATATTTTATTGAGCTTCGAGCGCTGCTTACAAATTAGTATTAATTGTGGAATTTTGTGTAGCTATTTCAAAAGCTTTCACATAATTGTTAGGCAATTTTTATTAAATTCTTGTTTTGGATAAACTTTAAAGTAATAGAGTATATTTTTAATTAATACTATTTTACTTGTGCTTTAATATAATTATTATTTGAATATATATATACAAGAAATTGTAAAAACTTTTTTGATAAGCATTGGCTTGCAAGTCCCTAGATTAGGTCTAGGACTGAAAGTCTTAAAATGTTGATATGATGTATAAAATAGGCCTATGAATATGATTGATAATGATTTAAAATAAAGAAGCGATTGTGAACTATTAAATGTGATCAAGTCTGTAGTGTGAGACTGGACGATACCCGAAATCTTATAGGAAATATGAAGAACTTAATTAAATGCATATAGTGAAAAATTATAAATTAATAGCATTTAAAATTATTTAGTATAGTTGAGGATATTTAATATAGTAAATGTATTAAAATGTATATTTTAAAAGGAAATGTGCAGAAATTTTATATAATAAATTATTAATTTTTATATTAATAGCATTTAAATCAGGTAAAATAATATATTCAAATATATTATAGCCATATTTATAGATTCAGTAAAAACATGAAAAGGCTCTTATAGATAGATGTCAGCTGCAAGTTAAGTTTTCAGATAACGAAAACTTTTACGTTATTCAGTTTTGATTTGTTTTCTCTAATATCAATTTTGTTAATTGATTTCAATGTTTATTAAATTTGAGAATTTGTTTTTTATTTATTGTGACTGTCAGCAATTGTAGATCGAGAATTATTTGTATGCAAGTCTCTGTGTTTTCTATAAATAAATTTTGAAATTTAATTAAATGCTTCTGTATTTTCCATATATATATTATTATGCTCATGTGTATATATACATATAGTATAAGTATATATAAATTTATATATACAACTTTATTTCTAAGCAAGAGATTGGCCCGAAGACGAACTCTTGCCGACATATCTCGGTTTAGCGGCACACTTTTATTACTGTGAAGATTGTAGCTATAGTATTTATACTATATATACATATGTATGTACTATATACATATAGACTTTTGTCCAAGCATCCGGCGCTGTCGTCCAGATGACTACTCTGGCTCTCTGATGTGTTACACAGAGATTGGCTGTGGCACTATGCATATATGTATGTACATATAGATGGGGCACCATATAGTGAACACATGTGTTTGATCGCGTTTCGATGTTTACTTTGTTGTATTTTAATCACGTAGTCCATGCAGCCAGCTAGAAGCCCGGGGGTAATTAGCACAATTCAGTTCCCGATTGTTCCATTGATAGTGCCTCAGTACTTTCCTCTGAAAAACATATATGTATTGAATTCGATGCTTTGCTTATCAGCTCGAAGCTGAAGCCGGTTTTCCTATACAAATATGTCGCATATAGTCTTACGAATGCTTCTCATATTCATCTTTTGACAGAAATATTCACAAGAGAGAAAAAAAAAAAAAACAAATTTCATAAAATGCTGATTAGCCGGTTAGCTTTCGTTCTCAAAGCAGTTCTTAGATTTCAAATTTGAACTTTATTTTTGACTTAGTTTTTGTTTTATGATTATATTTTGTATTTCAAGAATAATGTCAACTTAGCCGTTTAATGTGCTTAGAAAACATTTGTTTGGGAACAAGTGGCTTAAGTTTATATTTATAAATTTGTTTAAAAGATCAAACCCATTTAACAAACCTCTAACTACATATACACTGTAGAAACCGTAAATAACGTGTTATGTATATTTGATTAAATTATTTTATTTAACACATCCCATTAGCATTTACTTGAAAACCTGCCCACTTTTGCATATTAAATAAAATTTAATTGTAGTATTTATATTTACTGTTTACTTTCCTTTTGTAAATTTACAGCAATTTACTTAACATAGATTTTGAAATTGAACAAAGTAATAGGGCACAGCTTTAACATTGAAGAATTTACATATCTGTAACATTGATGAACTTACATGGATCAGCTTGCATAGGAGCTGTCTTTATATTTAGAGTGTCCACAATTTAATTATTAATATAGCTTATAAATGTTATTGTTAAATAAACATTGAATCGAAAGAAATTCTGTCACATTCGTGGCACTGTTATATATTCACATACCTGATATACAATGATTTGAAAAGAGTCTAAATAAAAATTCTGTTTTTCTCTTACTAGGTAACCACCCTTGGCATGGGCGAGGAATGGCAAGGAGGTGATATGAAGAGCGTTGGCGGCGGCTATAAAATAAATTTGCTGCGTAAGGCTGTACAGCAACTGAAGGATGCTCAGGATACCATAATACTATTTACAGACAGGTAAAGAATATATATTATTTCATATTTCATAAATAACTTTTAACTCTTGCTCTCCCTTAGTTACGATGTCATCTTCACTGCTCCGCTTGAGGAGATCTTAGAAAAGTTCAAGGCATCCGGTGCTAAGTTGCTGTTCTCGGCAGAGAAATATTGCTGGCCCGACCAGAGTCTCGCAGATAGTTATCCCACGGTTGGGCCCAAGGAGTCGCGTTATTTGAACTCGGGCGCCTTCATCGGCTATGCGCCACAGGTGATTGAGCTGTTGAAGGGTGAGATCGAGGATACGGGCGATGATCAGTTGTATTACACAAAAGTCTTCCTGGATGAGGCAAAGCGTACCAAGCTGAACATCAAACTGGATACACAGTCACGTCTATTCCAAAGTCTGAATGGGGCTCACAACGATGTAAAGCTAGAGGTGGATCTAGACTCCAACCAGGGCACGTTGCAGAACGTTGATTTCCTGACCACACCCGCCATTATCCATGGCAATGGACCGAGCAAAATCAACTTGAATGCCTATGGCAACTATTTGGCCAAGACATTCAGCGGTGTCTGCACCATCTGCCAGGAGTATCCGTTGGAGTTGAATGTGAGTGAAAGATTGCTAATATACGATTAATACAATTGTCTTATGAGCTCTCTTCTCTACAGGAACAAGAACTGCCTGTCATTACTCTAGCTGTTATTGTGAATCAACCTGTGCCTTTCCTTGATATGTTCCTTGCTGGCATTGAGAAGCTCAACTATCCAAAGAAGTCCATGCATCTCTTCATGTTCAGCAACGTTGAGCTGCACGATGAACTTGTGCAGTCCTATGTGAAAACCCAAGGCAAGAACTATGCCAGCGTTAAGCATGTGCTATCCACGGATGGACTGACCGAGAGTCAAGGCAGGCAATTGGCACTGTGAGTCACCAAGCATAATCTATTGATAAATATGTATATAGTTATAGGCTAAAACTAGGTAATAGTAAAGCATATAAGATATACGCTTTGGTACTGAATTATTTACAGCTAATACTACATGTAAAAACAATTTGTTTAGAGATGTAAATCATCAACAGAGACTGTTGCATATAATACTCTGTATTTTTTGTATAAAGATGTTTCAATAAGGAAACAATTTTTCCCTACGAAAGCTAAAGGAAAACAGACAATGAGAATAATGCATATGATAGAGAAGAAACTGTAATAAAAAGTAAAAATATATTTTGTAGATCTTGAAAATGTATAAAATACTAAAAAATTAAAATTGTTAAAGTAATCTTTTACTGAGATGCTGAATATTCTGGGCAAACCAGTAAATTAACTATAATGCTAGGCTAGGATAATTTCATTATTTTTAATAGATTAATTCTCTATACCTATATATTATACAATTACATATTAGCCGGTTAATTATTTATTTTCTTTAATTTTAATTTGAATTTCAGTGACAAAGCAAAGCAAAAGCACAGCGACTACATTTTCTATGTGGATGGCGATGCGCATATTGAGGACAGCGAACTGCTGCGTGAGTTGCTCAGAATGAACAAGTAGGTTTACCCATCAAAGATATATGTATATTTGAAAATGTATGATTAAACATTTCACTCTTAACCATTGCAGACAATTTGTGGCGCCGGTGTTCTCCAAGTATCACGAGCTGTGGAGCAACTTTTGGGGTGCGCTCTCCGAAACGGGCTACTATGCACGCTCCCATGACTACGTGGACATTGTTAAGCGGAGTCTGATGTAAGCTAAAATCAATACTGGGAATTTTTAGGTTCTCAATTGGGGTACAACTTTATTGCTTATACATATAATGGAATAAGGAAACTGTAGCAGCTAATCGAAGGCAATGGAGAAATCGGTTTTAAAGCTGCGTCTGTCTATGGAATACATATTGTCCGCCGTGCACTCGTAAAGACCGGCATCCATTTGAGTAGCCGGATCGATTTCTATCTTCGACTTGACGCGATCTTCGCCAATGGTCCACTCGTGCACATGCATATACAGATGCTGGTAGATTTCGGCGCCGTCCTTGTACCAGGTTATGTGCGGACGTGGATTGCCCTTGGCCACGCACAGAAAGGCGATCTTGTGGCCCAGCACGTACTCGAGATCAAAGTGCGAGGCTTGCAAGATCTTGGCACCCTGTTGCAACAGAGAGAGAGAGAGAGAGTGAGAGAGATTAGCTAATAATCTTTTAATAAGTACACTAACTCACATTATTATTGTTATAGTATTGATCCGATTCGGGATCACGATATTTGCCCGTTATCGGCAGCCCGATCTGCACGCGCGACTTGGTGCGTCCACGACCGCGTCCACGTCGCGCCTCAACGACCGGTGCAGTTAGCATTAGTAGGACCATAGCCAGGCTTATGCTGATGAGCAGGCACTTTGCTTGCATCCTATGCTGTCTCTCACTCAAACGTTGCTGTGCGAATCTCGTCTGTTCGGCGACTGAGCAGCAGCTGTTGGGTACAATTGCTCGCCTGCCACTGAGCTCGCGCAATTTGCCACAATTGGCGTCGCTTGGGTCTCGCATTTAAATCGCCATCAGCAGGCAGCAGGCAGCATTTCGGCATTTGGCATTTTATTCTCAGATCGCTTTAGATCGCATCTGATATGCGCATATGCTCCACAGGTTGCCTTATTTCACTCAATTTCATTTGATTTGATTTGCGTACTCGCTGCTGAATCTGCATGCCCCTGCACTACTCTGTGCAAAGGCCAATCTCTTAGCGCACAGTGTGGCAAGAGGTGGCTAAACTAGTTCATTTATATTTATATATATTTAGGCATAATTAGTGATTAGTGGATGATGTGGAGTATAGTCATGGAAGGTTATTTTCTCTTAGTAATGTGATGACTCATAAATATATTAATTATTTATAGATTCCCTAAGGCATTTGATCTGAATTAGTTATTTAGCGAACACAAATTATTATAACTTTTATATGTATATTCAATTGATGCATGATTTTATGCATTTTGTTCAACTGCTCTGATGATTAGTTCTATTGAATCTGTTTATTCATTGTATATTATATATAGATAAATTCGTATTCAACTTGAAATCTGAGAACTTAAACTTATTCAGAAAATCTAAATAACAATTTCCACCCTAATCGAAATCCACAACATAAACTAAACATCAACTTATTTACATTTATTTAGAAATTTTCCCATTTTCCAATAACCTTTGACATACATGTAAATACCAGATTCAACTTATTCCCACTGTGCACTGGCAATATAGATCCCCTACATAACTGATCTCATTTGCATAGTCAAGTGTCGCAGTTTGTTTTGGTTTCGCTTGCACTCATTTTAATATACATTTTAATAAAATAAATGCAAAAAAATTGTTTCAATCAGGTAATTGAAGACAATTTGTCGGTTACGCACACAGCAAAACAGAATGAGCCAGAGAAAGAGAGCGAGAGAGAGAGGGTGTAAATTAAACGAATATCAAGCGAAAGGTCGAGAACAAAAATAATATCAATTGATACAGACAAAAACGAACTTGAAGTTAAAAATTATATTTGGTTTTTATTAAAATATTACAGCAAAAATGTGATACAATAGTCGAGTGAACAAAATGAATAAAATTATAGAGAATGCTAAAAGTTAACCATGGCATAGTCCGTACGAAAGCCTCGACGATCAATTGCATATATATTATCCGCTTGACATTCGTAATAGCCTAGAAAGAGATTAAAAATATGTTGGCATAGTTAATTATGAGAATTATATATACATTTAGTATATTCTCACTGAATATATAGATACTCAACTTTTCAATGAATTAATTGAAAATATATATTCATAATTTTTGAAATATTTACATCATTATTAGTATTAGTCAAGATTTTCTGATTCCTAAAATTAACAATACGACTGAAAATCGAATTGTATTCATATCAAGAGAACTAGGTCGAATGTTAATCTAGTTCGCTTGATCTTTAGCTTTACGATGACCTATATCTTAAATATCAACCTACCTGCGTCCATTTGCGTAGTTGGATCAATTTCCATTTTAGATTTAATAATCTCTGGTTCTGGATGGGATTCGTGAACCTAAAAATATAAAATTAAAATTGTGATTTGTTTGTAAAATTTTAATGAAAATTTACCTGAAAGAAACGATGTTGATAGAGCTCTGCGCCATCCTTAAACCAGGTGATAGTAGGACGTGGATTGCCTTGAAAGAAAATGAGATATAGAAAATATAGAAGAGCAAGGAAGTGAGCATGCTTAAAAGAGAGTTATTTGAATTCTAGATTATTTGTTTTGCTTGATGGAATTGAATTTGCGTTACATTAAGATAATTTTTAGAAAGAGCATATTGAGAGAGGAAGGTTAGCTAATGAGTTGTTGCAGAGAGCCACTAAATTTGAACTATTTGTCATATATATAAATATAGAACGTCGGAGAGAGAAGAGAGAGCAAATAAAAGATAGAGTATTATAAGATAGCTAGATCTATGATCCCTTTACTGTAATATGTAAAGTTAGACTAAGGTAATTTTAACTTCCGACTTACCCTGTGCCATGCAGAAGAAAGTTATCTTTCGACCCAGCGTATAATCCAGCTCAAAGTGCGATGATTTTATGATCTTGGCACCCTGTAAAACAGAGAGCAGGCAACATTTCGTTTAATTAGACTATATTCTACATAAGTATACGCTTTCACACGCTTAAAGAAGTTAACTTTGAAAACGTTTCTCTGGTATTCAAATTCAATAACTCACATTCTCATGATCGTAATAGTTGACTGCATCCTGGGATCTGTGTTGAATGACAACGGGCTTTTTGCCCGTATAATTGCGACGTAAAACATTTCGACCGCCAGTGCTTCCTATGATAGATAAATATATATATGATTGATTAAACTAGAGCTGTTTACAACAATTATGGAACATTCTTAGATCTTGCTCACTTTGTGCCTGCACCTGGCAGAGATCACTCAACAGCAGCAGCAGCCAGAGTAGAGCGAATGCTTTGATCTTGCTTTGGTTTAACCAGGGACTGGGCATATTTGTTTGTGATTTGTGACTGCGCTGATTCGGCTTTGCACCCGTCTGTCAGCGTGCAATGTTTTGTTGAAACTGCGACCAGAGTTTAGGGGTTAGCCCCTGTTTGTTTATCTCACTGATTGAATTTAATCTGTGCCTCGCTAAGCCTCGAGAGAGTTTTGCTACTTTCCATTTCCACAACATTGTTGCGAAATCTACATATATGTATATATACATTTATGGTTGTATGTGTGTGTATATATAAGTGAATATGCATCCATATCTGTTTATATCTAATTTTGTTTCTCTCTCTTTTTAGCGGCATGTTCAATGTGCCACATGTGACGACAATTTATCTGATCAAGCATAGCGTCTTCGATGCTCTCAAATTCGAGCACAAGGAACTCGACCCTGATATGGCCATGTCCGAGTCTTTAAGAGAAGCGGTAAGTGATCTACAATATAATAATTTAACATATACGTATTTTAATAAAATTGTTTACATTATTTGCTTGAGAAAGCTTTTAGAGCTGCTTTATAATTCCTATAAGAAAATGCTTCTCTTTTTTTCTTAATCTTTTCACTGTAACTATTATTTTTCAATTTAGAACTTTATTGTTTATTTTTAAAATAATATATTTTTTCCCGATTATCTTTCTAGGGCGTCTTCATGTACGTCAGCAATGAGCGTTATCATGGACATCTGATCAATGCGGATAACTTCAATACGACTGTAACACGTCCCGATTTCTATACCCTGTTTAGCAATCGCTATGATTGGACCTTGAAGTACATCCATCCCAACTATTCGGCACAGTTGAACGAGAGCATGGTCATTCCGCAGCCCTGCCCAGACGTCTATTGGTTCCAGATTGTGACCGATGCCTTCTGCGACGATTTGGTGGCTATTATGGAAGCGTATGGCAAGTGGTCCGATGGCAGCAATAGCGATACACGTTTGGAGGGTGGCTACGAGGCGGTGCCCACACGGGATATACACATGCGACAAGTGGGACTCGATTCGCTCTACCTGAAGTTTTTGCAGATGTTTGTGCGTCCGCTGCAGGAGCGAGTCTTCACGGGTTATTTCCATAATGTAAGTCCGAGCTAGAAAGACACTTTCGTTTATCTAATGCTAATGAATATTTCATTTACTTTGCAGCCTCCGCGGTCTCTGATGAACTTCATGGTGCGCTACAGGCCCGATGAGCAGCCCTCTCTGCGTCCACATCACGACTCCTCGACCTATACAATCAACATCGCAATGAATCGGGTGGGCATTGATTACGAAGGCGGCGGCTGTCACTTTTTGAGATACAATTGCTCGGTGACGCAGACAAAGAAGGGCTGGATGCTAATGCATCCGGGTCGTTTGACTCACTTCCATGAGGGCCTGCTGGTGACCAACGGCACACGCTATATCATGATTTCGTTTATCGATCCGTAGGCGTTGCCCAGTCAATACTACTATCTGAACTGCCATGAGAAGGCCACTCCAAAGAATTTATAGTTAGTTTAAAGTAAGCAACTCAAATCAAATCTAGTTTAGTCTTGGAATGTGGTCCATTATATTGCCTTAGTTGGTCATTCGTTTGCCAAATATCCTGACTAAACGTAAAGTTTGTCTTCGTAATTCCAGGGTCTGACACAAAACTTTATTAAGCCTTAAGTTTAATCTAATTTTTTCGAATCGTGTTCAAGATATCAATCAAGATTTAAAGAAATTAATGCAATTTTGTAATAAATAGTACGATAAATATATCGTATATATGTATATCGATTTAGAGTTGTTTACATACAAATTTGAATTGCGCGCGCATTAGAGCGCTGTTATTTTGCACTGCTTGACGGAAGCACTGCTTGCCAAGCTATGCTAATGTAAACACAGCTGTGTGCAGCGCAAACTTTTAACAGTGCCCCCCTCTACGCAAAAAGAATATTAACTAAAAACAATACTATACTATACTATATGTTATAGATATTATTATCTATATACACAGCAATGCAAATTAAAGATTTTTTATTCCAATTGCGATTCTTATTGGATGTATTTGGTGTGTCGTTCCAATAAGAATTCTTATCATATGTGTATATAAACTTTTGCTGCGCAGTGTAAATGGATAAATGCTCCGTCGTACGGCGGTTTCTTGTTTCCGTTTCGTTTTGCTTGCGTTCAGTCGCATTTGGAATAACAGTACGTGCGGGTGTTTTCGCGGGCGCGTTCACGTTGCCGTTCGCTTCACATCTACGGTTAGTTCTTGCCTTGCTGTTGGCGCGCCTGGACAACGCAAAGTGCGTTTGGAGTGTTGCCCTTAAAAATAGCCAAATATTTTATAGCAACAACTCTTGTCAATTAATTGCTCTAGCGTCTCTGTGTGCGCGTAAGTGTGTGTGCGAGTCTGTGCGTGTCGCAGTTGGTAAAAATTTAAATATGTGTGTGCATAAATTGAATAAGTATTCGAAATGCCGCATCCTGTGAAAAGTGAAACAAACAAAACAGCAAAAGGGCAAGGCAAAAGTTTTGTTATTGGCAGCGCAGACATTGCCTCTCGGTCACAGGCTCTTCTGCGCGCTCTCTCTTTCTGTTTTCCTCTCTTTCTCTTTCACTCACGCTGCCTGTGCTAGCCTATTCTATAGACTATTTCGTACAACCGTTCGCCTCAGCGGCTCATTCGATTTTCCTTTTTCCTCTTCCGCGTGCGTGTGGCCTGTGCTCCTGTTGTGGTTGTTGTTGTTTATGCTGCTAGTATTTGTTCCTGTTTTACTTCCCTACATTTTTTACTATTTTATTTACACTTTTCGGCTATGTGTGTGCGCGCACATTGTTAGTTGAAGAGCAAAAAAGGGGCGCGCATTTTGCTCACACCTGAGCAACGTTTATTTGCGCCCCGGAGTTGCTCTGGCAACAACAGCAACAACAACAACGACAACATGAGCACGAGGCAAAGCTTATGTTATTTGAATTTCCTTTTTATGTAGCAAACAACACGAAAGCTCGTGCAAACTGAACGTGGCAAAATAAAAACCGTTAAAAACATTACATTATCACATATAGAATAACAGCAACAAAGAACTCTAACGTAACTGTAACTCTCAGTGTAACTGCATCTGCATTGGCAGCGCCAAAGCCAAAGCCACAGCCAACGCCAACGGCAACGGCAACTCCCACTTGGCAGCCGGCAAATGATCAGGCGAATGAAAACTGAAAGTTCGCCTCGAATTGTCGCCTAATGAGCATGGGACAGAGGGGGGGCATACAAAGTGTCGCCGCTACCGTGCGATACGTTCGTGTTTCGGGAGCCATCCAATGCTGGAGGTGAGTGCACATGTGTGTATGTGTGTGTGTGTGTGTGTTACAGTGTATGTGTTTTTGTGTGTTATAAATTTTCTATTAGCGCTGTGTTTTGTTTCTTAGCTGCCTTGAAATTAGCTAAGCAGCTGCTAATTGGGGTGGCAGGTCGTGAACGCAGAACAGAACCAAAAGTTGATGTTGAAGAGCGAGTGTGGGGAAGTGTGGAGTGCAGAAGTGAAGCATAGAGGAGCGACAACTGTTTAACGGGACATAAGATGCTAAACGCTAATAATAAAACTGCATCGACCATATGCTCGAACTTGAGAGATTAGTGACAGCTCTCTTTAAGTGAATATCTAATCTTAGAGTGCACTGAGAAAAATAAGTGTTAAGAGAAAGTTTTAGAATAGGTATTTGTGAACGAAATTATGATATGTGAAATTTATGTATATACTTAATGCATTATTATTGTAATATTGCATTTATTTATATTATGTAATGATAGTATCATAATTATTTAGACAGCTCTTATTCCTCATATCGCTCAAAACTTTAAATAATTGAGATACATATATACAAAACATTGATGAATAGGGTGTGAAATCATCTCTCACAGATAACATATTAAATAACATAAATAGTACATTATTATAGATTATAGTAAAATTATATTATATTAAAGATATTAGGAAAATTTATTCGTATTTATCATAAATACTTTTTTAGTATTTATCATAAATACAAATCATTATTCATCATTATATGTTTAATTTATTTGTTGATAACTTAAAACGATTTTTGATTATTCTAAAAACGTCGAATATTATTTCATATGACACTACTGAACCATAGCTAAATAGTTTTATATCATATGAAAACTTTACAACTAAAAATTCCTTGAACAAAGTTTATATATCATTTTACTTGACAGCCCATCATTACTTATTTCTTATTCATTCATTTATGTAGCTATTATTAAATAAAAATACATTTTTTAAATGTTATAATAGTTATTGTTTGTTATATTCCACATAGTAAAAATGTAAAAACTAGTATAATCTTTACTCGGCATTTAAAAGCAAACGAGAATTCCTGAGCTTTGCTTTGACAGTTGCCAAATAGAAGCAGCAAAGCTGCCTGCAGATATTTTTGTCAGTTTAGTTTCAGTTGCAGCGCTTCTTATGGACATTTAGCTGGCAGTTGACAGAACTCGGACTTTGGCCTCAAGGATGGCTGAGTGAAAAGCATCTCAAATAACTTAAACGATGTCCTAGTATGTGTTTGGCTGTTATCTTTTGTGGCAAGCCAAGCAAACAATCTGCTGTTGAGCGTTTCTGGTTACGACAGACATTGCAACATTTTCCATGTTCCATAGAGTTGGATATATGTATATATATGCATGTACATATACTATGTATATGTGTATATATAATTGCTGTCCATATTAAAGAAACTATTCTGTTTCGTGCTAGGAAAACTTTCAATAATTGTCGATAGACTGAAGAATAACTAAGGACAATGCTTTATATGAATAGTAGAAGAGTATCTACTCATATCGTATTCATATAAAGCTAATACATAGGTAATTCAAGTATTATAGAATTGTATAATAAAATAGGTGCATTTTTGTAAATTCTTAGGTATTTAAGCTTCTAAAAATCTCTCTAATTTATTATATTTTTATTTTAAAGACAAAAACGTACATGGACTTGTTCTATGCCTAATTTCTAGCTTTAACATGTACTACACGGCTAAAGGATTAAATATAATAATTATGTATATATACAAAGAGTTAAAATAATTGCGCGTGAACACGAAACAAGTTTTTAAATACAGCTAAACATTAAACTCTTTTGAGGTTTGCGAAAAAAAGAAAATAACAAAAAGTAGACATGAGCTTCATGCAATCTTAATTGTCATAATCACAGCGAGGGGAGGTCCAGCAAACACACGCATACACACACACATATAGTTGAATGATGTATGTATGTGTTAGTTACCATATTTTGCAGAGCGCCCTTTGCGGCGTGAAAAATTAAAACGTGACACAAATTACTAGACTCCGAGGGCCTCACACACATATGCACACATGCATAAACATACACACACATATGCATACACATACACACACATACATAGAAATTCCATTAACAGGGTGTCCTCTCCCGCTCGGTCGACAGCTGCACTGCGTCTATCCCGTGGGGCTCGAGGGCGACGAAAAGCCTTCCGCATACTGTCTCCCCATACCTCTCTCTCTCTCTCTCTCGCTCTCTCTCTCTCTCTCTCTCTCTCTCTCTCTCTCATTCTCAAGCGCACCTCAGGGGGGACTTTGTTAATAAATTTTATACGCGTAGATTTTGCACGCACATTTTTGAAGGATCTCAGCCCTGTCAACAGGCCAAGTGCCCATTGAGCCATCCCCCGCCCCAAGCAGACAATTTGCATATTATAAGGGCCATAAAAAAGCATTCCGGCGGCTTAAATCTGTTCTCTATTCCGAAACTGATTTAAAGTTTGTATGCAACTTAAGCGCAAGTCATAAACTTTTTAATAAAAATAAATAAATGAGCTTTAATTATTTAACTAAAAATACAATATAATTTATATATATCAAATACATATAAGCAATTTGTTCATATACGGGTAACAAATATATGATATCATATTCTTATATAATGCGAGTCATATATAACTTTCAAAGTATGTTCCTTAAGAATCATTATTTAATTATTTTCGAAATTGTTGACACGTTTTGGTTTATTCGTAAGAAATACTTATGATATATTCTTTGTTATTGTATAGAATGGAAAACATTTGGAATATTTGTAATACAAAATTGTTTATTTTAAGAATTTTATTTTTAAATATTTTTTGTTATATATTTTGTTACCATTATTCTAAAAAATCTTTAGCAAATTCGAGAATGTTTAGTAATTTCACGCATTCGATTGAAAGCATTTATAACTTTTAGTTATTAGATAGAATTTCATTTTTTCGGAGCAGAAAATTGTTCCGGTTGGGCAGATTCCGGGAGCCGGGTGTGTTGTCAGTCTGCTGCTTGAGCACGCAAGTCATTTCATGGACTTGCCGACCCTTTGCCGTGCGTTTCTGCCAGAGGCAGCTGCGTGAGTTGATGTGAATGGATGGAATGGCTTTGACGGGCTGGCTGCTTGGCTGGTTGGCTGCTTGGCTGACTGGCTTGACTGGCTGGCTCAGTGACTGGCAGGCACTGGACATGAATATCAACAGCGAGCAGCAACGAGCAACGAGCAACGAGCAGGAAAAGGACTTTACTCAATTTGACAAACATGACACAGAAACCCCCGGAGCTGACTTGCAATTTGCCCTGGACAGACACTTCTCTCTGCTTCTTCTGTTGGTGCTCCTTCCGCTCCTTCTGCTGCTGTCCTGCGTCTGCTGCTGCCTCTGCTGCCCCGCATTGGCAATTAAATTTTTAAAATGCCATTTCGAAAGCTATTTGGAGCGCCTATGCGAATGAGCAATGGCAACTGCGTGCCTGCCAGCACTGTGTACTACGGACTAAGGCCCTAGTACTTAGGCCAAGAAATTGCTCTGGCATTGCGGACAGACAATGACAATATTTTCACAAAATAAACCTAAATTCAATTTCAGTTAGAACTGAGTACATGTAATGTGTGTGGCCAAGTCGAAGAATACTCTTGCCAAGAGTTGCAGGAGTAATGCATAGGCTTTAAAATGTACTAAGTAAGAGGTGATTCAATATAATTTATGTAATACATTTAGATTGGTAGAAAATGTCGAGTAGATTTACAACTAGATACATGCAGAGTGTTATAATTGTATTTTTTTTTAATTAAAAATATATGTTTTGTATAATATTGAAGTATAAAAAAACAATACTTTATGAATTTTTATAAATCAAATATTTCTAAAATTCTGAATTGAGTAGAAAAGTTTAATTTAATTTATTTAAATATTTCTGAAGTTCTGAATTGCGTAGAAAATTTTAATTAAATTTATATATATTTCTTAACATTTTTTAAAATTTGAATTTCTTGTTAATTATTCATATTTTTAATATTTTTATTTAAATAAATATTTGCATATTCTAATTGCACATTTCAGAAAATTGTAATTGGAATTTTTGCAATTTTTCATGTAAATGAAGTATGCATTCCTATTGAGAAAATCATTCCTATTTGAATGTACAGTCTTTCCGGAGTATATCTTATTTATATATCTATAAATAGATATATATGCCGCTAGGCTGAGTTTTAAACGTTTGTCTTCTCTGCAAATATAATTAGATCAACATTTTTTATACAAAGCTTATTTTTTTTATCATTTCCATCTTTCTTTTCTTTAGCTTTAGCAAAAGAGATTCAAATATTCTCATGAATAAAAGCACATAGATAATGCAAATAATAAATAGATCCTTTAGTGTATTTAGTTTTCGCTTTGTCTAGTTTAACATTTTCTTATATTGTGCTCCCTGTATGCGAATCTAATGGCTCATGGTATACGCAGAGCACGGACGTTGGGTGTTGGGTGTATTGGGGCAGAGTGGAGCCCATTCAAATTTTTTGCGCCTTTGTTTTGCTTGCAACTTTCGCATACCGCTGAATCACTTGACTCGTTTGATGCCAACTTCCTCGTGTCATTGGCGGCCAGTGAATAGCCCCCTTTCCTCTCACGTTTCTATCGGTCTCTCTCTCTCTCTCTCTCTCTCTCGCTCTCTCTTTCTCTCTCGTACTACGTTCAGCTCAAGGACTCTGCTCGAATGCAGCTGCCACTTGCTACTCTTGGCCATCTGACAAGTGGGTCTTTGCCTCTCTCTCTCTCTCTCTCTCTCTCTCTCTCGCTCACTCGCTCACTCTGCCTTGATTTGAGACCTCAGGCGAATTCTGCCCGCATTGCAATTTCGCACAATGTTGTCTCTGATTGTACTTCCTTTCTCTCTCTCTCTCTCTCTCTCACTCACTCTCTCTCTTTTTCACTTACTCTGCTTGCCTTTGTTTTGTTTTCTGTTTTGTTTTTTTCCTCTTCTTCTCTGTTGTAATTTAATTGCCAATTTTCACAATTTTTCACTTTTTGCGCTTTGGGTAGGGGCAAGAGTTGGCTCTAGCTTGCCAAAGGAAATGGAATTTTCTTTTATAATTTGTATTTGAGGCATTTTGCTAGCGTAGATTTTGGCAGCACAAAATCGATTATCTAAGAAAGTTGCAATAAAACTTGGCAGTAGAAAAGTCCTTGAACATTTGCGGCTATGCAAATGCGATAGATAAACACTTGAGTAGAAGGTGCCAAGGATTAGAAAGTGTTTGGCACTAATAGAAGAGCTTTACAGTTTATTATTTTATATTTTATCTGGATTGAAATTAATGTACAAGCAAATATGGAATAGGACTAGCATAGCTAAGAGCTAAACTGAGTGGAAGCTTAATTGGGCGAATGAGAATGAGCGATCTATGCTGCACTCAGATGTTCAAGCTACGAGAATCTATGCTATATGAATTGCTCTCGCTTTCTCAATGTAGGATACTAAGAGAGTCGAAAGACCAAATTAGCGTAGACTCCGAAGTCGGAGAGTTATATCGTTTATTAAAAACTCTTATAACTTATGTCTGTTACCATAGTTTCCCAAGCAGCTTAATTGGAGCAAACGGCACAAATGTTTTTCGCATGGTCCAATAGTCAATCGCTTCGTCGCTTCGTATGATCGTACATTCCTTAATATTCTTCTGCAGTATACTTGACAATATTTTCCCCAGTAAGGGACACCACTTTGAAAAGAATTAATCAATTAATTTGTATTTTATAATTGAACTTTTATTTATTATTATTTTATTATACATTATAGTGAAATGAACTGCATAAATATATAATATATAAAGAAAGAATTATTAAAAGTCTACTACATTTTTGTTGGAGTTTTCCTATTTGAATGAATATACAGCAACAACATATGTATACATATACATAAGTGTTGTAATATATAGCTTTTGGTTAGGTAAAATTATTAATTATGAAATAGGTAGATAAACTTTTTGTATGTCAGGTATATACATAAATGCATATGTGTAGATAAATATATTTAATTATATTTAAAATTATTTCTTACGAATGTCCATTCCATCTTATGGAGCATTAGCCACAATTCTTGCTAGCTACAAATTTCACTCTCAAGCAACGACATGAGTTACTGCTACTGATATGATGATGCATATATATACAAATATATATGTTTATAGTGTGTGTGTGGGGAGTAAAACCACAATCGTTACTTCCGCTTCATTGTACACAATAGTATATACAAATATAATATAATATATATATATTTATGTATATACCATATATATTGTATTCCCATTTATGTGTAGATAAATATATATATATGTCAAAATGCTATTTATGCTGTTCATGCAGAACAAGCATAGAATACAAGCCGAGTCGCACGACAACCAGCAACAACTACAATATAAGCTAAAATCGAAAACAACTGAGCTGGAATTCGAATGAAACCCTAACGTATACCACATTATATATGGTTATCGGACTAAGCAGTACTCCATATATGCTATCTATATGCATAGAAATCTAAAGCCATTCCATAGCAAACGAATGCTAATCACTAAGACTTATTTCGCAGACATGCTTGTGCTATATATAATTATATATGATATATAGTATATATTCATATACATATATTTATTTATATAGGTCTTAGTTCAAGTAATCACTTACTATATATATATAATATATTTACATTATACGAGCTACAATAGTATATATCTCTATCATAAAGAATTGTGTTTCCTTGTATTGTGTACTTTCTTTATATAATACATATATCTGTATAATAAACATATTTAATGAGAACTTTTCTATTTAGAATAAAAATGCATATGATATACATATACATTACTATATATTTCATGCAGTACATTTATTTGCTAGATATTTACTATATACTTCAAGCTAACTTTCCCTATCTCTATATAGTAGTTGCCCTGTATACTACCCATTTGTACCTAAACCTTACTTATCTATATCCTACTGATATGTCTAATATACATATACATTGACCTCTAAATAGGAAACATTCTTATCGTAATTGGACTTATGTGTCGCTCCTCGTTTTCTTTTGTAGATATACAAATTGCGCAAAAAGTTGATTGTTTTTTTTTTTTCTTAATGAGTTTGTGATAAAAATGTATTTACTGAATATTTATTTTTTTTTTAAACTATTTTTTATCTACCTTAAGGTAACTTCAAGTATAGTTCAATTTTAGCAGCCGACAGTTTCATATATAATATAAATAAATAGAAAAGTATATTCATATGAATATGTTTTATTGATTGTCGGACATATCAATCAGTAAATTATATAATCATTAATGGGCTTGTTAAATCCCTAATTGATCAACAGTTATTAAAAATCATTTGACTGACGACAGTTTTTGGGGTGTTACAAAGGCCTAGCCCTAGCCCAATTTTCGGCTTTTGCCACGGTCGGTAGATAAGATACACTGAATAGGCCAACATGGTTTTAAAATTGAATATAATAAAATGATGGGAAATATATATGACGCACTGAGAGGTATTAAATAATAGCCTAATTATTTCTATATATGTTCAAAGGTGGAAATTTTTAATCGGTCATATTTCAATGTTGCCTAAAAGGCTTTCACGCCTATTTTTCAACAACTTTCTTAAACTGTTGCCTCGTTAAGTTTTTGCCATTCGATTCGGGTTCTGGCCACACCCAGTCAAGTGGCGCAACAGTTGCCACATTAAGGCTGTACGCTAGTTCCAAAAGGCTGGCAACATTCTGTTCCGTTGTGCGTGTCTTCGATTGATGATGGCTTTTTAGTCGTCCTTTGTTCAGCTGACAAATCATTAAAATCCTTTCGCTACAGTGGCACAAGAGTTCATATGATTGAGTTGAAATTCGGGAAATTATCGATTGAAGCCAATTGGTGCATATGAATTCTATTTTCATTTAATACAAAATTGATTGCACTTGAATGTGTGATTAGAATATTTCTATTATAGAAATAGTCTATTTTTTTTTTTATTTTGCATCAATTTTTACCTGTAAGTAATCAGAAATGCTGATGAAAGATAAATATGCTCTTTCTGATTGATCTCTCTTCGTAATGTGCGTCAATTGTCTAATAATTGTACAATTTTTATCACTTTTTTCCATTTTTTTAATCAAGGCGTAAAGATATTTTGGTATAGATAATTTCAATAATAATTGCAATAAATTATATTCCATCTTTTGCACAATTTCAGTAAATATGAACTTGACGACATGATTTCATAAACATTATTTAAAGATAAAGAAATTTCCATTGCAATTTCATTTCATTTCTGCATTTAATTGTTTACTTATCTCCATGCTGACAAAATTTTAATATATATATATATATATATATATATATATATATATATTTTTTTTTTTTTTTTTTTTTTTTTTTTTTTTTGAGATACAATAATAATTTTGAATATTCTAATCTTTATCAAGTCGACCCTGAGCCCACTGTGCTGGCATTAAGCTAATTGCCAATGGCTTTCCGCTTTTTGGTTCGTCCGATTAATTTGCTTTCAACAGTTTTATGAACTTTGGCTTTGATTTGGGCATTTAGTCACAAAGTAACTCTAAATGAGTTAGATATGGAAATAATTCTATACGATAACCAAGAATCCATTTGTGGACAAATGAAATAAGCGAAGCATATTAATCAATTCGATGTAAGACTCATTGCTATGGCCCTGGACTCTGACTAATATTTTTGATGATGATGGCATTCCTCAAGATAATAATGATGGGAACCTGCTGAGCAGTTAATTAAATTATTATTGACTTGATTTTATTGCCTTGATTAGTGCGCGCATCAAAAAAATAAATATATAAACAAAGCGAAAGTAATATTTTATTATTCATACAGTTTTCATTTCGTTTCGATCACAAAAGAGCAGAAAAACATGGCATAAAATATTTGCAGCACGTTTGGATGCTGTTTGCTGTATTGGTTGATATATGAATGTGCTTGATGCACTATAATTCATTGGGGCCTGGAATTCTCTCAGTTCTCTCGCCGCTGCTAATCCATTAAATTTGAAATATGATTTTCGCCAGCGAATTCACAGCCATTTTCAAATGGACCAGAAACGGAGGCGACGCTCGGAATTTTTGGATATATGCAATAAGTTCTGTGCCAAGTCGAGGAACGACAGGGTTTTGGGCGAGTAGAGCTGGTTTGTGTGTGTGTGTGTATGTCTGGGGGGCATGGCATGGGCATGGGTCAGAGTTCGAGGCCAAACACAAATCATGCAAAGAGTTTGCTCCTCTTCACATGCGTCGGTTTCACTTTTGGCTTCTTTGCGCTTATGTCTGGCTAGGCACGTGCTCTCTCCCTCTCACCCGCTCAGCCTCTCTCCTTTTCGCTCCCACACACTCACAAATATTACGCAATTGTTGTCATCCAGCTGAGCCCTTTTATAAGCTCGTCGGCCGCCAGTGCTCGGGATTATGTGTGAAGTAAATTACAGATAATAGAGCTGCAAATGCAATTCGTGTGGACTATTCAAGTCGTCCTTGCCGAATGAATGCCGCACATTTTAAGAGCGCAATATAATACATTGCCGCCGGCCTGACTAAGTTTAATAGCGCGATTTGAATTTCGGTTGCTCTCAAGTACTTTGCATCAAAATTTATTCTTTGAATGAGAAAATATAGTACATATATATTTTAGATATTATATTAAAATGTTATATTATATTATATACACACAAATTGTTTATACTTTAGTTTATTATTTTCAACAATTATATATTTCATTAATAAATTTATTTACAATATTAGAAACAGGAACTCAATAATAATAATAATAAAGTATTCACCTAATTTTTATTTTGATTTTAAATATTTTATAATTTATCTATTTTCTTATTTATTTTTAATTTATTCGAGTTCTTTTTGAAGCATAAAACTTGTTTATAAATAGTATATAAATTGCAATTCTAGATTCAAAGAGACACAGACCTAAAATAAAAATAATAATTTATAAATATTCACAACATGATAGATTAAAGTAAATACATTAAAGAACTTGAGTATGTTTTACTTTAATATTTTTTGTAATTGAAATAAATATTATATCTCTTAACTACAAACTTATGTTCAAGAACATTTCGATAAATATTTCTCTACTGAAATTATGACGCTCTTATCAAGGACATCATTCGCATGCCGCTATAAAGTGGCATCCGGGTCGCAAGTTCTACGTTGCTTCACTTATTTTGTCTCACTCTCGACCTTCTCCCTCTCTCCCTCTCTCTCTCTCTCTCCATCTCTATCTCTGTCGCTCTACCAACGTCGACAGAGACTTTTGCGTCCACTTGTGGTATTTTCGTTGCCCACCGCCACGCCCACATTTTAATATCTAGCCGCATTCTGTTGTTGTTTATGTGTATGCCAGTGTTGTGTTTGTGTTTGTGTGTGTGTGTGTGTGTGTGTTGGTGTGTTTGTGTTTGTGTGTGTGTGTGTTGGTGTTGGTGTTGGTGTTGCCTCTTCTTTATGTTTCTTTTGTAATTTTGTGGAATTGTCATGTAAATGGGTTAAGTTCTGACACCAAATGGTTTTTTTCCGAAAAGCCGTTTGCTTAGTTTTCAGCTTTATTGTTTTCGATATGTTTTGCAAAATGAACTTTTATGTAGCTTTGGTTTTGCATTTCATTTCCCATATTCCCCATTTTATTCATTAAAATGCAACAATTGTGAACGGAGCAAAAGAACAAAAACTACATTTTCTATATAACATATTCATTTTTCATTCCAAATTCCATAGATTCATTTTGTCAGTTCATGTTTATGATGAAAGAAAATTGAAATTGATGTATAAAAGTAGTAAAAAAGTAAAAAATATTCAAAATTGGTTTCGAGCCACAAAATCAATCTTAAATATATATTTTTTTTACATCAAATTAAGTGTTTTAAGTAAGAATTAGCTGAAAGAATCTTAAAAAAAAAAAATTTATTTATGAACTTACATTTCCATTTATTCTCTTATTTATTCATCTTAAGAATATAGCTTTCTTTTTATTTGAAGAAAATATAAAATTAAGGGATTCATAAATAAAAATCTCAATATAAATATATATTTAATTCGTCTCAAATTCATCATCAATTTGTTGATAATTTTTACTCATTTTATTTTATGATCTAAGAATATTCAAAATATAACAAAAATTTCCAAATCGAGCATCTTAAATAATTGAATATGTTTATTCTGCATAGTCGATGGAATCATGCCCGATTTTTCATATGCCACTCTTAAGGTACATTCAATAGTTCTTCATAGGTAAATCTTGATAATAGTTAAGTTGATGGTAAAATTTTTAATAATTAAATACAAATTAATTAATACGAATTAAAGAAAATGTTTTTTTAAATAACTGCTGCGCTTCTAGCAATCATTTTAAAGATGGTCCTAGTCATAATCATGTTTAGTTTCATATTCATATTAACATTTATAAGGATGCTTATAAAGATGGTCAGCATAATTTTCGTAATGATGGTCGTCAAAATGTTCATAATGATGTTCGTTATGATGTTCAGAAGCATATTTATATTGACGTTCCCAACGACATTCATAATGATGTTTATAGTAATTCTCATCAGCATGTTCAGCACAATATTCAAGATGACGTTTGTTACGATTCTTATGAAAATGTCTATGAGAATATTCAAGATATTTCTCATAACAACTTCCGAAAAGTTATCCATGATGTTCAACATGATATGCAGAATAATTTTCATCATTAAGTTTGTGATCACCATCTTCATAACAACGTTGGTAATGATGTTCGCTATGAGACCCATAACGATATTAATCAATATAGTCATTAACATATTTATAATGATGCGCAACATTTCCTTTGTGGTGTTTATAATTAACGACTTTCAGATAAATAATAATGCAGCAATGCCAGCTTGGTTCGTCTCTCTATAAAAGAATTAATTATATGTGAACATTTTTCAATAATTAAGTTCTTGTGTAATGTTATTCTTTCAATCCTACTTGGTTTATAAGAATTTTACCATATAAGTTTATACGTGATAAGAAAAAATGTGATCTATATCAAATTGCAATTGTATATTATATAGCTCAAACTTATATTATTATATAAGTTTTACAAAATAATCAATTCACAATTCATTGAACTCTAACATGAATATAAATACTATATAAATAATCTAGATATTTCTATATTCATCGAGTTGAGTTCAAGATTCTTCAATCATATGCTTGAGTTTCTTATATAGAGAAAACATTGCTAAAGACTAAAGACTGGGCGCTTTTATGGCTCTGCTGGGGAATGATAGCTATAGAGAGATATGTAGATACATATGTACTTTGACTTGCCTGAACCTTGCTTTAAGCATATACAAGAGCGGCGCCCAAGTTTGGCCAATGGAATGCAAAGCGCAGCAAAATAAAACAATTTTAAAATTGGCCATTGAACTTTCATATCAGCGCAACTGGCGAAATGCTTTTTAAAACGCTTTAGCACGCGAACATGAAAACAAAAGAGCGAATTATAAAGAGAGCCAAGAGGAGTTGTTAAATACAGCATAAATTGTGAAAAATGTTACTAATGAGGTGTTAACAATAGTTAAAAATGAAATTAATTATGCAATTTAAATGAATATAAACTGATGAATACAAAAAGATTCGAAGTAATGAATATATATATATGTATATACATAGTCAAACATTTTATGTATGTATATTTATTAATGATATTTATAACATTTAACTTCTTTAATATTTAGATAGATAATTTCTTTCAACTGAAAGAATTAATAGAAATATATGAATAATTAACAATTTAGTTACAGGGTATGTAAGCTCAACACATATTGAACTTTCGCAAATTTTGCTGACATGGCAACATGGGCACTATATAGGCACCTCAAGTCCCCCCCACAGCCCCCGTTGCAGGCAATTGCACAATGCAATCAAAGTGGCTGCCAGTTGGGAGCAGCTGTTAATGCTCGTGATAAGCATTTAGTTAAATGTTCGCAAATACTCCATTAGAGCTAAAAATGTAATAAACATTAATATTTAGTATGTTGTTGTGGCACAGCTGCAACTTCGGAAAGTTTAATCTGGCAATTTCTTAAACATGCTTCGAATATAATTAACAAGAATTTAGTTTCGTTTGGCAGCATTCAAACATTATTACAAAATAAATTAAATTATTTAATATTCAATGAATAAAGCTTAATATGTAACATTTGAATAAAAACAGACAATCGCTTCTTCTACGAGCATCTACTTTTAATCAATAATGGCCAAATCCTGACTAACTGTAAAGTATAATACTTTCTTATGTTAAAACTAGTCCTGCTCTGTCATTGCTGTGTCAGCGATTTTTGTAAATGGACAATGTCTTGAATATTCTTTGTTGTTTTAGATATATGTAACTATTTTTAAAATTTTTATATATTTTACTATGTAACTATTTTTCAAATGTATTTTATTATATATATTTCATTACTTACCTTGACTTCCCCCGGGAAATTCGCGTGCCAATCAATTAGAGCAGCAACAAGACTTTGGAAATCACAATTTCTGTTTGACATGTAATATATTTCACTTATCATCAATGAAGCAATTTGCGTCGCCTGCTTCGCAAGAACATAGCATAATTAGCGCAGTTGAACAAATATTTACACTTTTTGATATATTGATTATTAAGCCCTTTTTTTTTGTTGAAGCGACTGTGATTCGGAATTGAATTTATTTAATTTGACATATAAATGAACTTATTGAAAACGCATGAAAGGGGTATATTATATGGGTGGGAATGACCGACTTTAGTAGAATTGATCAGACTACTATCTGTTCCTATGTCCATCTTTAAAAATAAATAATCTTGTGAACTACAAGAGCTAGAGATTTGAAATACCCTTGCAATTAAATCTTTTAATTATTTTCAATATCTCTTAACATGTTCCAAATATTGAGATAAGTTCATAAATACTAAATAAATAACCAAAAAATCTATATAATAGATAGATAGATATTAACACTATAATAAATTCATAATTTTAAATATTAGTTTCAATTATTTTAATTAATTAATCAATGAAGAGATGCAGAGAAACTCTAAATCTCGTGGCTAAATTATTAAGTAAAAAAAAAAAGCTTTAAAATGATTTAGACAGATCATTACAGAGTATCTTCTAGTTGGGAAGTGACAATACTTTTGCTTGTTTATATATAAATTTGTGCATTCGATAGCATTATCTGCTGAGCAGCTGCCCATTTAAATGTTGAAATAATTTATTTTGCGATATATTTATATATATGTATATAATCTATCTTACTTATTATAAATGATATTCATTTTGTTTGCCCATGATTCATTTTCAAATATTAATTGCAATTTTCTCTTTCTTTGCAGGTGCTCTAGCAACTAAATAGAATTATGGCAAAGCTTGCAATAAATGTAAACGTTTAAAGCAAATCTAAAATGAAAGAAAAATATTAATTAAAGCATTTAAACTTGCATTTTAGATAATATGCGATAGTCATGACCCCAATCAGCCACCCACAGCGTAGAACAATCAGAAATGGTTAAGACCTCTATATATATATATATATATGTGTATATATATATGTCTGTATCTATGCACATATGTATATAGTGAATAATGCTTGCAAAGCAAATTATGCATAAAGCGAAAGAAGAAAATTGTAATATTGAAAAGTTGCAATCAAAACCAAACGAATGAAATCAAAATATCAAAAAAGAGTGACAAGACCAACACGCAAGAAACTACAACAACAACAACAACAACAACAACACAAGAAGAAGACGAAGGATAACAACTAAATACACACACACATATATACACAGCAACAACAAAATGACTGGAAATCTCAGCAACAAAATGGCACTGGGAAAATCCATTAAAATGTACCTGACCATATTCGTAGCCACGACCTGCATCTATATGGTGCTCTATCAATATCATATGTCCCGACAGCCACTCGCCGCCAACGAGGTCATCAAGGTGAGTGACCCAATTCTCAGTAAAATTGATGAAAACTTATAAATATATACATCTGGAGGAGAAAGACGAAAGAGCGAGTAAGAGTTGGAGAGGGAAAGAGATGTATGTTATAGATAACTCTATTGATAAGACTCAGTGTCAAGCGGTTTCTCATGTTCTATGTGACCTTGACAAGTTCGCAACTCAGTCGACAATGATCAGTAGTTAGATATATATATATATATTGTTATGTAGATGCACCTTCAAGTAGATTTAGTAGATTTGCGCACTTTGATTGCATCCATTTATATCTTACGTAGGGGATTATAGAATGCATGCTTGACACAAGAAAGAACTGTACTTAAATACAGTTCGATATATAGATGAAGGTAAAGCCTATTTGTATTATTTATTATGTTAGGCATAATAAATGGTAAAGTGAAGTCCCATTTGATTTCCTTCTAAATTGAATACTTCTAATATATTTGACCAGAGTTAGTTTTAAGATAAATTCTTAAAGTGCTAACTTAAAGCACAGATGAAAAATATACAATAGACCTATTCCTTTTCTAATTTATAGAAATTATACTTGCTTTGCTCTAGGCTTTTTGATGTACCTAGAAAAAATATTCACAAACGAAAAGAATAACAAATCATTTTAAGCCGAAGTTTAAGACGAGTTTTGCATATGAAATATATTTAAATATATAGAATGAAAATGGTTATAGGAAATGGCTATATATTTTACCTATATAGACAATATATATTCTTAAAAAAAACTTATAAAACTTGTATGCTATATTTCTATAGATAATTTAAAGATTTAAATCAAGTTCTATATCATTATTTCAGTTGCTATTCACGTAGTTCCCTAGGAATATCTATTTCTATGTATTAACTCATACATGCATCTTAGTATATACTCAGTTAAGCATCATATCTATGTATACATACATACATATATATATATATAAATGTGTATTTTGTTCTTGTTCCTAAACACAATGCCTAACTCCAACTTTACATCAAACATGCATCAATACACACGATGCAGCATCAGCAAAAGGCATCATTACCATCATCATCATCATACATCGCTTCATATTTGTGGGCGCCCATGTTGAATAGCTCCGTTATTAATGCCACACTGGGCGTAGATCAGATACAGGCATCTGGACAGGTACGGTTACATGGACCAAATACCACAGCAGCAGCATCCGCGTCTAGCTCTGGTGCGTCTGTTTACTCGACGGTTTCATTGCCAAGCATCTCCACAACTACAACTACAACAACGACAACAACAACAACAACAACAAAAACAACGACAACAGCAACAGTTGCTGCAACAATACCAACTACTACAGCAGCAACAACAACAACAACTGATAAACTTAAAATACCAATAACCCAATCCAGCCACGCCCACAAATTAATGGGAAATGCCACTCATAAAACTCGCTCAACATTTGTTGCCGCCTCTGAGCCCGTAAATATTCCTTGAACCATATATGTATTTGTCTGTAACCAAACTAACTAACTAACTCAAAATTAAATATAAATTTTAAGTTACATTTGCTTAAACAATCTTTGCAAAATGTTTTTTGTTTCGTTCTTTGAATGCTTTTCCATGTTGCACATTTAACTAAATAACACAGTCTTGGTTATATGTAAATAGTTTAGTATATATATTTACTTATTTATATATGCATATTGCCCTCACTCTTAATGGGAATTTTTGCACTTGTGAAATTTCCTGCAGTTGTCTGCATTCTGTTTGTTTCTGTTTCTTGCTTTTACTTTACCTATTTTCCAATTTTCTTAATTGCTTTTTTAAGTTAACCCAACTGCGTTGCACAAATGCGTTTCATACACACTGTGTAAAGCCCCTTGTGTGTGGGCGTGGCAGCAGTTAACGTTACTTTGAATTTGTATGCCTTAGAGTCGAGGTTTGGAGCTCTGTTATGCTTCAATGCTTGTGTTTTAAAATGAGTATTGCAATGCCCATTTCTAGCTGATAAATATAATTGGTGAAGCTTATTCAGCTCAAATTTGTACATTATAGTTGAATTTTCTAGAAGTTCATTCAAATGCATATTTCAAATAGAAAATTCCAGATTTTCATTGAATAATAATAATATTAAGAATGTGTTTTAAAGAGCTCTCAATTTTGTATAGAATGACAATATTACAATATTTTTTTTACAAAAACTATAATAATTGCAGTTGATTTGTAGGCTTGTAGGTAATGATTTCTGCTATATAGGTAGGTCTACAAATTTATCTTTAACTTGGGTTTTTACTTTGATATGAGTAATATACAAATATAAATTTTGCAAGTTTCTTTCTGAATCTGAATAATAAAGGAATACCTAGAATTTCAAGTTTATATTGATCACTAGACTAGATATATGCTATTAAAGTATAAACATAATCACCTACAAGGATAATAGCTAGATGGAATGC
The DNA here is from genome assembly GCA_030914335.1 of Drosophila borborema. Taxonomy (NCBI): domain Eukaryota; kingdom Metazoa; phylum Arthropoda; class Insecta; order Diptera; family Drosophilidae; genus Drosophila; species Drosophila borborema. The sequence goes on along the minus strand of JAUESP010000304.1, from coordinate 2,779,849 downwards.
TAATGAATAATTATATTAATCAAATTATTATTATTAATATAATTCCTTGTATTTCTTTTAATTTTCAATTCCTTCATACAGCTTCCTAGCATTCAGCTATAAACTTCAACTCAATCAATCAATCATTAAGCACAAATATAATTATGATAATGTTAATGATAACTATGTTCTGATATTATATTCCTAAGTACTTCTATATCTCAGCTCTAGCCAGAGCTGCAGACGCACACCTTAATGGATTGATTGATGTTGTCTTTGTGTGTGTGTGTTCATGTCACTAATCAAATGTTCTTAGACATAGATACATTGGAAAACTCATTAGCATTGTACTTCACTGTGGTGTACACAAATTTCATTTTGTTTGCTTTGGTCTAATTGTTGTGAAGCATGAGTTAATAATCGGTTTCATAAGGGGGTTACACGTATCTATTCATTTACCTTTCCGGCTGCACTTGTGCCTAGTGTGACAGTGGAAATTGCCAAATTGCTTTATTTATTTAACTACTCGCATGTTATAAACTGAGAGCTTTCTAGGTTAATCAGCTGCTATATTATATCAGATGGCACTCGCACGCCTACCAAATTATAAATAATATGCAAACAAACAGATTCTTGGTATGAAATTTGCATGAGTCTAATTTGCAAATTGCTCATTGCACATTGAAACCCAAAAGCCGAGACCGCGTACAGCAACAACAACGGCAATAGAAATTCGCCATTGAATGGCACCAAGCCGAGGGGTGCTCCAGTTCTGGATAGTGGGCGGCTTAGGTTGGTGAGGTGTAGGGAGTAGAGAGAGTCCCACAATGATGATCCAGATTGCAAAATGCATTCTAAATGCAAGGCAATTGAAAAAGATTCGTGCATTTGTAGGTTCCTCTAGCTGTTTGTACTTAAATGCATGCATGTATGTATGTGTGTGTATGCGTGTGTATATATGTATTTGTATCCTATGTATGTTATACAGTCAATGTCAAAGGCAGTTTCCATAGCTTGGAGAATTGCTTCAATATCAAGCAGCTGCGGATATAGTAGATATATGTAACGGACATTTTAAAGAAGATTACGTAATGATGATGCAGACGATAATGGTTATGATTATGATAATAATTACAAATATATATATTACAATGAGAAACCGTATGCTAATGCCAATGCTTATAATATCTATGATAACATTAAAGGGAATGATAATAACTATACTAATGATAATGAATAGTGATTATTAATATGAATTTGAATATTAATTAATTTAAATTCTAAAATATATTTTTAAAATTATAAAAGAAATCGAATAGTAACAATAAAGATAATAAATAAATAATTATTATTACATCAATATAATTATATTGAAAAACTATAAAAATTGTCACAGCTGCAATGCCCATAATACAAATTAAATATAATAATGATAATGCTAATAATAAATGCAAAATAAGAATACATACTAAAGTATACTTAACGAAACTGATGATGTTCGAAAATAAGATATTAATATTAATGCAATATCAATGATAATCGAATAATATAATCAAAATTCACTTGCATAATATTCTCGGTCAGTAGCAATGGATATAGAGAGTATATCAAGTGATATATGTAGAGCTTAGGACATGAACTTGCTCTGTGTTCTCGTTGTTGAAATGCAAATTGTGTGTGCCACATTCTCGGTGGCAACTACTTTACATGCAATTCTATTATTATATAAATTTTTTGCGATTTTATTTTGTATTTTTCTGAATTGGTTTTCTCTGCTTCAGTGCCCTTTTATTTATTTGAATGTCTTTGTTTATTTTTGCAAATAAATTTGAATGCAGTTTTGTGTGTCAACAATGGACAATTTGCAAAGTGCGCGACGTCTATATTTATTTGGCACACCAACAGCAGCAGCAGCAGCAGCAGCAGCTGTGTGTGTGTGTGTGCGGCATTTGAGTGGCCAGCTTAAAGTACAGCGGGTTATCCAACACGCAGCTAAGCCCGGTCAACTAGTTCCAACTATTCATTCAACTAGTTAACTGCTAGCCTTTGGATTAATTTGCATAATTGCTCATAAAGCGGGAACTCACGCCGTGTTACGCATGTAAACATACACATACACACACTGACACGCTTATATAACTATATATATATGATAATAATAATAGATAATATTAGAGTATAGAGCCTTGATGGCATTATGTTAATATCTCAACCCTTGCTCATCGCAGCCGCCATTGTACATCATCACGCCCACTTATCGACGCCCCGAACAGCTGGCGGAGCTGACACGACTCGGCTACACGCTGAAGCATGTGGTCAACCTGCTCTGGCTGGTCATTGAGGATGCGAACCTCACAAACCCTTTGGTCGCCCACACCCTGGATCGCATTGGCGTGCCCTACGAGTACCTGGTCGGTGAGTATTGCCACTAGACAACCGAAAGGCCTGGCGTTCATTTGCCTCCTGTTAATGACACCTCCTCTATCGTCGACAGCGCCCATGCCCGAGCAGTATAAGCACACCAAGAAGGCCAAGCCCCGCGGTGTCTCCAATAGGAATCGTGGACTCGATTATTTGCGCGCCAATGCCACCGAGGGCGTACTGTATTTTGCCGACGATGATAACACCTACGATGTTAACATATTTGAACAGGTGTGTATCGCTCATCAGGACTAAATGTATAAATTAAATGCACTCGCATAGCCATTGACATGAATATTATTATGTAATGTAGGTGAGGAAGAGGGAATGCGACTTCTCTATAAGAGATTATGTATTACTTTTTTTGTGCGATATTTATGGCATTAACTGAGAATTCCTTTTAGTTAATTAAATTTCTATATAACATTTAAAATACATTTTTTTTTTTGTAATATAAATTGAAATGAATTTTGTTGTCTCAAATTTATTGGGTATTGAAATGTGTTGCATAGATATATATTGGTTATATATAGGAAAACTTCTGTGCGGTCGCATCCATTTCTTCACTGAAGACATTGGAAGTTGCCATGCACTGAGAAAAAGTACTGCAGAATATTTTCTGAAATGAAATTCTTCTATGCAACATCTAAAATTGGTTTTGTAGATTTTCTCTATCCATTTCTCATCATCTGCATGACAGCAAAAAAGGGAGACAAGATTGAAAAAGTAATGCATAAATAAATACGACTATTATTTTACTCGATTTTTAGGTATAATCTACATATGCAAATGCCAGTGTTATGCACTTGAATAAGGAATTCCCTCAATGCAGTTTAATTAATATAAAAATAAAATATATTTCAGATGCGCTATACCAAAAAGGTGTCCATGTGGCCCGTGGGTCTGGTAACTAAAACGGGTGTCAGCAGTCCCATCATACGTGAGGGCAAACTGGATGGCTACTACGATGGCTGGATAGGAGGACGGAAGTATCCTGTTGATATGGCTGGGTTTGCGGTGAGCGTAAAGTTCCTGCACGAAAGGCCAAATGCAAAGATGCCCTTCAAGCCGGGCTATGAGGAGGATGGCTTTCTGCGCAGCCTGGCGCCGTTGCAGAATAGCGAAATCGAGCTGCTCGCCGACGAGTGCCGCGATGTAAGTTGTTACACTACAATTCTAGAGATAATTTAATAGATTAACATCTTCCATATACACTTCTCAGATACTCACCTGGCACACGCAAACGAAAAAGAATCCAGCTGCACAGCCGTTCAATGCGACGCGCTATGGGAACACGAATTTGGCTTTCATTGAGAAGTTGCTGGTGCGACCGTAGGCGCATTAGCCCCCAGTTTGTCCAAGTGTAGTAGTTAGCCTTAGATAGGTATTAATATGCGATTACATTGAAATTGTGTACGCAGCGAGTGAGCTCACAAAGTGTCCGCGGCTTTGAACCAGTTGTACAGGTACAATCCTGTGTTGAAGTCGTCCCTCTTTATATATACATACATACATGAATACCGACTATCGTTAGTTTTGCACAGAGTATATATACCCTGTAAATGATGAGCAGATATTGCATATACATATTAATGTAACTTAGTTAGGCTCTAAGCGCACAAATTTATACCATATTTAAAAATATGGCCAAGGCCTCTATTGGTTACAGCTGCACACACTAAATACCTTTTAGTATTGTATTTTATAATGTACTCAACATAAACTATTACATAATATAATATATATGTTTATATATATTGTACAGATTTGCAATACATACGAAGTGACGATGAGTTCTTTTGATAAGCGAGAAAAAGTATTTAAGTGCATTACTTTATGAAAGACAACAGCCTCTATGTTTAAGCTTTAGTTGATAAGGTTCCATGTTCAGCAATCCAAATATGATAATTCGTTGAAAACAAAGCAAACACTCAAGCAACAATATACACTTTATGGTTTTTGTTCCTAAATATAAAATACTCTCATTTTTCTTTTTATTTGACTAAAGTTGATTGCAATTTCTTGATTTCAAATATTATTATTTACTCAAATGCTGTGTTAATTTTTTTTTTGTTCAATCCATTGTGAAAAGAGTTCAAGGCCCATTTGGCTGATTGGAAGCAGGGTATGGGGCCAAAGTCGGGCAGAGTGTTTATTTATACAGAGCCCATTCGGTATGCAAGCAAACGGCAGCTAAAATGTGGGCCGCAACCATTTCAATAATGCATGCCGACAGACAGACAAGCAGACAGATAGTCAGACAGTCAGTCGGACAGCTAGTACCAGATAAAGAAGTGCCCGATGATTTGGTCACATGGTCGGTCTGGTGGGAGCACGGAAGTTATCGCGTGTCAACTGATACCGTGGCTAATAGCAATTGAACAAGCGAAAGTACTTTGGAAACTTCAAATAATGATCTTACTGATGGAATTCAATTACAAAGAGTGGCAAAAAGTATTAAAAGGAAAACAAAACCAAGTATATACTAAAAACATGAAACACAAAAGGAAAATAAAATATTTAATTGCTAATTTCCAACTTGTTTTCCAAATTAAAATATCTATATATTTGCAATTTTATGTAAATACACAGCTATCGAATCACTATATAAAATTAATAAGAATAACGAACGAACTCTACAACATATACATACACTCAAAGAAATACTTAGTTAGGAACTTACCAAATCTTTACATTTATTAATAATTATAAACTAATCTCAAGGGTAAAAAATCTTCGTGAATTGTTATGGCAACCAAACTAAAATATTCTTATAAATTCTTTAAAGCATACATATATATATAGTTATATATATATATATATATATATATTATACGAAATATTCTCTAATATTTCAAACTTTAAATACAATTACAAAACCAATCTACAATTACGAGTAAACTCTATTCTCCTATTCAGAAAAAAAATTATATAAAACACATTTTTTAATAAGATAAAAAAACAATAAACTCTGGTAAATGGATAAACAAGGAACTTCAATCATTTTTACGCAACATTTAATAATAAAAAAAATATTTCATAAATATTTAAAATATAAATTAAATACTAAGCAAACCAAAAGTCTTATTTTTGTCAAGGGGGAATTTTAAAAATACAACATTTAATAATTTGATAAAAGTACATATCACTGAAACCTATTCAAGAAATTTTAAATATATTTTATAGCCTACTTTTTGGGATTCAGATATAGTTGAAATTCTAGAATTATATTGCTCAGTGATTTTCTATTCCATTTAAACTAAATTCTTTTTGGGCATTGGGTATACGCAGTCATTATTCTTAAAATATTTTATTATTTAACGAAATATTTACAGATTAGTATTCAACTATCTTTTAGACAGTTTAATCTACACAGAAATGAAATATTTATTTATTTTTTGTTTGTTTTGGTTTTTTTATTTTTTAATGCTTTGGAAGATATGTCAGGCAAAGAAAGAGTAGGATTTAGCTGTCACAACTAAAATGTAAGGGGAAATTTAATATATTTTAAGTCACGTTTCGTTGGGTGTTTAGATCTAGTACGGCGACTAGTATCGATACTAGCTTAACCAGGCTGCTTGGGCGAGAATTTAGTCTTTGAATGAATTTCATGGCAGATTCTTGTATGATATATACAATATTTAACCCACGCACTCCTCCATGAAAGCAATTTGATAAACATTTCTGTAATAATTTGACATTTATTAAAATTTAACAAATCTTTTATGATATTTAGGTGCATTGGAAACTTTTGAAGCATGTTGGTGTTACATAATTTGCATAGATATGTCGTCTCTAGTGGCTCCAGGCGGCAACTGGTTGAGTTTTGAGCTCCAGCGATCGCTTTATTTGCAGAGAGGCCTCAGTAACATTGTTAAGCAGGCAGATTTGTGTAAATGATCTGGGATTGATTTCGTTCTTCTTCTTAAACAAATTTGCCCGTTGTAGATGTTTCCTGATTTTGTTTATGATACTCGAAATATTTTACGTGTATTTACCATCGCTGTTTGAGAATTTCGTTTCGAATTACGTTTCGATATCTTTTTATATCTTTTTCAAATACCCATTCGCAATGTTCAATGACAGCAACAGTAGAGTCGTTTCTATGTAAACTAAGTGCAAGATATAAAACTAAAATCGGAGTGCAACATGTTGAACTAGAAAGCTTACAATTAAAGGCACTAGCTAACTAGAATACTATTTAACTACATTTTATATAGATTTATAATCGATAAAAACTATGACAAAAGTTGAGCTTAGTTTAGAAATGTTTATAGATCTTCTTATAATCATTGGAGTACAGATATCGTTTGAGCTCTCCTAGATCCTATAATGAATGTAAAATATAATTATTCAGAAATACTTAAGCAAGAAGAAAAGTTTTTAGATCTGAAACTAATAGTTCACATATGCTCTCGTTTGTATGTGTTTGGTTTGTTCTATGATCTATGTATCTATATAAAGCTACGATAGATATACTCATGGGAGTTCAAGGAAAGATTTTAAAGAATATATTCTTGAATGCTTACATTTTTATAGTTTGCAGAGACTTACTTGGCTGGCTGTGAAGAGTTAAGGACAACTTCTCTCTATATATACTGGTAGAATTATTGGAATGATTTTTCTTGTTGAGAGTTTTGGATTGGTCATTCGCCAAGAAAGTCGATTTATATCATAGATTTAAGAGACAACGTAACAAGCTAGATGCAATGCCTTAGTGAGTCACTGCTCTATATGAATAGTACTTTTTGATTACAGTTAAATATATATGTATAGCTAAGGATTTGAAAATACCAGAGGGGTTAGATAGGAATTGCTTTGGTTATTGGAAAATATGCTGTTCGAAATGTGGTTCTACTGTGTGGTACTGAAAAGATAACTCAACATCGATGGCTGCACGTGAAAGCTTATAGTTGCCTCTTCCCACTTGGTATGAATCAAACGCTGCAATGGCGTGTTGAGCGTTGACTCCTCCTTGGCGACCACATCGTTGCCAGCGCTAGCGCCACTAGCAGCACCACCAACACCACCGCCGCTAGCGCCAGCCACACCACCACCGGCAGCAGCACCTCCAACGGCTGTGATTGCCTCATCCTTGGCCTGTTTGCCAACTGTCTGTGCGCTGCTCTCCGGTGTGATTGGTTGTCGCTCCAACATGACCAATGCCTGCTCATTGTAGGTGCGATTATCGATGGTCATCAGTATCTGATGGCCCGAACAGCTATAGTAATTCACATCGAAACGTGACTCGGCATGATAATTTCTCAACAGATCCGGATTACGATTGAATATAACACCATAGTGCCCAGTGCAGCTGGTTATCCAAATGGGATAGTTGGGCGTCTTCAAGCGAGATCCCGGTTGCCGCGACTGATTGACAGCAGCCTAGCCCAGCCAAAGAAAAAAGCTGATTAGGTGCGTCTTTAGCTCAATTCACATTCAACTTACACTTGTTGATTCTATGTCCCACAACAGCAGCCCAATCATGCAACGCTTCAGTACTCCATACTGTGCCACAGCCTAAGATGGAAAAGTAAAGAGATTCAAATCTTGATCAATGTTATAATTTATCGTCCACTCACATAGCTATTCTCGTCGCCCACATTAATAACGCCATTGTGTATATAGGGCGTGGCGCGCCCTGTCAACAACAAGGTGACAATCATCAACGAACCCTCCTCATGGTTGCCCATGGTCAAAGGCGATGACTTGGAGGAATCCAGATCCGTACGTACTCTGAGCGGGTCGCATTGAAAAGGGTAATAGATGCGAATATGAAAACTCATTTATATCAAATCGAATATGTGGGCATAAAGTACACTCGCTTTAGCTGAAATCTTACTTTCCCATCGAGCGTGTGAGTACAGCGCTATATAGAAACAGCAGAGTGCCCGGAGTTTCCTCTTCTGTAAACTTTTAAATGGCATTAGTCAAATGTACTAAGTAAACATGGGCTTAGAATAAAGCTAGCTTAAGCTAAGGAAATTGTTTGAAATTTATAAATTCATCAACAATTTCCATAAACGTTTCTTACGTATTGAAAGTTTCGCTTCATAAAGTGTTCCAGTTCTTCGTTGGGCGAGAGCGTAAAGATATAGAGCTGCAATAGGAATATATAAATAAAATGGAAAAATATATAAAATATAAAAGTAAAAAAATAATATGACATAAATGACAATTTAAATAAAAAGAAAAATTAAAGAATATGCAATTTAATGAAAAATATAAATAAATAAATGTTTATATAAATCAAATAAATATTATTTAACTTTTTGATTTAGATAAAAAAATCGTATTGCTATTTAAAATAAATTTAGATTTATATTTTATAATTTAAATTCAATTTGTTGCAGATAAGTAAAAAATAAATTTGAGAAGCTTAATTTTTCAACTCATATGTTTTTTTTTTATACTTTGTTTTAATTTAAAATTATTATTATTTTATGGTTCAGTCATTAGGAAAGAAACTACATTTTTTTAAACCTCTTTTAATTTCTGAGCCAGAGAGTTTTCAAGTCAATTAATTGCTGATAAAATGATAAAAATTTTAATTTGGTATTTATTAAAAAATAAATTTATTATTTCTATATAAAAAGTAACAAGTTTAAGTTAAATATAATAAATTATTTTTCAATTTAAATGTAATTTTAGGGATCGAACGGTTATCCAGAAAATAAAATGTTTAAATAAATCTAGTTTTCAAATGAAACATTTAAAATTGTTATCCATTTATTCGAAACTTATAAATTTAATAGAATAGTATTTGTTGAATTCCTTGTAATAAAAAAATTTTTTTAAAGACAATAAATGCAGGTCTAAATGACAATACATGATACCCGATATCCACGAAGCTTAATGAGAAAACTTTATGTATTATTCAATTTCGTTTAAACATATTTAAAATAATAACTTTAATTCAATTTATTTTCTGAATTTCTACGTCCAATCATAGAAATCAATAGAGTTTTGGGTTATGCAATCAAAGAGGCTCACCTTTTCGGTCACCGTATCGTGAAAGTAGGTGGCACTGTGATCCACAAACACCTCGTCCGCCGAGGGCAACACCATGGTAACCTTGCCCTTGTCCGATATAAGGCGCAATATCTCAATTAAGGCATTGAAGAGCGCATCTCGTTGCATCTCAGCCGTGGCCATCAGAGGACTGCAAGGAAAGTCAAACTAATTGGCCAAATTGAAGGAATTGCCTAGTTAGAGAGGACGCACTTGGCCGTAGCTGTGGCTCGACTGGTTTTGCGTGCAAACAACAGATACTTCAATATAAAACCTTGTACCACCGACAGCATGCCACGTGTCGCATTCCTTGGGGATCGCAATCCATAGGACAGCTCCTCCTTCCCAGCGGCGCCAAAGACAAAGGACGTTTGCAGCCACTCGGCACGCATGGGTATGCCCGCGGTGCCGAAGACCAGCTTGCGCAGCTCCTATTTAACAGGGATTAGGGATTGACATTAGAGCAGTAGGACTGTGCTTTACCGTTGCCAATTCGCTGGTGATGGGCGTGCCGCCTTGCATGATAAACTCCTTGTTCATGGTGCTAATTGGTCTGGGCGCTTTTCCAGCTCTTTTTGCTTTTCCGTTTAGCTAATTTTGATTTCCGCTCGAAAGAGACTTTTGCTTCGTTCCACGATTTGACTGCAAATGTGCTTCAGCTGGCTTCTACAGCTCGCTTCTAGGTTGGGATTTGCTTGACTGGCTCGCTGGCTCCCTGACTGACACACTGACTGACTAGCTGACTGACTGACTGACTGTCGACATTTCATGCCTTTCACACTTCAACGTTGAATTTTAATTTCATATTTAGTCGTGGGCCGAGCAACAACAACAAAAGCAACACATCACGAACGATGGCACATTAAATTGTGGAAGTCCTTTAAGTACAATGGTAAAATATTAAGTTTTTGTAATTTAAGTTTTATAGCAGGCTAAATGGGCTTTGCTGATCAATGCTATATAAAAGTAGAGTCTAGAGCCTGGTGAATGCAAGCACAAAAAACTAATCGAATATAGGGAGCTTCCGATAGAGAAGAGGCTGAATTTATCCCATTCAAAGTTTTTATTTCAGTCTATACTTGAATATTTGAATTTATTTATATTTTAAATTATTTGAATAATTTTTCAATTCCATAACCAACTTCTTAATTTATAATTATAGTTATTTAATATATAATTATTATTAATTTTTATCTTTAACATGAATATATTTATTTTACCCACTGTGCACTGTGGTTCCAGCTTAGAGGACTTGGCTCACTCGTCTGTCAGTCAACGAAAGTAACTTTAAATGAAATTGAATTGAATTTAGTTCTGTGTGCTCCACGCGATATCCGATATGCTTCATATATGTATATACATATGCCTGGAGAAGTGAAAGTAATATAGAGAAAGAGACATTGCGAGAGACAGAGCGAGAGAGATGGAAGTCGGGCGCCAAGATTTTTTGGCATGTTTGAAGCCTGCCATGGCGGCCCGCACAACCGGAAATATGTAGTTGTTGACGCCCATTTGTGCCTATTTCGTGGTGGAGTATGGGGCGTGTGATGTGGGGGCCATGATTCCCATATGTGTGCAGCTTAATAGTCGACATTACGAGTTATTTGAATGATGTACACATGTCGCTGCAGCTACTACTATTGTCAGGTTTTTGGTTGCTTAACTGGCAGATACTCTCAATTGCAATAAAAGCATTTACAAATGATGGTAAAATTTTAGTTGCCCGTTATAGAGTATACAAATTTGGTATACATCATTTAATTTACAAATGTAAAAATCGTATCGATTAGCTGGTTAACAAGTTCTGTTACGAGCTAACCTTGGAACATGTGTGTTGCAATTTAATTAAAATACATGTCCGTTACATTGATAGCTTCAAATGGCTTTTTATTATATTACAATTTGGTTTCACACACAATTTTGGTATATTAAAAAGAATATTTAAAAAAAAGGAATTGAAAGGAATACCTGTACAAAAAGGCTAACTTAAATATGATCATTTGCAACCGCCGACTGTCTAGCTCAACACTTGTTTTTCCTGATCCATAGCATCTTTTATTAACGTCTTTGCGCCCTTTGGTGCTCTTCCCACCAGATATAAGAAATTTAAATACCAATCGATCATGCGTATCTTAAATCCAGATATCCACAAGCAATATTCAAAATATACGCGGCGGGTCAACCAATGGAAGTACTGCAGCGGTGATCGGCTACTGTGATCGTAGACAGAACGCTGTGCACAGCGAGCCATGAGACGTGGTCTATCCACCACGTCGCCGTGCATGTTGCTAATGGCTCGAACAATATTCAAATTGCGACTAAAAGAACAGAAGCATGTTATTATAAATAAGTTAATTAGATGGGAGCAATGGACCCACGTCACAAAGAGCAAGCAGCGCGGCATTTCTCTCAATGTATTCATTATTATCTCAAACTGTTCCTTGGCCACCTTCTGCACATGATCGATGTCCTCCTGCGTGAGTTTGCTGCGTATTCTCGGCCCCTTAATTGTCACAGGCTGTTGGAACAGCACTGAGGCGAACTTCATATAATTGTCAACTTTCATCTTATGCGCGGCGTTTTTCATTGCCATCTCATCTCGCTGCACAGAGGCCACCCAGAATTCAGACAGCGCGACCCGCACACTACGAGGCACCTCTTCATAAAGTCCATGATCGAGGATAACAATCTCCGCTTTGCCGTTTCGCTCGTTTTTACGCACAAATACTGCATTAAAAGAGAGTTAGGTTTATGTTTGTAATAGTTGAGTGTTTCTTTGGTTACCCACTGTTGCCGGGATGGGGATCCGCATGGACAAAGCCCGATTTGAATATTTGCTCAGCACACATTGTAAATAGCTTTTGATCAACGTCTGTTAGATTGAGGCCAAGCTTCTTTATGCCTGCCAAATCGCTAACTTTAACGCCATCAATCCATTCCAAGGTCAGAACGCGCTTCAATAATAAAAAGCATTATTAAACAGTCAAAGCCGTGTATTAAGCAAATTAATCTCACTCTCTTGGTGTGTCTCCAATAGACTTTGGGCACATGCACGTAGCTCAGTTTACGAAGATCCCTGGCGCAGCGCTCTGCGTTCTTACCCTCTTGCACAAAATTCAGCTCTTGAACAAGATTCTTGCGGAGATCGTTCAATATCCAACCGAAATTATAGTCTTTGAAAATTAATTCAATTATGTCCTGCAGAAAGATTATCGTAGCCAAGTCGCTGATGAAACGCTTCTGCAAATCGCTGTACTGCACTTTTACAGCCACCTGCTGTCCGGAAGGTAGCCTCGCTTTGAATACTTGTGCCAAACTGGCCGCAGCAACAGGTGTGTAGTCAAATTCCTTGTAAATCTTCTCAGGTACTTTGCCAAAATCCTTCCGAAACACTTTCTGTATATCCTCCTTTGATGTTGGCAGGCATTCGTTCTGAAGCTTTGCCAACGTTTCCGTGTATTCAATGGGCAATATATGATTGACAGCTGCAAATCCTTGGCCAACTTTTATATAGAGACCACCATTAAGCATACACGTTTCCAGTAAGCGATTTGCACTGGTTTGATGCACTGATTTTCGCTTCTGTTCATAATCTGGATCATTCTCGTTCAGCCCCAAGTAATCGACTGCTATCAGTGTGGCCGTCTTCAGTGATCTCCCGAACCGCACAAACGATCCACAGTATGTGAAGTCGTTGACAATGCCGTCATAGCCAACAGCGCAAGTACCAGCGAGCAGACCTCCCAATCTTACGTACGATAGGTTACGCCATTTGGATTCGTATCTGATTTGACCCTGAGCTGCGGAACGTTTAGTATGGAATTCTTTGGACACCAACAGTTTTCTGCCAGCATGTCGTATATTCTGAAAGAAAGTAATTTAAACAATGCATCACTGTTTTTGTAAATATACCGTCTTTACACTTACGGGTGTTAGTTGCATTTCTAACAGAATGGTTTTATTTTAAACATTTCCCATCAGCTGATCACCGCATATCTTTAGTTGTTGCATACCCAAGCACTGTTGATGACAGTAACTATCAATTTAAGTTAATTTAAAAATACAAATGTCAATTTTATAAAAAAAAAAAAACATATTTTCTTGCTGTCTCAAAATTAAAAAATGATTTTTAATATTCTATTTAGTTTCACATTTTGAGTAAAGTATCTGTTTGTGACTTAGTTCGATGACAATCGATTATATCGAGCTTTAAGGATATATTGCGCACTATCGATTGCCATATCGTACATGAGACTACCACAAATTCATATCTACATATTTAAGCATAATAAATATGAAGAGCTACAAAAATGTTTATTTGAAGCGATATTTACAATTGAATTTAATAAATTATGCATTGACCCTATAGTTCTTATTAAAAGCAACATCATCATTTTGTTTGCGTTCAAACCCTATTTACTTGGATATGGGTGTATTTCTATCGGTATTCCGCATCTATCGAACTTGAAGATGATTCAGAGCTGCCATCTCTTTTAAAATAAACAAAGTATTTTCAATAATTTCTGTATACCGTTGCACAAAATGATGATAAGTACTATATATAAGTAAGATAAAATTATCACATTAGTATTTACATCATCTAAATGTTCTTCTGTGACTACCAGCTGTTTGCATATTAAACTCCGCACTCGATGACATCTCTGTTATTTGTGTATACGAACGCCGCTTTGTTTGTTTCGTCGACCGCCGACATACTCAGTTCTTTTTATAGCGTGGTATCTAAACCATAATCTAATTGTTTATCTTAGCAATACAAAGGGGCAGAACGAGCTAGTCTGTTTTATATACAGTAAGTGGTACACACCAAAAGCCATGTCGGGCACCATACTCGAAAATTTAAGTGGACGCAAGCTGTCCATATTGGTCACCAGCCTGCTGCTCTGTCAAGTGGCTTGCTTTCTAATTGGGGGCTTGTATGCACCTGTACCTGCTGGCCATCAGATCGTGATGGGCATCAAATGCCGCGATGTCCCTGGCCGCCAGAATGACACCAGCTTTTTTCTGTACTCGCGCGGTAACGGCGCCTGCGAATCTGTCCAGGATATTGACATAGAACAAGATCCATTGAAGATGGCTAATCAATTGGTTTATGTGTTTCAAATGCCGCTGCCACGAGACAATCGAACACTGGACTACTCTCGCTGGCAGCAAAATCTCATTGGAGTATTGCAGATGGACATTGCGTATGACTCCTCGTCGGAGTTGCGGGAGCCCCCCAAAGAGCTTCAATTGACGATTGACACACGGCTTGCGTATCGCAACAAAAACGACGCGGACGCTGACTGGAAGCACTATGCACACAGCATTGAGAAGCGCTTCTTGGATTGTCGTGCCGCACACATCGGCCTTCAGGAAATACTCTACACGTGCGATATAATACCGCTGTTCGAGTTGGGTGCACTGCATCATAGTTTCTACCTGCTGAATTTACGCTTTCCAATGGACACGCCAAAGCGATTGAATCTCCAGTTCGGTCATATGCACGATATCATCTTAACAGCCATACATCAGAATGGAGGCTTCACACAAGTCTGGCTGCTGCTTAAGAGCCTGCTCTTTCCCTTTATCATTGGTATAATGGTCTGGTTTTGGAGGCGTGTCCACATACTCCAGCGCTCTCCTGCACTTCTGGAGTATATGCTGTTGTATTTGGGCGGTGCTCTCAGCTTCTTGAATCTGCCATTGGAATACCTCACGCTGAGCTTTGAAATGCCTTATATGCTGCTACTGAGCGATGTGCGCCAGGGCATCTTCTATGCAATGCTCCTATCCTTCTGGCTGGTCTTTGCCGGCGAACATATGCTGATACAGGACTCGCCCAACAAATCGACCATACGCTCACGCTACTGGAAGCATCTGTCTGCAGTCGTTGTCGGTTGCATCTCGCTCTTTGTGTTTGACATTTGCGAACGAGGAATGCAGTTGCGGAATCCCTTCTATTCCATCTGGACAACGCCATTGGGCGCCAAAGTGGCTATGAGTTTCATCGTTCTTGCTGGCGTCTCGGCTGGCATTTACTTTCTATTCCTCTGCTATATGGTCTGGAAGGTTTTCAAGGATATTGGTGACAAACGCACATCGCTGCCCTCCATGTCCCAAGCGCGTCGCCTCCACTACGAGGGTAAGTTAATGAAAACTAGTAATTTAATATATATTTTTGTTTACTAGTTCTACTTACTATTCTATTCTATTCTACTATATGAAGTCAACTGTTGCCGGATCTTTCCAAAGATAACTTAACAAATGAGTAGGCGACTTTACATTATATTTGCTGGAACAATCTGGAATTATTTCAATTGAATCTCATATATTACTTGTGTGCATTAGAATCTTTTTAAAAATGTCTCCAGAGGCGACAATGGACCAGCCGGTTTACGCCTGCTTCTTCTGTGTGATGGGCGTTACCGCGGCAATTGTGTTCACAACTCTGGGCGCCGCTTATGGTACTGCGAAGTCTAGCTTGGGCATTGCCTCGATGTCGATCAAACATCCGGAACTGATCATGAAAGCGATTATTCCAGTTGTTATGGCTGGCATTATTGCTATCTATGGTCTGGTTGTCGCTGTCCTGCTAGCCGGCTCGCTCTCGCCCCTGTACAGCACCTTTAGGGCGTTCCTTAATTTGGGTGCTGGGATTGCCGTTGGTCTGTCTGGAATGGCTTCTGGTTATGCCATTGGAATCGTGGGCGATGCTGGTATCCGAGCTACTGCAATGCAGCCAAAACTTTTCGTTGGTCTCGTCTTGATACTCATCTTTGCTGAAGTCTTAGGTCTCTATGGCCTCATTGTGGCCATATATTTGTTTACCAAGTAGAACGAGAGAAAAATTAATTAATTTATCATTTTATTGACTTTGTTGAGCATAAACTCGATATGTTATAATCTACAATTGGAAGTTTTGTCTATTGTAGGTCTTATCTACCGCTTCAAATTCCTTATGCTGGCCACTTTGCTGTGCGCTGGTTTAACCGTCGCCGGCTTCATTATGGGCCAAATGGCCGAGGGACATTGGAAGTGGAATGAGGATATTGAAATACAGCTAACCTCCGCTTTTCTTACTGGCGTTTATGGCATGTGGAACATATACATCTTTGCGCTCATCATCTTGTACGCTCCGAGTCACAAGCAATGGCCGACAATGCGTCACAGCGACGAGACGACCCAATCGAATGAGAATATTGTTGCCTCTGCTGCTAGCGAGGAAATCGAATTTAACAATCTACCCTCCGATTCGAACCCAAGCGAGATCTCATCGCTCACTTCCTTTACACGCAAGGTGGCCTTCGATTAGGAGCCGGTCAATGTTTATGATTTTCCGTTGTGTGCCAAACTATTTCTAAGATAAGTGTTTGGCGAGCGAACAACGCCCTTCATTAGTATTATAGTTTCAAGTAACAATTCTTGCCTAATTTCTTGCATTTTATAATACACACACATATATATATAGTAATATTACTCATTAGCATTTATAAATGTATTTTTATAGAATTTTCTCTGCATGCTCAAAGTAGTGTCAATGTCCAAAAAAGTCCAAAGTTTTACTGATATTTGTAGTAAATGCGTGTACTTATTTATTTTTTGTCTTTTTGCTTCGGCAGTATTATCTATATATGGAAAACTTTTTAACTAGCTTTTAAGAGACTCTATAATCGATCTTTTTTAAGGTGCTTATGGTTGCATGCACAACATTTAAACACAACATTGAGATACATATTATATACATACAACCAATATCAAATCTTGTCAACTGTCAATCGTAGAGCAATTTCTTACTCCATTAGTAATTCAAATGAATAAAGAAGAGCAATATTAAAATGCAATCTTTCACATCTTTCTACCATATAATTCGCTGCGGTGTACGATAATTTTTCCAATAAAATTCTTTTGTTAAGTATACGTAAAACGTGACCACGTTCAGAAGCAGATGCGCGCCTAGTTCTAGCCACTCAGCAAAGCCCTTTCGAGCGGGTCGCGTATGCAACCGAAAGATTATATATGGCACCAAGAAATACCGCACCTCGAGCAAGCGCTGAAAGCACAGCACCAACAGCAGTGCCAGCGGAAACATCAGTTTAAAGCTATCTGACATATGCCTTAACCCACAACAGAGCAGAGTCAAAGCAAGCAGATAAACTGGCGCCATAGCATAGCGGAACCACCAGTAGCGGCCATACAGGCGACTCCACACGTAGAAGGTGTAGTGACGATTGTCAGCTAACAAATATGGATGAACCACAGTATTGTAATGCACAATCGTGGCTATGAGCAATGTGGCCAGCAACGAGAGCACTAAATGACGACGGAGCAGTGTCAATGCCAATCGCAGTTGTCGCAGAGTATTGGAAATGCCAAAGCCAGCGACAAAAATGGAAAAATAAAACATCTGTGGTAAATGTAGAGTAGCTTCATGCGCACTCTTGTCGCCAACCACAATGGAGCCATTGATGCAGATGAAGCCAATGAAGGGCAATATGATGGAGGCGTAGAAGCAGCATTTGGCCAAAATACTTAAAATGATATTGCAAATCAGTTGCGGGCTGCCTAACAGTTGTTGCCAGAGCTATAAAAGAAAATAAAATAAATAAAAATAAAAAAAATATATATATATTAACATATGAGTTCGTTTAGATATGGTCAGCTCACCTTGCTGCCAAATAGGCGTATCGGTCGTTCGTTGGGTGGACAAGAGTTTGTGCACTTCTGTACAATGGTGTCTAAAATAGTCATGCCACAGCACATGCAGACCCAAACGATGTTGGTCTGGCGCATGAGTACGCTTGCAGCACCCCAAACAGCGGCCGGCAAATGAGCATCTTGCTGCCAATAGTTATAGAACAATAAGACCATGGTCAGAGACAATGTGTCAGTATAGTACAAATGGCTGAAAAAATAAAGCGGAGGCAGCACAGACATTGTAATTGCCTCATGTGCCGCATAAGCATTGCCTCCTATGCCTGCCAGAGTTCGACGCCGAATGTTGTAGAGCAGCAGAATGTTGATGCCAGCGCCGATTAAGCTTAGCAGACGGAGTCCTGTGACTGTGCAACAGTCGATGGGATGCAGCACCAGCGCAATGAGATATAAGCCTGGAAACGTGGTGATCTTGGAATTCCACTATAACAAAAATTTAAGTCTTCAATTAATTAGATGCTGTTACTATTTTTGCAGTTCCAGTCACCTACCACATCGAACTGTTTGCGACAGAAGGCCAAGCCCTGTGGTATGTGAAATTCCTCATCGATTATGTACTCCGCTGTGCCGTTCACCCGCAAAAATAGAGGCAATGAGTACAATACAAAGCCCACAGGTAGGACTAGTTTCCAGGACCACGACATTCTTACAGTGCCATGGACCACAATTAGTAAATGTTTTGTTTATTTCTGCACGAAGACACCGGCTAATCTACATCATGTTATCGTCTTGAAACTATCGAAGCTTTGGTATTTTAATTTAGAATTTCTAATAATACTAACATTTTTTAACAGAGTTGTTTGTTCGAGGCTGGCGCGCGAAAAAATTCCCATTTTATTTATGTTAACTATAAATAAATAAACTTTAATGGTGTCAAGAAATTTGTATTGACATTTTCTGGAAAAGATGAATTTATGTAGTGACGATTGTCAGCTAACAAATATGGATGAGCCACAGTATTGTAATGCACAATCGTGGCTATGAGCAAAGTGGCCAGCAACGAGAGAACGGAGCAGTGCCAATGTCAATCGCAGCTGTCGCAGGGTATTGGAAATGCCAAAGTAATAAAGTATGCATTCCTTTTCTATCAAACAAATAACTAATATTTTTGAGTAATCATAAGTAATTTCCTTGAACTAGAGTACTATCTTAAAAATCACTGCTCAAAAATTAGAAAATCATTTGGATAGCAAAACTTCAGTTAAAAATTGACAATAACTTGTTTTTATAAGAATTAACTTATAACTATTTCTCTTCTAGGTAAACAAAGCAACAGGTATTTGAAAAATATGCTTCAGTATTCTATATTTGCTATAAAAGACCATCATATCTTAGGAACTCAAGTCTGGTCACATTGAGAAAAAACAGCTGTTACTTATATACTTTCTGGGAGTGCAATCTATTTTGTTTATGTTTTTACTTTCTTAATTGAAAGTATTTCGAAATGAGCAAAACTATTTTAGATCTAAATGATGACTGCCTTGAGTGTTTGTTTAAACATCTTCCAATTGATACTCACCTGACTTTAGCAAGAGTTTGCACACGTTTTCGAAACTTTTGGCTGAACTATCGTAAATACATTTATACTCGACTTGAAGTTGGAAAAACAAGCCCAGAAGGATTTCAAAAAGAGCTGGTGTTATTAAGACAAATATGTGAACACGTAAAGCATTTAACTATAAATATGAATAGGAACTTCCATTGGAGTGAAGTGCCATTAGCAAAGTTCATTGCCATTCTAAAGAAAATGTATGCACTTGAACGTGTTTTACTTTGGATTAGGGAGAACGAATCACACAGGACTTATGAATGTATTCTGCGAGTTCTTGAGCAATTGCCAAGGATGAAAGGAATTGCCACCTATCAAGATAGTTAGTTTTCTATTCACACACTTAACGATTCATTAACCATTCTTTCATTCAGATAATATTATTGATAGCATATATCAGTTCAATGACTGCGAAAGCCTGCTCAGGGAATCGGCTCAAAGTAGAGATCCATTGATGGAATTCATTGAAAACCATACAAAAATACGTGTATTACTATTCAATGATGCTTCCATTCGACCAACGCTCGAGGATCTTGTGCGGCACTCAACGCGTGTGAAGGAGCTCACCTTTCGTATGACCCAAAAGGCCTCTGAGTATGTGCCTCTGGTTAAACTACCAGAACTAAGGGAGTTACATATCTTTGGCAATAGACTGCAACAGAATTACTGTCCTCTACTACCGTTAGTTACTGCAATATCCTCCAAGCTCTCACGCCAACTACACACCTTAACGATCAACGCGCCTGGACTTGGCTATCCAGAAGCCTGTGAAATTGCACGTATAAGTAGTTTACAGCGATTGGACTGTCATCTCACTGAACCACAGTGCCTGGAAGCATTGATTGCTCTTAATCAGCTGACTGATTTCTTTATAAAGCTGCCAGACTGCGGTCCCATCGATGACTTGGTTTTAAATATACTGAAACATTGCCAAAAGTTAAATGTTCTAAGAATAGATTTACCAAACTTGGGGTCAAATTTTCTTGCTGAAGCATATCAATTGCTGCAACAAGTACGAGATCCAAACAAACAGAAGCCATTGATACTTTTGCTGGGCATCAATTGTACAAATGTAGACGAGGTGAGCTAATTCACTTTAAGTTTAAATCAATTTTATAACTAAAATGTTACTTGCAGAATATGAATTGCTATTTAAAAGTAATACGACAAGATTAACCAGTAAGAGTGCTTTAGCCAAGACTGCTCGACTTGGATCAACTCTGACTCCTGCGACCTGATCAAGAATATATATACTTTATGGTGTTTGCCACGCCTCCTGTCTGCTACACACTTTTTCTATTAGTTTGATTTTACCAATTGGTTGACAAATTAAGTTAGATAGAAAAATATACATTTATTTAGTCAAATCAAAATTAATTTTTACTGAAATATTCTGCGAGGGAGTATCATAAGAAATAGCAATTTATTTAAATCAATATTTTAAATTTTTAAACACGATTACATATGTATATTGAATGTACGATTTTTATTTTTATTCAGCATAATATTTGAATTTACATAATAATTCAAGCTTTAACATACAATGATTTTTAACAAACAATACAACTTAATGACTACCAAGAATCCTTGCCCAGCTGCTCAACCTAAGAACTAAGACGCGATCCTCTCAGCTCATCGGGCATGACAGAGCAGAACGATTAGCTCTATTTAAAATATTTTATATAAGATTTAAATTACTTTTGTGTTTGGATTAGATTGTGTTCGAGTATGTAGATGTGTCAATTGTCCTGATCATAACAAAAACTCCACCTTGCGCATTCGTTGCTACTTGTTGACACTCCGGTATATCATTGGAGCGGATCGATCGTTAGTCTTCGTGTGGCGCAACTTGATTGTGGCGAATTGAGAGGCGCTGCAAAGATGAACGAACATTGCGAGTAAAACTAGGCTGCACGCCAGCTATGCTATGCTATGCTACTCTAGTTACTACCAAAGCAGAGCACTTACTACAGACTTCTTTATACAATACATATACATATATTAAGGGAGGCAGAATACACAGGGCTAGTAAACAGCTTAAACAGTATGGTTTTTGTGTGTTTGTTTTAGTGAAATACCACCATCTACGGGATTGTAATTTGTGTGTGGGCATTCAGTAGCCCATGGAATAGTTGCGATAAATACCGCGCCTGCTGCAAATATATAAAATATATTTATTATATACTCCTTTTTAATTTGTGGTATGTGTTCAGAGAATGTAACATGATGCAAGAGCTTATGACTACGCAAAGAAAAAAAAAAAAGAAAAGATATATATATATAAAAGAATATATAGTATATTTATGTATATATGGTTTATGTGTTTATGTTTAGCTTAAAACTGTGCGTTATGCAAGGCACCAACATAATGGAAGCTCTCACGCGCTGTGAGCTCTGAAAGAGTAGTAAGCAGTCGGCATCTGATATGATTAGAGCATAGTTCAATTTTTCTTTATATATACTATATAACAGATATAACAAATATTTGGAAGCACTTGGAAATATTTTATAATAATTTTTGTTAAATTTTTAAATACATTTTAGTTCAGATTTCTGGCAATAATAGTTGCACATTAGAATAGTAATTATTTAATTTCTAATGTTTCTCTTCGACTTGAAACTTTGTTAAGTATTTCCCCATGCTCTCTTCAATCGCCGTCACGTTCGGCGCATTTTCTTCTCCGGTAAGAAAACGGCGAAACTACAAACTCCTTACATAGCCCGCTTTTTGTTGCCCCTTAGCCCATTGCCCCTGGTAACTATTTCAGCTTGGCGCTGACTGATTTCTGGCTGGTTATGCCGTGCTGCTCCTGATCCCAGAAGTCGTACCACGGCCCGTAGCTCTTGTTGCCCACATGCGCCTTCAGATTGCGCTCCAATGTGGCGCTGCTGTTGATGTTGTTATTGATGTTGTTGATGTTGTTGTTGTGGCTGTTGTTGCTGCTGCTGTTGTTGCTGTTGTTGTTGTTGCTGTTGGAGGATGATTTGAGGAGACGCGTGCGTGGCAGAATTGTGGCAGTTGGTGCACCATTAGCTCCATTAGCTGTGGAGTTGCGGGTCAGCGTGCTGTCCTGCTCCTTGGAGCTGGACTTCTTAAGCGTATTGGTCGCCAACGTGGATGTGGAGGAGCGAAATGTGTGAAACTCCATTTGTTGCTGCTGATGCTCGCGGCGTCTCAGCTTGTCATCTTTGCGCACCAGATGATCATTGATTACGATGCAGTCATAGGGATCGGAGCTCGTTGACTTAAGCTCTGCCTCAGACTCATCCTCGCTGGTGTAGTACTGCTTGAGTATGTCCTTGCGCTTGAGCGTCTTCATGACCAGGCCATGATTGCCAACGCCTCCTCCGCTGCCTGAATTGCCGCCTCCATCGTGCTGCATGTCATCGAAGAAGTTATTGACGTCGCTCATCTTCAGAGTGCCGTGATCATCGCTGTCACCCTCATCCGTGGAGTGTGGAAACTGTTGTTGATGCTGCTGCTGTTGCGATGGCTTGGAACGGCTGAGCGTTTGGGATTTGTGCTGCGGCGTGGATGAGGCCAATGAGGCGGAGCCAGAGCCCTGCTTGTCCAGCTTGCGATGTCCATGTATATAGTCTGAATGCTGCTGCTGTTGCTGGCTACGGCGCATGGTGCTCAGACGTTCGTTCTCGGACGGCTCCTCTATATCAATCTCTATGGTCTTCATGATCTTCATGCGTGACTTGGGCGTGTAGCCACTGCTCCTCTGCTGATGCTGCTGCTGTGGCTGCTGCTGTTGCTGTTTTTGTGGCGGCATGGCCGGACTGACTCCATAAATGTTCTCATCATCATCGCCATAGATCTCTGTGCTGGTGATGCTGTCCTTGCGGCCATGTTTCTCCTGCGATGAGCTGGAGTTCTGCGACTTGGTCAGTGTGCCAGTGCCATTGCCATTGCTGGTACCGTTCATATGACTGTGACGCTCTCGATCCTCGTCTAAGCGCTGCTCGTCACGCATCTCTTCCATATTGGGTGCTGCAACCAGGTCGCGATGTTGCCAGAGCGACATGCCAGCTAGAATGTCCTCGCTGCGTCCTCCGCCAAACTTCCAGAAGGACTTGGTGCGCTTCAAGCCCGCACTGGAGGCCTGCAGTATCTCATCGTCTGAGGCAATCAAATCGTATCGCATTTTACCACCGATGCCACCGCCACTCTGGCGACTCAGTCGATTCAAGCTCTTGTCATCGATCTGGCTATCCACGCTGTTGCGGAAATTTCGATTCAGCGTCCACGAAGCCACGTCCCTGGGCACCGTGTGGGTATTGGTGTCGGCGCGTCGCCTTCGTGGTTATAGTTTTGTTGGTGGGTTAAGCGGATAGTCGATTGGGTGCGATTGGTGTGTGTGGGCGTGGTTAACACAAAGGATGCGACAATGATGAAGGGCAACAAAGTATATAATGATGATACATGAAATCAAAAGAACAATAAAAGAGCAAACGCAAATAAATAACGTACTTCAATAGCAATATTGAATATATATATATATTTATATTGGGTGAGGTTAGGATGGGTGCGCAGATTAGTGACAACAGCAGTGAGTGATATATGTATATAGCCTAATATATATATATATTTTTTGGTGGTAGGGCATGGATAGACATTCGATAAACACATATGTTTTAATAATTATTTAAGCGAGCTTGAATTTATTGAGACTTAAATAAAATATATATAACAAACTTAAAAATGTACAAAAATATTACATTTTTAATCAAAGTCTACTAGAAAAACGCAGATAATGATAATAATATATATACATATATTTCAAATTTAATATTCAAGGTTTCTGATATAAAATCTAACTGCTTCGATTATAAACAAGTAAGAAGGCTCTAGTCGAGACGGCTCGACTACGACATACCCTGAACCCTGTAAAGAAAATGATAATCTTCTTCTTTACGCACTTATAAGCGCGCGCTCTGCTAACTGCGCAGTTGCTGCCGTGGCTTGGGGGTGGGTTGGGCTGAACTTTGGACGCTTATAACTCCATTTCTAGATGGACGATCTTCGTAAAATTTTCAGAGTAGATTAAGGATATATAAATCTTTCTTTGTGCCAAATTGCAAGTCTCTAGTATTTGAAATGCGTTTTTTCCAAATTGTGGGCGAAGGGGGCGTGGCATCCAAAATCTGAAAACTACAAAGTCTGTGTATCCATAATATCTATCTAAATATATAAAGTTAAAGTCTCTAGGTGAAACGGTGTAGTAGTTATACACAGAAAACCTAAAAAATGTAAACGAATTTTCGATTTTTTATCGATAATTTGGAAATGGGATGAGTTATCGAAAAAACAAAATAAACTCGTATTGCGTAGGTAACATACGAGTGTTCATGTGAAATTTCAGCTCTCTAGCTTTTGTAGTTTCCGAAATCTCGACGTTCATACGGACGGACGGACGGACAGACGGACGGACGGACAGACGGACAGACGGACAGACGGACAGACGGACAGACGGACAGACGGACGGACAGACGGACAGGGCTAGATCAACTTATTTTTCGATGCTGATCAAGAATATATATACTTTATGGGGTCTGCGACGTCTCCTTCTGCCTGTTACATACATTTTCACAAAACCATTATACCCTGAATTCCCATTTTCAATGGGTTCAGGGTATAAAAAAAGCTTAAGTCACAGATAAAATTTAAATCGAATAATATAAAAAAATTTTAACAAGCTTTCAATTATGGATTATTCAGCCTACCAATGCCACACACACTATCTTAGATAATATCAACTTTCGCTATTCCACTTACCGTATGGGCACACGCTGTGTGGCTGGCTCCTCGTCGGAGTAGTCCACCTCGGGCTGTGGCGGCGGCTCATTGGCAAAGCCGCTGTCGTTGCTGCTGTGCAGCGAGGTCTTTGCCGCCGCTGCGGACTTTGTGGACGGCTGGCTCATGGAGCTCTGCAGAAGCAGACAGATTATTAGAGAACTCAGTTATTTCAAATGCAATTCGATGTGCTCACCTGTGCGCCATTGAGCAGCTTCTGCTTGCGTCGCTCCACGGCAGCGGGCACGCCGTTGGTAGCGCAGAAGCTCTGCGAACTGTTCAGCATACGAGCGCTCTGGCTCTGGCCATTCGGGACTGGAGCGGGCAGCGTGGGCGGCGGACCAGGGCGCGGATTGGCTGCGGAGCCGGAGCGATATTTCTTCTGCTGCTTGATGGTGTCGCCGAACATGCGTGTGGGCGAGGATTCCTCGGCGCTGTGATTACGGCGACGTCGGTACGTAGCATCGTTGTCCATCAGCTCCAGCTGGGCTTCGTATTGCTGCTGCTGCTGCTGTTGTTGCTGTTGCTGTTGCTCATGGTAGCTGCGCAGTCCGCTGCTGCCGTAGCTCATGTGCATGTTCTCGTAGCGTCGTCCGCCAGATGGTGCCACCTCCAGGCTCTCTGCATTGGTGTAGGCCACAGGGAACCAGCCAAAGTGCTGCGTGCGCAGATTCTCACCAAACTGCCAGCCCTTGGCCTTGGCGCCCACCAGAGCGATGCGATCGCCTTCCTCGAAGGACAGCTGATTCTCTCCCGACGGCATATATGCATACAGTGCCTTGACCAGTGGACGCTGATCTCCACGCTCTATCTCAGCAATGGGCAGTTGCTCCTCAATTATTTTGTGTTTGCTGCCTGCAAGATGGAAAGACAGATTGAATCTCTGGTAGAGAGTATTGAGCAGGCCAACCTACCTGTCATAGGTCCAGCTCCAACGAGCGCCAAATTGAAATCGGATTTGGCACGCGGCAAGGAATTCTGTCCATAGAGCGCTGATCCCGAGCCACCTTCACGCTCGTGCAGAGTGCGCATGTCTCCATAGGGGGCATCGATGCTGCGCGACTTCTTCAGCTGAGCGCCCAGACCTTGGCTCGGCAACTGCTCATCATCAGCATCTTTGATGCGCTCCTGGGTAGACAGACCACGAGAGACAATTGTTAGCCGACTAAGAGAGTTGTTAAGGCTGGGGGCTGGCACTTACCAGGCGTCTCGTATTGCTGTGGCTGCTGCTGTAGCCGCTCTCGTATGCGGCCGGCGGTATTATCTCACGGGAAGCGGCAATTTCTTGCCAATTTTCGAAATTATTATCAATTACTGTTTTGCCGGTAGTGTGGTAGGCCATCCAGTGCTTGGCGATCGAGCACTGGCGCTCCAAGACGAAACCATAGCGACGACGCTCCTGTGTCATGGCCTGTGTGCGTACAAGAGTTTTTGCTTATTATTCTCAGTTGCCAAACAAAAGACTTAGGCAACGAACTTACATTCTTATAGCTCTGATCACAAAATATATCGAGTTTTTTCTTCTGATCCTCCAACAATTGCAGACTCTGAAAGCAACGAGTTCGCATTCATTAGGGCAATTGATGAGCAGCTCATTGCTGAGTGAGCATATATATATGTATGTACATATATATGTATACTTACTCTCAGCTCCTTCTCCGTGTTCTCAGGCGTGGCCTTTTTCTTGCGCTGCTTCTTCATTGTGGAGACGGCCTTCTGGTAGCTCTCCATGCGCACTTTGTGCTGCTGCATGAATTTCTTCTGCTCATGCTGCACCACTTTTGTGTCCTTCTCCAAATTTGTCTCCAATGGCACCAATAGATCAACATAAAAGGCTTTCAGCTAGAGGGCGAGGAAAATTAAAAAAAAAAATTATCAGAAAATCACGAATATTAAATTCTATTTCTTATTCATAAATTTAAAAAATAATTGTTTGAATAGCTATGAAAAGTACATGGAAAGATTTCATTTAAATAGAGATATATGTGAAGTAAGAGAGGAAAGTGAGAAATACACAATACACAAAAGAGAAAGAGACAGTGAGAGAGTGAATAAGAATTGCTAAGATGGAACGAATTGGAGACTCATACATGACAGAAAAAAAGAGAATCTTTTCATTAGATGATTTCATGATTTAAGTTTATTATTTCTATTTTGTATTCCAAATTATTTTATATATTATCACATTTGCTTTACTTACAATATTCATTTGTTGATCCTGAATCTCCTTGTTAACATTCACAACGCTCATCAAAGCTGAACCTGCATTGGATTATATAAATTCAGTGTATATATTAATATCATTGATTCACTGTGAATCTCACTCTCAATTGCATTCTTTCACTGTGTGGTCTTACCAATATCGCCCGTTCCGCTTTGTTGCGCGTTCATCGCAATCTTGGCCAATGCTTCATTAAATAGACGCGAGGCTGTTGCGGCACCTGTTGCATGGAATGGCACGAAATGCATTACAAATTAGTTAACTGTATATGCCCAGTTAAGTGTGTAGTATATAGTGTATATGATGATTACCATGCAACGCCTTCAGGTAACTTTTGCCCGCCGCAATTAACTGTCTGGCACCCGGATTGAATCTATCGAGTATATTCTGCAATTGCATAGATTAAAACAAATTAATGCTGCTTGAATAAACATTTTGATGTGTTCAATAATGTACATGTTAATTAATTACAATATAATTTATGAGCTGCCATATCGCATTCCTAACGACAGATCATTTAACTCGACGATTATGCTTTGTTTTTTAATACCCTGTACATTTTCAAATCAGGTATACATGATGTGTAAATTAAAATATTTTAGATAAAATATACATGGGATAAATAGAGAATTGATAAATAATATCATATATCTAAATAAAAAATATATTTTAAATTATTAAAATTATATATTAATAAATATATTTCTCAGTTGCTCAGTATAGATTTTTAAAAAAGAAAAGAATTTCTTAACAGATGAGACTCTTATGAATTAATAATATTCATGTATATTATTTATACTTTGCTTTATTTCAGTATTTCACTAGCCCCCTACAGGGTATATGCCATGCGAATGACTTCTCAGAGATATACTAATATTTCATTTAATTCCATGTCTCATATCACACGCTGTGCATTTCTTGCGAGCCTGTCTATCTGTCGTAATGGATTTTCACGACTTGCTTCGGGTAGTAAAAGTTCGTTGTATAAGCCAAGCGAAATACACAAAAAGAAACATTGTTGTGGTCAACACAAAAGACATATACATCATTAGTTCCGCGTAAGCCGCCAGCAAAGACTGCAGAGAGTCGACACATGGAGTCGCACCGAGTTAACTGCACCTGCCCATTGGCTAAGCCCAGACGAATGGTGAATGGAATAGTTCGACTAGGCATATGCCATATGCCACCGCAGCACCTTAACGACAGTAATCTAGTCATCATGTAGTCACTGTGAGAGCATTGCGAAAGCTTTCTTCGTTCATATTTTACTTGAATAAACCACATAAGCACGCAGATTAAAGTCAGATTATAAAGTTGTATAAACCAAACAACACTCAGATCGGTTGTAAGTTGGTATTTAATTTGGATTTCGATTTGATTATGTCTTCTTTATGGACAGCCATAACAATGTAGCCTTTTGGTGCAATAGATAATAGATTCAATTTATTTATTAATCGAATCAATCCATTTACTCTTAAGCCAATGTGGCGGTGCTATGCAAGTCAATGGAGCAGGACGCTAATCGCACTTTGATAGTAAGCGAAAAATTCAAAGCTTTAAATTAAATAAAAATAAAAATAAAACATTGAAAACTTGTGAAATATAACTATAATTTAATTATATATAAAATCTTATAGATGGTTTGAAATTATTAAATAATAATAAAATGATCTACATAATCTTATATTATTATTTTAGAATATATTTATATATTTTTTTTTAGTTCTTTTTTTTCAAGTATAATTATTTATATAAATTTAATTAATAAAATATATATTTTAGAATAATATATACGGATTATAAATAATATAAAATATCGAGTTATTATATTATATTTAAATTATAATTATTATTAGAAATTGACATTTTTATATTATACAACTTTTATTAATTTTAATGTGATTTCTTTGATTTATTTAAAGTATGAATATAACAAAATATATACGCAATAATATCTATGAAAACTACATGAAAAATAAAATAAAAATTTAATAATTTATTAAAGACAATTTAATTAAAATAATAGTAATTCTTTAAAGGAATTTAATTATCTATTTTATATTACTTATAATATTAAAATATATTATAATAATATATAATATAAAATAATAAATAAATATTTTAATTTTATAAAAGAATTTTTGTTATTAAATTTTTCATAGTTTTCATAGATGCCGTTTTTATTCTGCTATATTAATATTTTGGTTTCCAATTTTAAATAATTCTAAATAAATATCTAATATATTTATTACATTTTAACTCGTTTTTAATCAATTATTATTTTTTTATGCATGCTTCATATTTATTATTAAATTAATGACCGCATCAGAGCTGAAATATTCTGTGGCAAAACAATAAATCTCGCGTTGAATCATAAAAACAATCAATAAAAGCCTGCTAAACTCATAGAAAAGTTAGATAACTTAGAAATGCAATAACTAAGCACTTAAATAATAATGAATTGAGCACTTGTCAAATCGTTAGAGTCACACATGCATTTGCATACAATGACAGGTGCAGCTACACGTAGTTTCTCAGGTGACGTAAATTATTTGGTCATATTGAAGTCGCAATGACATCAGCTTGAGAAGGGCAAAGAAAAGACAACAGCTCTATTTGGACAGCACATAGACCAATCCTGGGCTGGGCTCTGCTCTATCTCACCCTCTATATACATATGTGTGTATATTTGAAGACAATGCCAAACCTCTGAATCGCTGACACGCAACAACAGCTGAAAGTGCTGCGAATGACTCACAAAGCACTTTATTGTCAGCCACTTGACTTGGACCAGCGCAGAGACAGAGTGAGCTGATGAATCTGTTCGGGCATAATTAATTACGCGCCCCTTGACGATTGGAAACAAATATGTTTTTAGCCTAGAACCAAACGATTTCCTGACAGCACAAAAGAAAAGCACTCATAAGTAAATTGTGAGTACTTAGCTGAACATTCCGACCAAAATAAAAACACAATTAGCAACAAACTGTCAAAAATTCAGAGCCAATAACAAAACAAAAATATTTCGCTTTACGAAAACAATTTCAGTTTTTGTATGCAGCGAAAAAAAAAAAAAAAAACAATGAATGTCAAATATGTGAGAGCCCAGCTTAACAGCAATATTTTTACAATTTTTGTTTTTTGTTTTTGTATTTCAACTTTATTTTTATTTGTACAAAAATTTATTAGCCGCAAATCGCGGCGTCGAGGCGTGGGAATGCCTGCACTCAAACTGAAAATCAAACATCACATAGACAAGGTCAGAGCGCGGCTTCCATTAATTCGAGTGTTTACTTTCATGAGCTAGTCCTATCACAATTAAAAGTTTAATTTACATTCAGCTCGAATTTGTTTAATTAGTAAGCGAGTGCATGACAAGTGAGCCAACCCTGACATGGCTAAGCCATGCACTCAAGCAACTGCGTGTCTATGAATTGTTATGTCCACATATACTATATAGCTAAGTATCTAAGTATCTATATGTATCTATATACATTCCTAGATGTATCTGAGAGTTACATTTGTGCAACTTCAATTTAATGCCTATGTTTTATTGTACTATAAAAAGTTAGCATTTTGTGGCTTGGGTGCTTTGAGTGGTTAGCATAGCATTTAAATGGACAGTTATGATAATTAGCTGTGATCGGGTGTATCTAAGGCATAAATGTAACTAATAATAGGTACAGTTCAAGGCAAGACCTTCAGAAAGTAACGGCCCAAGCAAAGGTTCTCAAGGCAAGCGATCTAATTTCAATGAATTTCTTTTAACATCAAATACATAATTTTTAAAAATTAAATTATACAAAACTGTGTATATTAATTTAACTAGAATACATAAATATTTCCAAACAAAAAGATGATAAAATTTAAAAGAAAATATACATTTATTGTATATATTAAAAAATTTACTAGCGTATTCAAAACTAAATCCCATTCTTCATTTTTAGTCTGCTTTTTTCAGAGCAAATGTAATGAATAAATGAAAGGCAAAATGAAAAAAATTTTCTCACAAGTATAGTTTTATCTTATATTATTATTATAATAGTTTATTTAGTTTTATATAGTATAGTTTCTCTAAGTAAACTATTTTTACTTGCCAAGTACTATATTGTAATACTATACTATCTCTTTCATTTCATCTAATTTGTTTCATTATAAAATTTTCTACTCATGCCCAGGCGGCAGCTGCTGCTGCTGCTGCTGCTGTCCACCTTAGCTGAGTTACCTTTAGCCATGCAATTTAGAAAAGAGCTGACGCAACTTTTATCACACCCGCAAATCTTTTTAGACAGTGCAAAACATTTAACCCAAAATAAATTGAGGGCCCCTCTCGAGCTGCTTCGGCCCCCGCCGGCGACGGCTCTAATCGCCGCTTAACATAAATCGCCTAGTGAGCTCGGCACATGTAATTTTTTTAATTAAACAAAACTGAAATAAAAAGAGTCGCAATTTTGTTACCTATCTCACTCTCTCTCTCTCTCTCTCTCTCTCTGTCCGCCTTGGCTGGCAAAGTGGTATCAAATGGGCCTGGCCATAATTCAACGACGCCAGCGGCCACACCCACCGCAGGCATGCGAGAATGCAATCCGCCCAGGCACCAACAACAGCAAGAAACACGAGCCGCAATTATGCCAATTAGAAAATGAAAACTTGCAAATAAAAAGCGAAATAAAACAACGACGACAGCCAAATGGAAGGCAGCCAAGCACGCAACAGGTACTCGAACCACAACAACGAAAAACTTGTCCGTTGACAAAACTTTAGCAAAGGCGTCAGGGCGTAGCCTTCCCCCCTTCCATGCCGCCTACTAGCGCTTCAGCATGCGTGGAAAATGTTTGAAAGTGTTTGCGTGTTTCTTCCCAGGCCAACGAAAAATGCAAATATAAATAAAAACAAAAACAACAAATGCGAATCGTAGGGCTTCTTCGCCTGTCCCACTCGGACAATGACATAGTTCCATTGAGGTCCAAGCTGAACCGTGTGACATCGTTTCATCGTTCCATCGTTCCTCTGTCTCCCTCTTCTGCGCCCCAGTCGCTCTCGCTCTCGCTCTCGCTCTCGCTCTCGCTCTCGCTCTTGCTCTCTAATGCTGCAGCCTTAGAAATGCCTGCGTATTCCACTCACAATCCGTCACAGTCACATTCACATTCAAATCCACAGCCGCAGTCGCAGTCGCAGTCACAGTCACAGTCTCGATTCCCATTCCTGCTCCCACTTCGCATTAGACAGCGACTTTGCTGCCGTCGTCGTCGTCGTCATCTCCATCAGTTTCTGTAATTTTCATTTATACTCATTGCCCTCTATCTTTTGTTGCTGCTGTCACAGTTGTTGTAGCTTCAGCACTTGGAACACCTTTAGACGTCCCACTTGCGCGCCATGCTGAGCTGCGCTCTTGAGTGGCTTCGCCATCAGCCCAGTCGACAGACCAACCCAAGCCCAATTGCCAGGTCTTTCAGGTCTTTTGTATGCCCACCTGGGCATCATTCCCGTTGCCCAGCAAACCGCTTATTGCAGCTCTGTTTCCCGCCATGCCGACAGAATATGCCATAAATCCATTAAAGTGTGTGACAAACAATTGCTGCTGATTTATTTCATGCATACATTGTCAGCTGGACAATGATGAAGCAGGCGAACATCTGTGGTTAGCCTTTTAAATAGATGCCCACAATTATAGATCTGAAGATGTGCCACATTCTTAACATAATATATATATACAAATAATAGATACGAGAGATAAGAGATATAATAGATATAGTTGTAGATTATAGTAATTGATATATTTATATAATATCTTATCTGTGTATACCCTCTACATGGGTATAGAGTTGATTGAATTCAGATATAAAATTGATAATTATACAATATTTCTTATTTATTTAAGTTTTATGTTAGATTTTTATTCATTTATATATTTTTGTTAAATACTACTCTTCTCTGCAATTCTCATAAATCCAATTTGTATTTTATGCATTGCCCTACTTTGCCTGACTTTAATTTTAATCTAACTATCGCTATATCGCCATTCATGCTCTCTCCTTATAATTTATATATTATACCTGAATTTCTTTTATCTTATCTCCCACTTTCTCTTTTTTTCCATATATTCTCCCTATGATAAAATTTATTTAACTAATATATATAATGTATCATTTATATTCAAGATATATAAAACATGTATAAGACAATTTATACACACATATACCCTCTGATATACCTTCTCATATACCTTCTCTCTGTTTCCCTCTCTCATTAATGTAATGTTACCTTGTTCTACGCTAAGTAGTTCTCTATCTCTCTCCCTTCCTCCCTCTCTCTCAGTTAAGTAGCGCAACCTTCTGTGACGCTAAACAAAATCCATAAAAGAAACATGCGTTATAAATCCGAAAAACAAACTTAAATCAAATTTAAGATGGGGTCGCATTAGCAAATTGAGCTATCGCTGGCAATAAAAATGGATGCCAATCAATTAATTTGCCCAATAACAATCAATATATAATGCCAGTCACATTAATATAATCGGTCTATGAACCACTTATGGCTGCCAACTAATCAGAGTCTGTGACAGAGTCGAATGCGACGTATAAATTGCGGAGATATTAAAAATATAAACATAATCTTAGGGAAAAGACCAGGAAGTTATTTGATTAATTCACAGCAATTCATTCATATTCATCTTAGGAGTTACGTCCAAACGAGTTCGTTTCCTGAGTCTTTTCGCGAATTTGTCACAATAATTAAATATTTTTTTTTTGTTTGCCTGTGCTGTGACACAAAATGCAGCCAAAAGAAAAATGCAAATGCTGTTCGAGTCGAGTCAAGAAAATGCAGCCATGTGCAACATGAAAAGCCGAGGAAGCGCCAAAAAAAAAAAATCACAAAAAAAAAGCTGCAAAATTTCCGCAATTTTTAAAGCCACAAAACAAAGACAACAACAACTGTTGCTGCTGCGGCTGCTGCAGCAAGTTGTGAAAACTAAATGTTGCATAATGAAATAGATGCGCGAAATGTGCAACATGCATCGCCCCTCCCCAAAACACCGCCCCGAACTGTCCCTGTCGGCAGATGCCACAGTAGCTGAAAACTTGCCAAACTCCCAAGACACTATTTCGTTTGCCTTTTATTTTGTTGTTGTTATTGTTGTTGTTGTGGCAACTGCCACACCGTGTGGCATAGATGCAATTGAACTTGTTTTGCGCCATTTCGTTTGTCATATGGCCGTGTAGAAAAAATAGGCCCAAAAATAACAATAAACAAGCTATATATTTTAAAGCCGAAGCGGGACGTGACCAAATTCGGATTTTGATTTCCAGTCAACGAAATTCACTTTCAAATGTCTTTTGGGCCAGTCCCAAACGAGATGTGGCCACAAACCAGACCCAAAAAGGCAAATATTTATTGATGCTTTAACTACAAATATTTTGCTTCACTTTTTAGTTTTTTTTTTTCAGTTTTTTATTTTTGTGTGTGTTTTTTTATGGACATCGCGTGCGGTGATTAATTTTAAGTCAATCTTAAATGACAGCACGGAATAAATGGAATCGAAACTGAGATACGCAGCTAAGATATCAGAGATATGTATATTGATTGTCAACAAATCTTTATAGTTCAATATTATTATATTGGACAAGCAAAGGCAAAAGCTTTTATATATCCTGTTATATACTTTAATTTTTTACTTATTTATTTTATTTTATTAAATGGATCTTGACGTGAAAAATCTCCATTTAGATGGAGAATGTATTCAGAGTTTTTCTAAAAGAAAAATCGATGCCTTTATTAAAAGTTTTAATTACATTAACATCTGATTGCAGCTTGAATATTATAAGTCAAGGCAAATAAATAGTATTTAACTGTCTAGCAAATCTATTTAGTTTATATACATTTCTTACTAAACAAGTTCTTTAATTGTAAAATAAATAAAAATTATAAAATTATGCTTAAAATAATTTATAGCCTAACATATATCTAAATATACGTACATACTATGCTACCAAAACAAGCCATTTAATTATTTAATGTTTAAGTTTAAAGCAGCTCATAAAAGCTGTGAAGCAATGCATAAGAGCTTAAAATATTTACTACCTAAACAACCAAATTTAATAATTCAAAAGATAAACAAAAAGTAAATAAAAATTCAACAATTAACCCATTATCCAACTAGGGAGAGGAGGAAACTATCATTAGAAAATTTGTATATTAAACCACATTATATCATATGAATTTTGAAAATATTTTCTTTAATTTAGCCCAGGGTATTTAGCCTCAGCTAAACATTTCTAGTATAATAAATTGTTTTTCGTTTAGTTGGGATCATTATATGGGCTGCAAGCGCTTAGAAAATATATAAATTAGTCGACAGACACCTAATACCTAATAGAAATGGCCTTCACGCAATTCGCTTTTGCTTTTGCTTTTGGGCCAATTGTGAGTCGATTGCATAATAAGAGCAACAACTGCGAGGCTACCACTGTGAAGCTGCTGGCTGGCAGGCAAATTGTGTAAGCCGCAAAGCAAATTGTTTTCCCCTGATTAAAATCACATTTTCATCTAATTGACGCCTAACAAGTCGAGTTTTCACCTTGAACAAAACTACATTCAATTTTCATATATAAATCATATAAAAATGTTTGTTAATGACTAAATAAAGCTAAGGATAATTATTCGTATATACATTTGTCAATACATGAATTTATGTTTTGTAATGTATTATATATTAATATATTATTAATATTAATATAACTTAATTCAGTTTATGAATTGAAGTGAGCTTCTTAGCCTTCTATTAAAACTGTTTAAGATATTCTTAAAAGATTTTCTTTTTTAAAATATACTCTACTTAAGCTAATTATTAATTTACAATTTTTAAAATTATACTTCTCTTTCACAGAAAATATTTTAATTTATATTTACTTTAATTTATATTTAATTTAATAAATAATAAAGTCTTTTCATTTATTCTCGATCATTAATTGTTTCAACTCAATTTTGTCTACCTGCCTCAACGTACTGAATGGCCGAAGAAAGCTCATTTGAAATTTCTTGATTACCTCGTAAACTACTTTGGGCTAACCCAAAAAAGGGCAACAACAAGAGCATGGTAAAAATAGAAAAAAAAAACCTTAAAAAAAACTTACCCTATAAACACCATCAACGAGTTTTGTAATTTCTTCGGCCTCCATTGTGGAACGTAGAGTCAGTTTGGTCTGCGGCTCTATAGACGAATGTTATTTGGCTGGCGGCTGAGCCGTGTAGCTGTCTCTCCAGCTACTGGGAGAGGTGATGGAGATGGAGATGGAGCTCGCAGGCAAATTCACTTTCAGCTGCAGCTCTGACCGAATGCGCGTCGAACTGGGCCTGCACTCGATTTTCACTTTCTAAAGTGGCACACACTCACACACATACGGACACTGCACACACACTGATAAGACGTTGAACCGGGCCAAAATGTAAACTTGTAACTTTGACTTTCGGCGCAGAATCTTGGAAATCTTGTTTTGTACCGCTTTGGATAGTGTCGTGACTTTCTTTTCGACGGCCGCACGAGTCCCCAGCCACGTAACCAAGCTAAATTAAATGCCAACACGATCAACGAGCCAACTGTTTTGTCAGCTTTCGGCTTCTCGACGGGTTTTATTTTGAATTTTGTATTTTGGCTTTTTTTCACTTAGGTAGCGTTTCGAGTATTTGTTTGCACGACAACTTTTCGGCTACTTCTACCGAATTACACGAACTGTAGTTGCCGACACGTGATCTAATCAGATTTGATCTGATCTGACCTGAGCCGAGCTGATTGAGCTATTATCGAAGGCACTGTAATGAGAAAGAAATTATTCAATATTTAATGTTTGTACATGGAGTCAAATGAGTAGACATTAAAAAGAAATTATAACTAAAGGAGAAAATAAATTTAAAAAAATGCTGATTTACAGAGTAATAAACAATAATAGTATTAAGAAATTTTTAATACAAAATAAATATATTCAAATACTATTTATTTATATTTTTTCCTCTTAAGCTCATCTTGGTTTCTTGAATATCTCTTTCATTTTTTCTTTCTTCTTCTTTTCCTTCCTACTCTCTATAAAATATAAAATATAAGTAAATATAAATTCTTTTTTATTTTCAATTGAAATACCAAATTTTAGTATATACCAGTAAATTTTAAGAGAAAAAGTCTCAAAGTTCCACCATAGCAACTGAGAAAACCTTCAATTAGCAACGGCAATGTTTGATCAATCAGGAGGATAATTTAGCTTGTGGCCCAGTAAAGTTGCATAAAAACAATACAAGATGAGTAAATTGGATGATCTGTTGGCTAAAAAGAAAACTGTAGTGCCCGTCTTGGATCTGAGCCGCAGCAATATTCAGACAATTGAGGAGTTCAAGAGACTCATGGAAAAGGTGCCCGACTACAAGATGCGACCGATTAAAGTGCGCGCTGAGGAGATAAAGATACGGGAAAAGGATTATGCCTTCAAAATGCCCAAGAAGGAGATGCGCAAGCTACTGAAAACGAATGGGGAAAGGGATACACTCTACACTTATGCAGATCCCATGCCAGGCGAAATGAAGGATGTTGTGCTTATGGAGCTGTGCGCTGTGCCCATCGACTGGAAAATGCTGACCACGCTGAGGCCCAAGTCCAAGCAGGAGGAGGAGTACTTTAGTCGCATGGTGGAAATGGGTAAATTGGAGCTAAAAACCGAGGCGCGTGACCGACGAGAATATGCACTGAACAACTGCATCAAGAAGATCAAAAACAAGTCGGGAATTGTGGAAACGCGTCTCATCACCTGCGACTTATGTGGAGAGGAATTGTGCTGGGGTAAGTAGGCGTCAAACAATTTATAGATAATTCTAGAATCAACTATTTTGCAGGAAAATTCTGTGGCGACTTCAACTACGATTTATATGTACGTGTCGAGGCCAAAGTGCTGAAGCCGAAACCCTTGGCCAATTCGACTAATAAGGCAAAACTCAATGGCCGAAAGAAATCGACTTTGGTTGGCGCCAAAATCAAAGTCAAGAAGTCAGCGAATGCTAAGCAAACCTAAATCAACTTAAATAGAAGATTTTTTGCTAGTTTTAGTCTATTTTTATGGATATTTATATAGAAAATATGGAGCA
This sequence comes from Drosophila borborema, assembly GCA_030914335.1. Classification (NCBI taxonomy): domain Eukaryota; kingdom Metazoa; phylum Arthropoda; class Insecta; order Diptera; family Drosophilidae; genus Drosophila; species Drosophila borborema. Next base: position 2,741,029 of record JAUESP010000304.1, on the reverse strand, counting down.
ATTCTTAACTTGAAATTAAAGCAAAATATCAGTTAAAATTAATGTTAGCTTAATACATATTTCAACTAATAAATTCTAATTCGAATTTCTAACAACAGCATATTGTGCGCTATAAATCCCACAAGCAGAAGAGGCACGTTAGCTTTTTACAGTCCGCTGTCAATCAGAGTAGTTTACATTGCGCTGTTAACTTACATGTAAGCTTACTTAGCATAATGCTTATTAGCAGAATTGAATCATGACAAATTCTTAATGGTCAGCCACTGTTAAAAGACTGTGTTACTCAATCGTGATGGTCAGCATTGCGCTAGCATTTTATAAAATTTCTATGTTAAGCACTCACTTAAAGCTGTAGGCATAACATAATTTTAACAGATTTTAGCTTTTTGCAAATGTATTCAAAACGAAAGCCAATTAAGGCAAAATATTTGTAACTATTGTACAGCTAACATAATATTAAACTCTTAACAATGCGCTGAAAGTATCATTAGATATAACCTATACAAAAATTGTAAAAGTTTTTTATGCATAGCAAAATTTAATCAAATGAAAAGATCAAATTCGCTTGTCGATCAAAATGTAAAACCCTGTTGACTAACCAAATGAGTTTCTATTGCAAATATCTATTTTATGCATAGCCGAATTCACTTTACCCCTTTGAAAATATCTAAATTGTATAAAAGAAACTCGTAAATTCCTTAAATGTTAAGTAGCAGGGCAAATGCAAAACAGTAGAAATTTTCAAAATATTTTCAACGCCCATAAAAAGTCAAAGACACAAGTTTTGCCGGCATAACAAAAATAAATAAACACAAAAAAACTCAACCAGCCAAATGGAGAGCCAAAAAGCAGCGCTCAAAATGAAATGGCTAAAATATTTAAATTGCCTCTAAACAACAGAGGCAAATAGCCATTAAGGCAATATAAACAAGACAAGGCGCTGTTGCCTTGCAGCCGCTGTCGCTGTCGCTGTCGCTGCCGCTGACGCTGACGCCGTCGTTGGCGCGTTGGCGACAAACGTTCCCAGTGGCAGCCACCTTATAAAATAAAATTAAAAAAAAAAAAAAAAAGCCCACTCACTCGCTTGTGCAACGTTTTGTGCAAGCCTCCATCTCACTCTCTCGCTCTCTCTCACTCTCTCTCTCTCACTCTCTCTGTGTCTATATGTGTCTGCTATCTCAGTCGCTCAAAAAGAATGCATTGAGCTGCGGCTTCGGCTTCGAGTGCGCCGATTGCACAGCTTTTGATTACTAATGAGAAGTTGAGTTCAGTTGAGTTCGGTTAAGTTCGGTTTGGTTTCGGTTTCGGTTAGCCGATAGCTCTGATTTATGTGGTTTATTTATGGAAATATCTATTCGCGTTGAAATTGAAAATTTACTTTGAATAACAAATTTATAGCATAGCACCCAAGCAGCCAGCCAGGCAAGCAGGCAAGCCATCCAACTAGCCAGCTAGCCAGCTAGCTCTGCGACGTCGGAATTTCAATTCGATCAGCATGAGGAGGTTCTATAATGTGGCCAATTAAACTTAGGGAACTTTGCTCCAATTGAGAGTGGTTGGCTTGCATAATACCCTGTAATATTTGTGCTAAAGTAAAGTTCCTTATGGACTAAGAACTCATTCAAAATATAAAAAGAATTTATAGAATTTGAAAAGTATATGTTGAATAAATCAATAGAAATTGAATTTATAAAATTTGATAAGTATATGTTGAATAAGTCACATATTTCAATTGATGTTAAATATTATCTATATTATAGATTGTGGTACATACATATATATGCATAAATAGGGCATAGATTGGAATAGAAGCATTTTCTTTATCTTCTCTATTAATATATATATATATTCCAAAAAGAAAGATAGTAAACTAGCTCTAGTTCACTATTTGTTTAGAAAATCGTTATATCAATATACTATATATATGTATTTATTCATACATAAAGACAACAATAGACAGATAAGACAATGATGCCTCACAGAGACAACGGAAGTCGCTTCATTCAATTGAAATGCTGTCATTGTCTTATTGAACTTTCAACGCATCAACAAGAGCTAACAAGGCCTAAGCCACTTTCAGATCTTGTCACTCATCAATAAACCGAAAGACGTGCCAGCAGCGATTACGTGGGCAAGGAAAGAAAAATGAAATGATATGCAGCACTGTAGCAATAAAGAAAATAAGATAAAACGATGCAAACAAAACACATAATAGCAATAATGAAAACACAAATGAAAACTCGCACAAGACTTACGAAATCGATTTCGAGTTGTCGTCTTTCGGTAGATTCAGAGATGCAAGATAAACACGATCGAGTGAGAGTGTTGCAGGTTGGAAAGTGTGTTTGCTTTCAGTTCGGAAAGATTTGCTCGCGACTTTGTTTATGTTTGTCACTGGCCCGTGGCCACGCCCCGCTGCGTGCCAGTTAGAATTTCCATGAAGTGACAAAAACAAAAGACTTAGGCAACGAACTGGCGAGGCATTCAGCATTCCAGCAGCAAGCCGCAAGGTTGCAGCTTGCGGTCAGCGCTGACAGCTGATACAGGTGCAGTATTTTGCAGATGCACAGCGTTAGATACCTCGTGCTCATGCTCGTCGTACTTGCACTTGTTCAATTTATGAGGCAGCTTGGTCGACTGGTTGCTTGGTGCTTTGGCGTTTAATTACGAGTCTGCTATGCAAAAACGTTGTTTAACTATTAAGAACAAGGCTAACTTGGCAATCTGGCCAGCCGGCGGCTGCCGTTAAAAACTTGTCCACTCAACTGGCCATGATAAGAGCAAATCGAATGGAACTTATGCTGTTTACAAAATATAGCTAAACGGAGTTCAATGATATGATAAAGTTGCCAGATTTGCACAGTTGCAACACGAAACGATTTTTGAGTTTTGGCCAGCTGCACATGAGACTTCCCTTTCCTATCTGAAGAATCTTCAGTTCCACTGCGATCGATCGTTCAACTTTCGCCAAATCGACAAAAGTCAACAACAATTTTCCCAAATATCAAACAGACAAACTGTTAAGGCCAAAGTGTAAGCAGGGAGAGGCGAAAACTCCAAGCTGTTATTATCAAATGCTCATCATTAACATTTGCTGGCTGCTGAGCTGGGATCTCGACGAGGCGATCAAATTGCAGCACATGCGAACACGTGTGATGAGCACACAAAAAGATTGTTGTTGTTGTTGATGTTGTAGTTGCAGTTGTTATTGTTGTTGTTGTGAAAATGAAATTAAACTAAAGACTGAAAACTGAAAACTGACGACTGCCGACTGACGTCTCGAACAGCTGAAGAGTGAACATTGAAAACAGACAATGCACAGACATGAACAGCTCAACATTGGAGGGGCCCAAATTGCCGCCAGATAAATTTGCAAATGAGACTTAGACATAACAGCAAAAACCAAAACAAAACAAAAAAAACAGAAAAACAATAACACTGTAAGCCGATGCAAATTGAGAGGCAAAGCATCTGCGGCCCCCATTGAGACATTGCCCCCTCCAGCAGCAGCAGCCGCACAAATTATTGGCAGTGAAAGTAAAAGTTTAAGTTATTTTCTTTGGTCTGTCGAACCGCACAGCTCACAACTCACAGCACAAAAAAATAAAAACAAAATATATGGGGCAAATGCCAGCAAAGTCTTGAAATCAAATTAACATATTTGTAGTTTTTGCCCTGTAACAAAACTATTTGAGGCGGCGTCAACACATCCAATTGATTTCAATTGCCATTTCTCAAATCGCTATGCCGTGTAATTCCAAAAAGAAAACATCAGCATGGAGTCAGTCAGCGATGCTAATAAGATATTAACTGCTACATTAAAGTCATATAACAGCCAGACAAACCAAATTGGCATTGCTCTAACGTAACGAAAACTTACAACTAAATTCGCATATTGCAACTACTGCAGGGTAGCTATTTTGAACAAGTAATATAACAAAGAATATATATAAAATATATTAATCGAATTTGATAAGAGAAATTCTATATTTAAAATTGTATTCTTTACATATTCTGAAAGAATATTAGCTAAAAGAAACTTTTTATTTGGCCACCAGCTAAAATGAGATAAATATTTATATTTATATATACGAAAAATATTTTTTGGCTAGCAAATATTTATATATATTTAATTATTTATAAATATATAGTCTATACTCAGTCTATTACTCCGCTCTAGTTCCAAAATATAATAACATATAAACATTCATCGCATATCCAATCTAATTAGTATTAATTCCCTCCATTTCTGTGTTAAATAATGATAAGCTACATTTTTTATAAAATATATATTAGTCACTCACTATTGTAATAGTATCCTAACCTAATAAAAATGGGAATTTTATTTATTATTATTCTTTTTTTTTTTTTTCTTTTTCACATTTCTTATTATTATTATTATCTTTAAATCAGTTGTCCTTCCATATACAACATTTTTCCTACAGAGTATCAAGCAGTCACTCCCATTCATTAAACACTTACAATTTTGCCTACAGGGTATCTCTAGGGCATTTATAATCTCTTAGCTTAGAGAACTCTGCAAGCAGGGTATTTTTCAGGCATTCACATGCAGCTATCTACACCTATGCAATTCAAAAGCGCAGCATTTCGTGTTTTTAAAGGGTATCTGCCAGCCATTAACATTCCAACTACTCGTGTTATATATTTCTCCCATGCCACAAAAAAAAAAAAAGCAAGACAAAACAATTCCAGGCGGCGTTCTATTAACCCACTAGCTGTTGCTGTTGCTGTTGCTGTTGCTGTTGCTGTTGTTGTTGCTATTGCTGCTGCTGTTGGTGTTGCTGGCGCAGTTGTCTACTCGTAATTGGGCACACCTAGCACCGCCTATCCATGGGTATCTTCGACCCGGACCCGATCGTGACTTCATTTGGCAACGTTGTGCACGTAGCTGCCGCATTTCTGGCATCTCTGAGTGTTGTCGGTTCGGCAGAGAGTGTTTCAGCAGAGCCGTCATAAATTAGGTGTAGATGGCATCTCAAAGTGCCGGCTCGGCATCCTCTCGCTGCGCAATTTAATGGCGACACACACACACACACACGCACACATTGCATGGGTGTGACTGTACCTATGCAACTAGGATGGGAGGCTAAACTAGCATTGATATAAAATTTAAAAAAAAAAAAGCATACATTGTTCAGATTAGCTGCGTCTTACACATGCCGAATCACGAATCACTTAACAGCAGCTGATTAACATAAAGATAAGTGGAGAAGCAGAGAACAGTGCATATATTTTTATAGATAATTATATAATATAATGATATGTGATTCATATAGGTAGGTATTCCAAATATACCTAAGAGATAAGCTTTGGCCTTACATGGATGCAAAGATCCAATAACTTCAAGGATAGCTGGATACATTTATACACTTATATTTGTATACAAATTCGGAAATAACTTTCTGATAGCAGTTCCACTCACTTCTTTGAAGCTTCACAAACCTAAGCCCAATTGCCCAAAATACACAAAAATACCTGATCAAATTCATGACAATTGCAAATGCGTATAATTTATCACTTAGAGCCAAGTACAGAACAATCCAAATAAGAATTATTGAATGACTGCGTCAGTGCCAAGGAATGCGACCTTGAGCTGTCGTCGTTGCTTTGTCGTTGTTGTTGTCGTTGTTGTTGTTGTTGTTGTTGTTGTTGCTGCTGCTGCTGTTGCCGTCGTCTGTTGAGATGTCGTGACTGGTCCAAGCCTGCTGCGGTCCCTGGCGAATAGTTATAGCAAGTAATACAACTGAATGGCAAACAGGCAAGAGAGTCGGCTAACAAACACTTAAAGGTACTGACAATAAATTCAATATCGAGAAAGAAATCTGAAATCTGAAATCAGCATTGCTTGGTAGAAAATAGCACAAGTCGTCGCATACAATAAAACACGTTTGACGAACGCTTTGATGAAGATGAAGATTGAATATCTGTCAGATACATGTAGAACGAGCGAGCGAGCGAGCGAGCGAATGGCTTACACAAATGTGGCAACCAACCACAAGTAACAACAACAACAACATTCACTTTTATTTTCAACATTGCAACCACAAATACAACAACAACAAAAACAGCAAATGGCACAACAAGCCAAATAACAAAGATCAAACGTAGCTCAAAGAGAACAAAGCGAATACGACAACAACATGAAAAACAACTACAAATATATATACTACTCATTTGAACTGTATTTGTGGATACACTACACATACCCAGCAAAAGTTTATGCAACAGCAATGGGGTATATTGGCGTGTTTGTCTATTTGATAACTATAGCTTGTCATTGTAGTACTCATTATGGTAGCTGTGTGAAGAATATATATTTGTAGCACATATACCCTGTAAAGGCATTTGGAACTAGTGGGGTATATCTATGGAGATGTGCACCAAAGGCTACAATAAATTGTTTCTATAGTATCTGTTCCTACTACATATACCCTGCAAAGCTATAAAGCTATTCTATTACTTTGCTTCATTCTATTCTATTCTATTGCAATATCAGTATCATTGTGATATATAGTTAACTATAGTCACATTTCAGCTTTTGTCATTTATAATTTCTATAATTTAGGGTATCTAGCAGTCATTCATTTGCTCATATTTACTTGACTTAATTTTCGTCAAGTTTAGTTTACGCTGTGCATTAGGAAATGCTTCAAAAGTTTCAAGTCAAACGCCGACTCCCACCACCTGAGAGCTTGGAATGCGTCAAGGCTACAAGTACACAGAACCCATATACCAAATATATATATGCACATATTTATTTATATATATATGAGTATATACTATATAAGATGCTCGTTATTAAAGCTCTTCAATTTGAGAGCCTCATTAATGATTTATAAACTCTAAAAGTGAATTTATTTTTATACGTGTAAGACATTAAAGTTTATTTCTTTTTGGATTCATTTTTTAATGAAACATTAATTAATGTACATATACGTTGTATATATATTTAAATTTTAAGAAAATGTCATATTTGCCTAAACCTGAGCTCATAATAATTCAGAGAACAATTTTGTTGTTAATATGAGAGACAAAAGCCCACGATGTATATAAAGTCTCGATCAGAATCATAAATCAAAGGCAGCAAGTTTCTGCCTACCTGTCCATTGATTTGCCAGTTCGTATTTATGAACGATTTGATCAAAGGACTTGAATCAATCTTAATCAAATTAATTTACATACTATAATAATGTGAGATATTATTAAGCACATTATAGTATTTTCCACATATTTCTAAAACTGTGAAGATTCTCTAAAAGCTTTTCTGCATTACTCTAGTTGAGTAACTATTATTCATTATTCATTACTTTTGACTATTATTCAACTTTCTCTCAACGCTTTTAGCTATGCCTCTCTACTTTAGCGGTATTCCTAGGGCAACCATTAAGTCTTACATAATTACGAATATCTAAAATCTATCACATTTTACGGATTTTTTAACTTTATCTATTTGCTTGTCTCTGTTTGTTGGCTTAGAAGCTTTGAGCCACAACAAAATGCCAAATGGCAACAATTAAGAGAAAAATAAGAAGAAAACAAAAAAGAGTCAATGAACTGAGTATATTTATGCAGCCAGAGACCCAATTACATAGTTTAACGACTTTTGAATAGTATTGGCAAAAACTAGACTAAGATTGTTATTTGTGGCGTGCCTTGGACCTGATTAAAACAAATCTTTCTCAATTCGAAATGCTTGTGTAACTTTTGCAACGATCTCAGAGACCAAGAACCGGTTTCGAAACTGTGCCAGAATTTTGTTGGCTATTTGTCAGATGGCTTTGATCATTTTGTCACTTATTTGCATATGTAAACGAACCCAAAAGAACTCCTTTCTAAACATATTTTTCATCTCATAATTTCTTTGCTTTAATAATTTTGGGAATTTTTGGAGCTGTCAATTTAACAAAGGCCAACAATTTATTCTATGAAATTTCTATTTATATTAAGATTAGCCTCAACATTTCTATAGAAGTTGAGGTTAAGTTCAAGTTTAGCCATAAACTAAAGATGAAGTCGAAGAAGATTTTAATGAATTATGATCCACAGCATCCGCAGCTGCTTCGGAAATCTGAAGTCGTATTCATAAGCAAATGTCATATTAAGCCAACCATTACAGAGACCAATTAAATTAGGGGCATTTATTTTTCAGCTCGCTGCTTAATTTAATCAAATAAACAAACGCTGAAAAACAAAAGACTTAGGCAACAAACTTGGCGCGTAATTACAGCTACGTGCTGCGCATTTTATGTTAAAGCACTAAAAATTAAAGAGCCAACGAAAGAAAAAAAAAACGTAGTTTAGAGCAATCATACGGCAAGTTGAGCATCGGCACTTGCAAAGATCGGAAATGTGAGTAGAATTAAAAGAGCTGGAAACAAAAGACTTAGGCAACAAACTTAGCCTATACCATCAAATTTTCATAATTAGCAGGCGAACGAGAGAAATCCACAGCAACGTGAGCAAAGCGAATCAAACTTAATTTTTTTTTTTCACATTTTATCTCGAGGTAAAAGGCCCAGGCAGACGATGAAGTTGTCTGTACTCAAGTTATCCGTGCATTTAATTAGCCATTTTCACACATTTCACTTTCAACAAGCTGCCAAATTGTCAGAAATATATACAATATATATATAGTTATAGAGCTGGCCTCACCGATTTCTTCAATGAAACGCAAAAAAGCCATTAACGGTCAAGCGTAGGTTTGGCTTTGACATGCCACTCTTCTGTCTTTTCTGTCTCTTTTGTATCTGTATCTTGCGGCTTCATCTGTGTGATCGCAGATGCTGCTTCCTCTACTGAGCTGTTGACTGCCGCAGAAGTTGCGACTCACTTTCAAGTGCTCAGCGCCATTTCTATTTTTTTTTCTGTACATTTCGAATCTCAAAATTGAAATTTTCCCATTGCATTGAACTTGAAACTAGGCAAATTGAAGCCTGGCTAAGCCAACAAACAATTTCCACTTGAATTTCCACTTATGTCTCGCCCACTAATGTGACTTTCGGAGGTTTTACACAACTTTCTGCACATCTTCCACATTTGATTTATGCCATATAATCAACAATTTTTTGGCTGCGCAATTAGCTCTCGGATTTTATTTGTTATTCGAGTTGGGCTTTAGGATGATGTCTTTGCCATTGCCTAGCCCGCATATAATGCTCAAAAAATAAATAATAATAATAATAAATAAAATAGCAAAAATACTTAAATACCTACTGCTGTGTGCTGTGTGTGTGCCCAATGATGAGCTCAGATTTGATTGGGTTATTGTTGGATCATTAGCTTAAGTATTAGGCACAAACCTGCAAAGAGAGAAAACGTGTTGAAACCAAAAATTAATAATTGTGTGTGCAGAAAAATCTTGATTAGCTTATAGAATTCTTAAAAAATCTAATTGCTTATGAGGAAATTCTTAAATTCAAATTTTTAAATAATTATTTACTGTTTATAATTTGAATTTTGTAAAACACTTTTAAACAGAAAATATAAAATTATACATAAAAAATCTAAAAATTAACAAACATATTTAAATATATTCTTAATACTAAAAACATATTAAAACGTATTTTAAATAATTTTATATATATTTAATTATAGGATTTAAACTTGTTTAAGAAAACTTATAGGAAATGTATAAATAAATTGTGTTTATAATTCATAAATAATGTTTTATACATAATTTAAAGAGTTGTATAAAATTTAAACAACATTAATTTTTTTTTTTATTACAAGGAAGTAATTACTTTTTTTATATATTTTTGAATTAGATGGATAAGTTTTTGTGAAATTATTTTAATGGCATTGGAAATCTAGCAGTTCTGACGGAAATTGTTTTTTTTTTTTTTATATTAATATATTCATGGTTTTTTATTTTATAAATATGAAGTATTCAAATATAAGTAAACAATTTAAACAAATTTTTTTTTTGACTATTAGAATATTATTCTGGAAGATAATCCAAAAACAGCTGTCAAGCCTGAATCTAAAAAATTCTCGCTTTAGTTGAATATTTATGGCATTTTAATTTTAAAATATAATTTTATATATAGTTATGCTATTCTGTCCAACGTATATAGCTCTAGCTGATGCTTAGTTGCAATGAAGATTTATCATAAATGATTCAAGTTGATACATCAAAATGAATATTTCACACATGATAAGTTTCTTATGTAATCAAAATTATTAATTAGAAACTATTTTATATAATTAATTGCAGTTCAAGCTGAAGCTTTTAGCCAAGTTTTCAATTATTGCCAAATTTCTAATCTTAATCTAAATCTGAATCATAATTATCATGGGACAACAGACGTTACTATGTCTTTTGTGAAAGTTTGCTAACGAAATTATCTAAATTCTTAAAAATATAAAAAAAAGTGTTTTTCCCACTCGCATAAACCTGATTTAAGTCTTTCGACTTTTACTTTAAAAGTGAATGTTTTGCCGAAAAACTAAAAAAAAAAAATGCTTCAGATAATTTAGCATGTGCGATGAGAAGGCGAGCTCACAGATAAACCAAATAAATACTTGTGTTTACATACTTATATACAAACGCACCTTTCGCCAGCTGCCACCATTTGTGGCAGCTCATAAATGGAGGCAACAACCCAGACTAGAGCGGCGCATTCAATAATCGCTTACAATGCAAATGGGACATAATCAGCGGGGCTGGCCGAGGTTATTAGCCACTCAATAAGTGAAATGCCAATTAAAAATGTATCGACTGACGCATACCCTAGACTCGCATATGTTGCGTGCTATTCGCTTTGATTCGGCTTCGATTTAATTAAGGCTAGTTATAGCCGTGGCTCGCTAGCCGAGCTGCCTTCGCGTTCGACTCTTGGGAAATTCAAACAAATTATTTGTAGCATGCACAAGCTGTTTACCTTTTTTTTCTGTATTTTACTGTGCATTTTCCTTAATGCGATTTGCATTGAATTTGGAACAAGATTTTCGCGTGGAATGGGTTGGGCTTAGGCGGGTTCACCTGTACGGTCAGCGCTCGCGTTTGCATTCCCATTCACGTTCGCAATTGCGCGCCCCACATAAATCATGCAAAATGTTGTCGCTGTAGCTGCTGCCTCTATTGCGTTTGCAGCAAAGCCTTTTAGGTGTGAACTTTTGCTTTGAATTATTTTTAGGTCATGTAGTTCAGTTTGGCCAAATATCACAACACAAAATATATATATATCTATATATATATCTATATATATAAAAAAAAAAATCTGACTCAAGGCAACGCTGAGATACGAAAATCAAATGTGGGTCGAAATGCGTGCAGCATGATAAGTCGAACTGGGCTACTGAAAATTGTTAAATAAATCAAGTTAATGATTGCTTAAACATGGCAAAAATAACGAGGAAATACATGTGACTACACACATAAATGCACAACTACTTCTTGGTATACTATTTCTCTATAGCTGTATAACTAGTAGTTAGCTACGTACAGCTAGGCGTATACGCAATTTCAAATGAATTTTTGTTTTGTTTTGGTTTTTTAATAAATCGCTTTGAGCTGCGACGTGTGTCCAAAGGTTTTGATTGATTTTTCTATGGAAATAAGCAAATCAAAGCGTCTCAAATTGTAACAAAAGCCACAGCAGCAATCTGACTGCCACGCCCACCACTAATAATGATTGGCAAAAAAAACACACACACACACACAAAATATAAGAGGTGCGCAATTTCGATTGCCACAGGCGGCCATTGGCACATTCTGCGGATTTCTATTGCATTCGAACTTTCGATTTCCACATCGAATACTATAATATATAAGACTACACAAAGAGATATTCATAAATAAACAGAAACTTGTTCTCGGAAACAAAAGCTAAAGAATTGAATTGAATTGAAATCAGAGCTGCAGATAGCTCAGTATTGTATAGAAGTGTAGTTGTTCCAAAAAAAGACTTGTTTAAAAACTTGTTTTGTAGTTGAGTTTTTTTCTGTTATTCATAAACAATTTTATGGTGAATAATAGAAAAAGTGAAAGAACTAGTTAATTAATTTAACGCACATGAAAAATAATCAACTCTTTCTCAATATTCGTTGAATTAATTCATTCAATTCAAATCAATATTCGTTAGATGCTAAAAAAAAATGTAAAAATGAAAAAAAAAATAAAAGAATATTTTAAATAATATTTAATTATATAATTTTTATTAATATATTTTTTTTCTAGTAGTAAATGTTTTTAAATTATTTTACTTTAAAATTTGTTGTATTCTTAAATAAAATTGTTTTATTTATTTTAGTACAACATAATACTTTTACTTCAACATTATATATACATTCATATATAAACAATACTTATAGATTAATTTTATTAATAAATTACATATTAAGTGATATATTTTTTTATTTTTTTTTTTTTAATTGACCTTGAAATTTATTTTTGTTTTATCTTTCTTTATTTATTTATTTATTTATTTATTTATTTATTTATTTATTTATTTATTTATTTATTTATTTATTTATTTATTTATTTATTTATTTATTTATTTATTTATTTATTTATTTATTTATTTATTTGTTTATTTATTTATTTTATTTATTTATTGTTACTAAGAATTAATTCTAAATAACAATTTTCTTTTAAGCCAGAGCGACAGAGGCCTTCAGGCAAATTTTAAAATATAATAATATAAATAAATATTATAGCCTCAGAATTTTTTCAAAATAATTATTTAATTTATTTCAAAATATTTGCAATATTTTAATAATAATTATTATAATAAATTAAATAATTGTAATAATGAACAGAAATCTACTATATTATCTTTTATAAAAATGTATCATAATTATTTCAAATAACTTTTTCAGTTTATCTTTAAAAAAAATCATATATCATAAGTCTTTGAAATTATTTCACTCATATATAATGATTATTAAATCTCAAAGAATTTTAATTACTTAAATATTTATAAATTACTATTTTTTCAAAATAATTTCAGCTTTATTAACTTTAGTTTCCAATTTCATTCCATTTCATACGATTCAACTAACAACGCCAGAGCTCTACAGTGAGATACCATTAATGTGAGAATGTAACAAATTAGTCTCATGTGGAGCTGCAAGAATTTCTATGCCAATCCGAATCCATATTTGGAACTCGTGTTTCATGCTCAAATACGAATTAAGAGCAGGAAATGTTTAGAGACTTTGGCTGTGATTTCGATTTCGATTCACATTTCAATTGCTGGCCAGAGAATTCAGTATGTGAATAGTTAGCTAGGCCAACGGCTTGGTCAGACAACTTTCAATGCAAATGCAGCTGCTCAAAGACAAGTTACCGTTATAAGGCACTGCTCTGTAATAGGTGTATTACAGGTGAGTTGCCCCACGAGTCGAGGGGCAAAAGCTGGCCAAAGCCGCAGCCGAGGGGCAATTAGTTATGCTGGGTGACATATTATACGCTCTGCTTGACTGACTGATGGAAAAACAATGTGGTTGTTGTTGATATAATTGTTGTTGTTGTTCTTGGTTAAGCTAAGTTATGCACTTGAGCATTTTCTTAATAAAGTCCATATTTTATTTCAATTTGTTTCCATAATGTTCAGTATTTAGTTATTTATTTATGTTGCAAATGTTTTTGTTTATATCGGAATTTATGCAGGTGAACGGGAATTTCAAATTGTGGTAAACAAAGAGAATATCAAATAGTTAAGTTTAAAGATTATTATGATTTCTTTAATGATTATTAAAAAAATAATATATATATACATTTTAAAAATGTATTATACTTATATTGTCTATTCTTTTTTAGTATATTTGATGGGTGATACGCATCCATATCACTCTAAATAGAACTGATCTATGATGAGTTCTTTTAAATAGGAAACTAATAAATATGATATGAACAAAACTAAGTAAACTATGTTAAATTATTTATTTTCAAGTATAATCAAATAGTTAGTAATATTAATATATCCCATTCTATAGAGTACTAAAGATAGGTAAACAAATTTTAAATGTCAAATTATGAATAATATTAAAATAATTGTTCATTAGCTAAGCACTCGGCACTTATCACATGTCAGCAATATGATCGACTTTTCAAATGAACTGAAACACAAACTCTCTTTTTCGAAAGACAGCTAAAGGTATTTAAAACGAAATATATAATTGATTAGCGATCATTAGCTAAGAGATCAGTGAAATTTCCCCTCCCTCACTCCCTCCCTCTCTCTCTCTCTCTCTCTCTCTCTCTCTCTCTCTCTCTCTCTCTCTCTCTCTCTCTCTCTCTCTCTCTCACTGCAATCATCTCCATATCTCTGTATCATAGCCATAATCTTGCCTTGAGCTCCATTGGCATCAAATTGAAAAAGAAAATCAATTGAGTTTTACAGCTTGCATAACGTGCCATAAATTGCATTTTAATTTCTCCAAGAGGCGTTTCGTCTATCTATGAAGTGCACCCAATCGGATTTGCATTGAACAATTAATTTGCGTTGCAAATGCGTGAATGACAGTGAGTGTTTTTTTTTTTTTTTATAAACGAGCAAAAATATTTGTCGACATTTGTCGAGGCGAAGGCAAAGGCAACAGCAAAAGCAAAGGCAATGCCGGCTCAAAACATTTTCATTTCCATTTTCATTTCCATTTCCAATTGCAATTGCAATTGCAATAGCATTTCCATTGCCATCAACATTAACTAACCAGACGAGTTGCTGGCAGTTTGTTTTGGTCGTCTGGCTGAGCCGAAACTCGTAGCTGCAGCTGATGAAGCCTACTCCAAACCTGACCAAATGCTGATGAACTTGTTTGCAGCGCCTACGGCGGCTAACACGAAAAGTGAATGGGGCGGCAGCGGCAAGGGGCACACCAGAGGGTGGGCAGCGGTTTGTCGCTTTAACAATTTGGCTAAAGTTTAATAAACTTTATGAAATGTGGTCCTGAGTGGGAAATGCAGCCATCGACCAGCGACCAGCGACCAACGACCATCGACGAACGGCAACGACACCAAACTTCAATCATAGCCCAGGGAGCAGGCCGAGCAGCGGCAGCGTCTGCTAGCTGATAAAGGAAATTCAAGGAAAGCCATTGAGCAGGAAGCAAATTAGACACATTAGAAAGTTGATGCCAAAAATGACTAGAGGAAAAAACCTATTTGGGCAGCGGCTAAACAGTTTTTCATATTTAAATATAAGTTAAATGAAAGACAAGAAAGATTTATAGCATATTCTTATTTGTTATTATAATTTTTTTTTTTTTTTAATATATGTCAAGCAATTTTAAATATATATAATTCAATAATATATAATTTAAAATATATACCATCATTTTTTTAAGTTTTGCTTTTTTTTAATTTTTCATTTGATTTGATTTAGTTTAATTTATTTTTCATTTTCGCATTTCAGGTTAACAGCAATCTGAGCTATGATTAACATTGACATTTAAGAGCGATAGATAACTGAATGGATGTATGAATTTGTAAAGAGATTGCGGAAATGACTTCGATACATCGTTCCTAGTAGAGCGTCTGTTGTATAAGCTGACGTTCGAGCGTTTTCATTTTCAATTATCATTTGACTACTGCAGCTGAACCAGCATGAACAACTATGCAAAGTTCTCAAATTGACTATAATATGTGTATAATATTGTAGTGGCGGTCCGATAATAAGTATTTCCTCGACTTTATTTAGTGTAAGTGTATAGATCTAATGCAAAGAATGTAGCAAGAATATCCTAATCGCCGATTGCGAACCAGTAGGAGAACTTGAGTGGGAGTTATGCTATTAACAGAACATAACACTGTCAATAGCATAGCATGTCAACGTGAGCGAGGAGCAGCTCCTGTTAATGCAATCTGACATTAACAGTATGTATTAGCGAACAACACGATAGCCAAGGACAAATACTCAAAGATAATCTAAACCTGCAATGTAAACAAGACTCAAGAAAGATAATGCATAGCAAACAGAAGCTCTGGTGCTTCCTAATAAATATAAATAAATATATACATTTATATATAAAATAAAAATAAAGAACTAATAAATAAAAAATAACTTTATAAAGTTAACAAAATCAGCATCAGCATAAAGTTGATATGTTATAGGCAAATGAATTTCGCTTCATGAAATGTGAAATTTATATTTGAATAGCTATTTAAAAGTTAAGATATGTAGTCACCACAGAATATGAATATATGCAACTATATATTTTTGAATTTTTGATTTTTATTTAAGAAAACAATGTACAAAAATATTTAATTTAAATAATAATCATTTTATCATATCATATAAAAATCTAATCAACCAAAAATGTCGATAATAAAAATACTAAAAATTAAACATAATAATATTTGTGCATAATATAAAAACAAATCAACAAACTAAACAAAATAATATTAATAATAATTAAATATTGTACATACATACATACATACATCCCAATCAATGATATTTAATTCTAGCATTCAATTTCAACTAATAATAGATAATTCTATCTCTCCCAGCTCTTTTTCTTCTTCGAGTTCTTATAATTTGTCTAATCACATGTGCATATATTGGGGAAGTGTCTTTGCGCCACATCTCTAGCCAGAATCAGTAAGAGGCCAAGCACCAGAAGCTGCCAGAGAAAGTGCGCAAAGTGGGGCGCTACGAAGATGGCGCTGCAAGGCTTATCATTGCAAAAGCACAAACACATATTTATATATACACCATGTATATGCAAAAGTGGATCTGGATCAGAATCTGGTAATAACATGTTGTTAGCCAAGCCAGTATTTCCCCCACATATGTATGTGTTGTGCACTCGAAATTGTATCTAATGGCTGTGAATTCTGATTAATCGCAATGGCCAGGCAATGCAGGTGAGTGGCAGCAGCTGTGGCAGGTTGGCAATTACCAAGTGGACTTCTGGCAGCAGCAGCAGCAGCAGGAGCAGTTAGTAATGAACTGATAAGCGCATAATTAACTAGCATAGTAACCAGTTTCCTTTGGCATGCTCCTCTACCTCCTCTCCACCTCCCCTCTCTCTCTCTTTCTTACCTGCAGCATCTGGTGCTCAGCGCTGCTGAAAATATTTTAAGGCGTGTTTCACTATCCGATTTCAATAGATTTTTTTCTTTGCGTCTTTAATGACTTTTGGCCATTTGCTATGGCCAAGCTAATGGCTAATGGCTTTCGGTCGGGCTTTTGTTCTGCCAGTGAATTGGCTTTAAGATTTTGCGTTTTATTTGTTTGCAAATGGTGGAAAAAAATAAAAAATAAAAACGTGAAAAAGAAAAACCGCTAGACCGGGCACATATAATAAAGTACAGCTAGCTATGCAAAAATAAAAATAGAATAAAATAAATTAACAAAACTACCTGCTCACCATTCCCTAAATGGGTCAGGTGTCACACATGCCAATTCGCCATATGCCACATGCCACATGCCGAGCTTGACTAACAGCCTCTTAAATTAATTACTTTCGATAAGAAATTTGTAAAGAAATTCAATTTGTTTTAATGCGAACAGATTTGCTTCTTCAATTGAAGATATATCTCGCTAGATAAATATGAGAAACGAAATGAAAGTCTTAAAGTGGAGACACAGAAATTGAAAAGAAAATCAGAAGAAATTGAATTTCAAAATTTAAATGTAACAGAAAAAGAAATTTGCTATAAATAATTATGCAAACGAAATATGTTGAAAAACATAATTATAATTACATACTTTAACATTATAAAAATATATATAATAAATAATAATATTTAAAAATGTATTAATAAAATAGGAAATGATAAGAAATAAAATAAAATAAATATAAATCAAATGAAAGCAAAAAGAACAAAATTAAAACTAATTTCAAAATGTTAAAGAAAATTATGATTAAATAATATATATATTTATTTTTAATGATAAGACAGGAAAAATGGTGTAGTAAATTTTTACAAAATATAAATAAATGTAAACATGTAAACAATAAGTAAAACAAAAAAATGCAATGAAAATGTTAAAATTTAATGGAATATCTTTTAAATTGTACATGGAATTTGATTACAATTTTAAGTGTTTTTATTTTTCGAAACTTTTTGAAACTTTGTTCGCCTTAATAATGAATTTATTATAGCCGAAAAGTTAATGAAGTTTAAATAAAACTTAAAATTTTCTCTGTACAAAAATATATTATACCAAATATAAAATATTTTAATGTAATATTTGCTTTAAAAAATACATTACATTAGAAAATTCACTTTAGTTAAAATTGTATTAGATTGAACGACAATTACTAAGAACAAGTTTTGCAATTATTCATTAATGAAAAAATAATCATTATATGTCGATTTGTTAGAGGCATTTCAGTTGTTTTATTGCATTATTTAATTGCACTTAATTTGTAATTAATATGATCAATGGCTATTGACCAAAAATTCGGATCAAGCTCAGCGAATTACAAATTCCGAATTCATTCGAATACAAATTCCAGCAGAGCAATCAAAAATCAAAATAAAACAATAAAATTGCACTGGAATGTAACTGACTGCATAATATTCGCTTGCAGCCTAAGCAGCTCTATTTTGGAAAGGAGATTTAGAGTGCGTAATTGAGGCATTCTACTAGAGGTTCATCCAGAAAGTGCACATTTAACTCTGAGAAAGCCAACAAACTCTTTTCACTCTGCGAGCGAGCAGAGTAAATGCCACAAAATAAGAACAAGCCGCTTTGTCAAGCAGCAATAAAGAAAGAGCAAAAAAAAAACATTTATATATATGTATGTATGTATGTCTCCATATGTGTGTGTGTAAAACAATCAACAAGTTGGAGAATCGGAGAATTTGAGCGGCAAAACACACCTTTAAAATGCCCAAGACAGGTAGATGTAAAAAGTTCAATGCACGCAAATCGGATTAAGCAAAGAAATTAAGTAATACACCGTGCAGATAGATACATATATAGATAAATAGAAGGGCAGACAGACGCATATATGCCTATATGCGAGAGCCAAGCGGTCGCCAATGGAGAAATAAAAATGGAAATGGAAATAGAAACGGAAAACCAAATCGAACGAAATCAAGCTGAAAATTGAACTCCAATGGGCGTCAGAATGTCAGGAAGTACACACAGGAAGCAGAACAGCGCATAATTATGGACTAAGTCAGCCTGTTTAATGGAAGCCAAAGAAGTATTTAAAGCCAACTAAAAGCATGCTGGGAATAGTATTAAAAAAAAAAAAAAAAAATTTCCAGTCAAATTGAGAGTACTAGACCAAAAAAGTTATACTGCATGAACAATGGCTGTTAGGCCAGCTAGTTTGTCAAAAAGTCATTAAATTTGTTAAATATTGTGATAAATCAATCAATCATATTAAAAATATAAATTAATTTATAATATGTATACATATATGCAGTGGATTAATGTAAAAATATTATGTTGCCTTAGAAAAAAATTATTTAAATATATATAAATATATAAATATTTATATATAATTGTAGGTCAAGGCTTAAAAAAACATATTTAATATAGATTGTGTTTTCTTTTCTTTTAAAACTATGTACACACTTTTGTCTAAATTAAAGCATAGTATATTGATTTATTTTATATAAATAAATTATAGTATTTTTTTTTCGCATACAAATATTTTTATTATATTTTGTTTTAATGTTTTTTTTATAGTTTTTATCTCATATTTTTGTTAATTTTGTTTACAATTTTTTATCATTTTATATTACATTTTAAATATGTTAATATTGGCTTTTATTTTTAAAATAATTGTATTATTTTAAGTATTTTTAATGTTATTGTATTTTGTTATTTTTACTATTTTTAATAAAAATTTTATTTATTTTTTATTCATTTTTTAAATTTTTTTTTGAATACTTTACTTTTTTATTTTAAATTTTATTTATTTATATTTATTTGTTCATACTTGTATCTCATTAATTTATTATTAATTATATTTTATTATATTAAATTAAATTTATTGTATTTTTTTTAATCATTGTATTCTTATAGTTCTTAATTATTTATTTATTTAATTTGCAAGACTTACCTTAAAGTTCCTTAGCAGCTGCTGCCGATTGCGTAAATCCAAATGTATGCGAGTTGAAAGATTTGAGACACCTGTGCACACTTTTACACCAGTTGCATATCTATTAGTATATGAATTTAAACAATTTGTGTTTTGTATTTAGCTCGATTGGCAACCGTTTCAAAATGCATAAAACACGCGCAGGCGTTACGACTTTCAATATGGAATGGAAAGAAAACGGCCACAGAGCTGGCCCAGGCGATAGCGATATAAGAAACACAACCGAACGCATCGAAGCTCGAAACTCAACTGCCGGCAGCTTTTGCGACAACTTCTCCAAGCGGCGCTCAAAAGTTGCGCCACTCAAGAAAAGCTCTCCGAGCATCATTTGCATGCGTGTGCAAACAGTAAGAGCAAGAGCAGGTGAGAGAGAGAGAGAGCGAAGAAAGCTTTTGCTTAGTTGAAACAAGTTTGAAGCATTAATTTGCAATGCAAATAATTTCAGTCTTTAACTTCTTTCAGCTCGCTGAGCTTTAGGAGTAAAGAGAAAAGCCATCTTTAGCGGAAATTCAAAGCTCTTTCTCAATATCGCACTGCACTTAAGCTAAGTAATATCCAATTTTGTTCTCTTTAAATTTGTAGTAGTTTGTATTTTATTCATAAGTTCTGCTCTATTGCTTTGAAATTTATAAATTGTAAAATACTTATTAAAGCTGTCCAAAAAAAATGGATTTTAAATAATTTCGTGTTTGTTGGAATGCATTAAACAATTGCACTAGACATGATTTGTTGGGGCAAAGTACAAAAAAATAATACAAATATTTGAGTATACAAAAAAATTAAAAACAAAAAAGAAACGTATTTAGTGCTCTGTTCTAAGTGTTAACATTAGCATATTAATATATATAAACAATATCAATACCAATATCAGTTATGTTCAGACGTTAAGTAAAATGCTTTGCTTTTCTTTATCATTTCCATTACTTTTGTTTTTTTGTTTTTGTTTTCGCTTAGTTAGGTGAGTAATTTGGTTTAAGTTTAAATTTGTAGTTGTTTGTTTTCTTTTGGTTTGTTTTTCGAACGTTTTTTTTTTTTTTTGTTTTGCTTTTATAACTGGTACAATTATGAAACATTACTTTACGTTTACAATTAATAATTGAATGATGACGCTTATTTAGGTTAGCCTCTTTAAACTGGATCCACATCATTCACGACCAGTGCGCAGAGCACGTACATTATTCCAGCGCTGAGCAATGCTGTCACGGGCACCGTGACTATCCAGGCGTAGGCGATGTTCCGGAACAAATGCCAATCGACGCTGCCATCCTCCATAGCTTCACCAGCCGACTGCGCTCCAGCATGCTGTTGCTCCAATGGCCCACCCTGCTCCTTCTCGTGCTCCTTACGTTCGCGCTTGCGCCCCGCGGCACTCACATGACCCACAAAAACCACCGAACCCACTTTGCAGTGTGTCGTCGAAATGGGCAAACCAATTTTGCTGGCCAGCAGTACGGTGATGGCGGCGCCTATTTCAATTGTAAAGCCACTGCAAGTAGAAACATGAAGAATTCATTTATTATTCTCGAAGAAATGGAATTGGAATATAGAATGTTCTCCCTCTCTCGCTCTCTGCCTATCCCTCTATGTCCCTCTGTGTCTCTCTACCCTTGTTCACATTTAAAACCTCTGTATTTAAGAACTCCTTGACTATCTCACTCAATCTCTCTTTATCTAAATTTCATTCTCTTATTCACATAATCTTTTTTCTCTTCTTTAATATTCCATCTTGTACCACATCCATGTCCACTTTCACACTTACGTTGACGAGGTGATCTTTGTCAAGTCATTGCCAATTGTTTCGATGACCCTGCGTCCCCACAGCCAGAGACCCACGGAGATGCCAATGCCGCCGTAGATCAATATATAAATGGGACTTTCTGTCTTCTGCATTACGGAGCCCTCACGATAGATCATATAAAGAGCGATGAGCGGTCCAATGGCGTTGCTAACATCGTTGCCGCCATGCGCAAAGCTGCCAAAGGTGGCCGTCAGGATTTGAAGGAATGAGAAGAGCATGGACACCTCCTGTGACTCCTGGCTGCTGCTCGCACGTCGTCCCGCTGCACGCTTAAACTCCTCCTCCTGCTCATTGAGCGCCTCCTTGCTCTCGATGAGCGGCACCTTGCTCGAGTTGGGCGACAATGTGTTGCTGATCATTAGATCCAAGCTGCCGGCGCTTTGCACCACTTGCAAATTGTTGTTGGTAGCATTGGCAGTTGTACTCGCATTAGAATTAGCATTAGCATTAGCATTAACATTGACATTGGCATTGACGTTGACACTGACATTGGCATTGGCATTTGCATTGGCATTGGCATTGTCCGGCTCCGTTTTACGCTCCTCCTTGGGCGACTGGACACGCTTGAAGCACTCCTGAAGTTTACGTCCATTTTGCTGGTGCTGCAATTGCTGCTGCTCATCGATGTAGTTCAGGCTGGTCACAGTCAGATCGGGATTATCCAGACTGGCCTTGCCCAGCAGATCCTCGGCTTTGCGTATTATCTCTGGATCGATTCTGTAGTCCTCGGCAGTTGCATTGTTATTCTTGGCCGCGAGGCCATAAGGCGCTAGCTTAAAGGTCTTCGGCGAATTGTCGCTGAGCGAGACCAGCTCGGTGATTTCGGCAATAGCCGGCAGTGGTTTACCCTCGCTAACAAGCGAAAGCGGACGGCGCTGCTGCTTCTTCGGACTGCCGGACGGCGAGGACTCTACGTTAAATCGAAAGCTGAGTAAATGCTGCTGCTGCTGCTTAGTCGGCTTTCCACTTACCCACTGAGTCCTCGAAATTGAACTTGACCGGATTCTGGGCACGCAGCTTCTTGGCAATCGAGCGCCGTTGCAGCGGCACCACCACCAGCTGCGTCAAGAGCGCCACCAGCAGCGAGAGGGCAACGCTGACGCTCAAGGCTATCCAAGTGGGAATGTTGTCCATATAGAGCACTGAGAAGTCGCGAAAAAACGCATTATTCATTTACTCAATCTTAGCTATAGCCTTCGGCTATCTCTTTACACTTACACTTGGGCCCATCCAGCACCACGCTGATGACATTGATGAAGAACGTAACACCATAGAAAATTGGGAGCGAACGAAAGCCCGCCTTCAGTGGCTCCTGAGCGCGCAATATGAAACGACGTATGGCCAAAAAAAGTAGAATGCTGACGAAGCCGCTCATCACTGGCGAAATGAACCACGAGCCAACGATCGTGCACAGCGTCGACCACTTCAAGCCCTGCACACCACGTGCCACCAGCGAGAAGCCAATGGTGGAGCCCACAATGCTGTGTGTTCCCGAAATGGGCAGCTTCAAAAATGTCGCCACCAACAGCCAAATGGCGCTGCTCGCCAATGCCGACATACAGCCCAGCATGAGCACCTCCTCGGCGCCCTCGTACAGGCTCACCTCGAGAATGCCCTTGCGCATCGTATCCGATACCTTGTAGCCTGCAGCAAAGAAGATGCAGGAAATTATAGATTTAATATTAATAAGAATAATACTTGATACAATAATATGTCTAATGGAGGCCAAAAAAGTTTTGACTGAGCTTTAAGTAACTCGATATTTCAGTGCTATAAATTCGAACTAAAGCATAAACTAAAATACAAGCCGATTCTTTTAAGTAACTAGCCTATTTAGAGCTTATATTCTTAATTATTGTTAAAGACTTATCGAAGTTTTAAACAAAATTAAATATATATCATAATAAGCTGCTGTAACAAATTATAGAAGCTCCCTTTCACATAATCCTTTCAATATCGAATATCAAATATTTCTGCAGTTGAAAACTTTTGATGAAAAGCTCCAATTGAAATGCTTAAAACTCCGTTTACAAAGAATGAAACCGATTTAAAGCTTTCTGACATACTTAAGCCTTAACTAATTTATTTTCTAAAATTAAGCTTTACGACTCTGGCTTCATATATTTAATTGGTCTCTCTTGATCTCTGGTCTTTAGTAAGAAGTTGAGTATGAAGTAACCTACAATATTAAAGCTTTCACTCAACAACTTGAAGCTCTGCTCCTTAAGTTATATGCGTTAAAATCCAATGCTACTCATTTAGTCAATGTGCTAAATACTACTTACCAATTAAAACAGCGCCCGAAATTTCGCAGATCGTGGCCAAAACGCAAGCCTGACGTATGGTCAGAACGCCAGAGCCGACGCTAGTGCCGAAGGAATTGGCCACATCGTTGGCGCCAATGCCAAAGGCCAAAACGAAGGCAATGAGGAAGCCAATGATGACCATCCATAGCAAATCCGCTGAATAACTCTCCATGATTACACAAACTCACTTTTTCGGAATGGAAAACAATAAGACAACAAACAACTCTTGCCCCTTATACACAGTGCCTAATCGTCTCTCTCTAGCTATCTTTCTGTCTGTTCTTTGAACTCTTTAACTAGTGTTAAATATATTGAAAATTTATTGAAATTATTGTTGTGCTGGGTGTAGAGGAAATGAAATATTACGAATATTGTGCAAAGAAAATTAGTGTGCTTGGGAAAACTATAAAATACAATACTACAATAATAAATGATATACGGAAAAATAATCTTAATTATTAATAATTGAAAAATTCTTTTCAAATATTCTCTAAACAGCCATATTTGCGCTTAGACTTCATTGTTGTTATTTTCATAATGAAAAACTGAAGTAGAAGCGTGCAGCACACCAAATTCAAGATACGCACGAAACTGAGTGCAAAGCCTGACGATCTACTGCTGAGCCTTCCCTATCCAAGCTGAAGCTACAATGCTTTGCTCGGCCTGCCTAAAAGTATGCAATAAATTACGTTAACCTAAACACATGTACTTAGTGCTAAACTGGACTGCACACTAAATACTGAATAGATTATTTTAAGAATAAATTAATAAAACACTACGCTTCCCCTCTCTTCTCGCTCTCTCTCTCTCCCTATGACTGACGACGAAATTCCAATGCTATAATTGGAATCGAATGAAAAACTTGAAGAGAGTTTTTCCTTCAGCTGCTGCAGTTGTCCTTCGTCTTCTTCTTGTTGTTGTTGTTGTTTGTTGATTGAGTGAAGTTAGTATTGTTGTTGTTGTAGTTTCTTGTTATGTTGAATAGGAGCTGATGGTAGTCGATTTGGTTAACTGCAAAATCGAGTGTAATGAAAACTTCATGCGAAAATTTATAGTTTACTTTGCCACTCACCTGACGTTTGGGACAGCAAATTTGTTTCCACGTCAAAGGGTAAATCACCATGTCTGCAATGACAAATTATGAATTGTAAAAATCAGATTAATTTTCATTTATGATAAATACAAATATAAATAATGCAAAATGATTTAAATGCATCTATTTAATATAAACTGAATTAATTTCATGTTTAACTATATTCATAAATTTTTAGTTCAAATACATCTTGATTAGATCATTAAGTATAGTTAGATCTTCAGAGCTGAGATTTGAAAATATATAGCCCAATATAGCTGCACTTGAATCAAATATATAGCTTGAAATAAAATTTTAAACAAACCCAATATACTCCTTTTCCCTTTGGGAACAGAGTATAATAAATTTGTAAATAGCTTGTTTACTTTCGACTCCAAGTTTGAGTTCTGCTCACGTGCGTACACACTGCGCTATTCAATTGCAATAACGAATTGAGAAAAAATTGCATACTGCTTAAATTGGCGCAATTTAGTTGTGCATTAAGGTCGCGCCCCACTGGGCACGTGTCCCACAGGCACTTTTAACTGGAATGGAATGGAATGGGCGGCCAGTTAAGCTGCATGTGAACAATTTCAAAAACAATTCTAATGGGCAATTGAAATCATGATCGTAACTGTCGTTTGCTTATTGATGTTGGCTAATATAGCAAATACCAACCGAACAGTTATCCAATAGATAAGCCTAGATATATAAGATTCTTATGAATATAACTTAATTCAATGATAAAAATGATTATTAATAATAACTAATGAGAAAGTTAAAAACAATAACAATGTATAACAACTGCCATGATGTCAGTTAAGAGTCTCGATAGCAAACCCTAATCATAAGAATATTAAATACAAAAAAAAAAACTGTTCAAAAATTAATTAAACAATGAAACTACTTACGCCTCTCATAGGACAGCTTAAAACTATTTCAACAATGGCGTATAGCAAACAAAAGAGCGCCACAAAAGGATCCCAAAGGACAGCGGCTTGGGGCAGGCGCTCGCTGCTAACCAGGACAATGGTCGGCTGCCTGGCTGGCCAAGGTCGATACGCTGACATATGCGCTAACCATAAGTAACGCCCTGCACAACCTCTCTATAAGTATAACACTGATATAAGCGTAGTTCTCACAATAATCGTTGGCAATTTATGGCATATTTTGTTTGAATCGTTTGGCTATAAATAAATACAACAGCGCACGCCACAGAGGTTTGAGCAGCACTGCATTGGCGCCAAAAATAATTTTTGGGTAATGGGTATGCCCCCTTCTATTTACTTTTTGAATGACGTCAAAAATATTATGTATTACTTTTCGCTTTATGACTGAGCATGAAATCATTTTGCTGCGACTAATTTATTTTACATTTTACGTGCATGAGCTATAGAGCAATAGCATACCCTATTTCAGCATTGCCCATTACAGAGTATAAATTGTTGATGCACAAACACTATGTTCTTAACGATCCCATAAAGCGGAAATAAATAGTGTGTTTTATTAGAATAGAAATTAAACCCTAATACACTGGGACAGACCCCATTTTATAATACTATTATTATTATTTATATAGTTTTTAAAGAAAGTAGAATAACGGAAAGGAAATTAAAATATATTGAAATATATGAAGGATATAAGAATATTAAAGATATGATAGTGTATTTTTAGTTTTAAGCATTTTTGTTCCATATTTTATAAAAAATATATATATGTAAATAAAAAATATATTTTAATTTATATTATTATAATGACTAATGATATTATGTCAACTTTAAATAATTCATTTACTTTTTTTATTATACAATTATTTTTATTATTATTTTTTTTTTTTATTATTATTTTTATTTACTTTTATTTATTTAAATGAAAGAACTAATAATTTGAAAGTATTAAAATCTATAAAGTATTACCGATTATATAATTGCCAAGCGTACATAATAAATATATAATCTATACTGAAATTAAATCTGATGAAATTACATCATCGAAAGTCTTTTCGATATATTTTGCACAATTGTCCCACTGTGCGCATATATAAATTATATATATGATGGCCTATTGAAACGTTCGCTATAAAATTGATTGTCAGAGGCTTTCCACAAGACTCTGAAAGTGCATTATATCTTCCCTCGAAGTGGGGGTTGGGCTTGGGGCGTGGCAGCGGTTCACGTTGCTGGTGTAGATAACCCTGATATTGCCAACTAAGAATTGCATTTAATTCGTTTATAGAGCTATTGATTTAATTTACCGCATTTCAACAAGGACAAGTCTTTGCATATCCAGTGGACAAAGCGAAAAGGGACTACCCCCAATGGAAGAGTACGCCCTCAATTCGGGTTTTTGGGGTGGTTTCAATTTTGATTTTTTTTCTATCTTTTCCTGTTGTGATTCAAGTTCAAGGTCATGCAGAGCCTTTGCGTTCATTGTACTTTTTTTTGTATAATGAAAACATTAACTGTGACTCTCAAACTGTGACAAGTGAAGCGTTGCAATTTTGCTCCATGCAAATCAATAATATGGAATTGGAAATGCTTTCATCTATGCCTCACTGAGCTTGAACTGTCTATAAGTAATTAACAAGCACGTGCAAACATAAAGTGCAACAACAACAAGAACAACAACAAGAACAACGACAATATCGGAAGGTCTCGAATCAATTAAGTGGAAACTTTTACCAGCTTGAAGCTCCAAGTGAATTCGAACCTTAAATCGAGGCTCGTTGTTTATTATTAAACGAATCAATATTGTAAATTGAAAAATGGGCTTCGTCAACTGTACACAACTGAGAATATATTTTATTTTATATATTATTCTTCATATGATAAATCATCTATAATATTCGAATTCTGCCTTGCTAAGCGATTCTCTAAGTTAAATGACTCTCTACTCTGCGATTCTCATCGCATTGGAGAATCTTTTCTGCCTACCCTCGAATATACAACAAAAATATAAAGGTAAATATGTTTTAAAATATATATATTGATATATTCATGTCTGTATGCATGGAATGTATGTGTGTATTAGCTATGTATGCATTTATAAAATATATATGTATGTACATATGTATGTAAATTAACATTGTGAACATTGGCAAATAAATAATAAAAAAGTTGTGATGAAATGCTGCCCTCCTATTCAATTCTCATAATTCAAAATCAAACTTGTGGGCTTTCAGCAAACAAAAAGTAAAGGTACTTGAACAAAAGTTTTCTTCAATTCTTCCTTTCCTCCCCTTCCATTTGGCTTTCTCTATTATTATATATACACACGCAAACGCATACAAACATACATACATATGTATACACATATGTACGTATGTATACATACATATATCTATATCAATTAATTTGTTTGTTTTTTTTTTTTTTATTAATTTTGTTGTTCTGTTTTGAGTACAGCAAATACACGAGTTTATCGCCTGATATCAAAACGCGTGCAAAACTATAGAAGACATGAATAACAATAGAATTTTTGGCGGAGCGCAAAGAAAAAAAATAATAAAAGGGGCAGCGGGGCGAGCGACGATTTAAAGTTCCTATTGGAAATTTATATGCAAGCGAGTAGGTATCTACACACACACACACACACACACACAGTGGCAGCACCGTAGCAACAGCGAACGCGTAGGTGGAGTAGAGTAGAAGAAGCGAAAAGAATTAAACGAAAGCCAATGCAAAATAAGCTCAACTTTATTGATGACAGCCAGCCATATCCAGATAGATCCAAGCAACATCCGTTAGGTACAAAGTACTCAAAGAGCGTGAGAGATGGAGAGAGCGGGAGTCAGGTAAAGAGCATAACAAATGATAACTGTACTTTGTCAACAGTTTGAGTTGCAATAGAAAACAATTGAGTTATTGCCTGTCCGGCTGGCTGCCCAGGCTATAGTCTGCGACCTTGTTGGGGTTGTTGCTGCCGCTTCTGCTGCGGCTTCTGCTGCTACTGCGGCTGCTGCCAATCACTTTGTTTACTCATGATATTGTATATACATATGTACATACTACATATATGTAGGTATATATATACATATGTTCATATATACATATATGCAGAACTCATGTATTCCTGTTTGACGTAGGCTTAAGAAAATAATATGAAATATTTGATCTCTTAAATATACATTCATATGTGTTGAGTGTGAGAGTGTGGGTTTATAGCTTTGTAATATAGCAGCTAATAGTCGATACAGTTTGGCAGTCACTGCTCAAGCAGCATGCGGCACATAGTTTGATTAGCACCCGCAGATTTGTTGCCAGTTAAAAAAAAAAAAAAAGTATAAAATTTGTTAAATATTATTAATTATTTTCCTCTTTATAATCTTCGACTGTACCAAATAAAAGCTTCGATTCACGTATATTCGTCATTTCGCAATTCCAATAAGATGCCAATAAGACAATCTGTATTTCTTCTACACGCGTGAATCATACAATATTGGGGAGTGGGGTGGGTCGGTCGGCAGGATTAAAGCTCTAGAAAGGGATGAGCAATTATTTTGCAGACAAGCGAAATTCGCCAGATTGGAATGTGGAAACTCGAAAGCGCTAGAAAAGGATAGCAAGACATTGTGTTCTATTGTGCTGTGCTTGCCGCAGCAGCAGTTGTAGCAGTTGTAGCAGCTGCGAGGCGACATCAACAGCAACAACAACAAACTTGAAAACAGCTGCACATGGCAACAACGCATGTCAAACTGTAATATCTTCGAACGCGCCGTCCACAAGGACAATAACTGTACCCAACAGATAACACATAAATGATTGGCATAAATGCATTTCATTTGCACAAAGGTAAGATCAAAAGTCAACTATTAAGCAAAATATGTTGTGGCTTGCATGCCTTTAAATTTCAAATTCATTTATTGATTTTTCCGATAAAAATGTTTAAAGCAATTTGATGAGAGAGAAAAGGTATTTGCCAATCTGCATAATATACATAGGTGTATATACACCTACACACATACCACACATACACACACACTCATGTCTAGAAATTTACGCACATACAGACATGTCCCATTCGGACTGATAAAAAGAAGAGCAGAAAAATATAGACACGCGGCGCCAGCAGGACTACGCAAGGATACACAGGAGACCATATACATACACCCACTTCCACATACATATATACACACGCTTATTGAACACGACTGTTCCCTGCGCTATAGTTCTTTCATTTTATTCTCTCTGCCTGCGTGCTACTTATGATTAGCATGTTGTTAAAAAATGCTCGTAATTTGCCTATTACTCACTTAAATAGCAACACTTTTTTCAAATCACAATTTATTTGACGAGAAATTGAAGCGTGATGAACGCGCGCGCACAACTGCGAGCACCGGCTTGCTAAAAAATGACGATAGTTCCCTGTTATCGATATAGTGATATCATCGATGTGAAAAGTTGTAAAACCTAACAGCCGATAACCATATGTTTAACAGAAAACTAACTTAAATTATTGAAGCTGCTTTTTAGCATAACTTTAAAAAACACATTTTATCAAGACTTTTGCATGCGTAAGCCCTTCCCTCATTTTCATCTCCTCACGACCACTGTTAACAACAGTGGCCAACTAGTTGTCTGTTATTGCCACTGGTACTGTTAAGTAACATTTATGTCTCACTTTGTTTTTCCTCAAGCACAACAAAAACAAATCGTGACATTACAAAAAACTTTGGAAATTCCAAAATAACAAATTAAATATTTGAGTTGCCAAGAAAGTCGCAATGTTCCACTTTAGTGGCTTCAATATGATGTTCCCAGACGGCGGACGTAGCTTTCAAGTTACTTACAAATGCTTCTCAGTTTCAATGCTACCGGGCAACGAGCGCTCCGACGTAGAGAAGGGCGGAAAGAGTAAATAAAACTGGTGAAATATCTTTAATTTTTGATATACTAATAATGGCTTTGCTTGCAGTTATAATGCCGCCATCTGCATTGGATTCACTTACTCGCTTGAATGTGGAATATCCCATGCTCTTCAAGCTGACCAACAAGAAGAAATCGCGTTCATCCCACGCTGGGGTGCTGGAATTCGTTGCGGATGAAGGCAAATGCTATTTGCCATATTGGATGATGGACAATCTGCTGCTGGAAGAGGGGGACATACTGAACATCGAGAGCGTCTCCCTGCAAGTGGCCACGTTCTCCAAGTTTCAGCCGCACAGCACCGACTTCCTGGACATCACCAATCCGAAAGCCGTGCTGGAGAACGCCCTGCGTAATTTCGCCTGTCTGACCAAGGGCGACGTCATCGCCATCAAGTACAACAAAAAGGTGTACGAGCTGTGCGTGCTGGAGACCCGCCCAGGCAACGCCGTCAGCATCATTGAGTGTGATATGAATGTGGAATTTGAGGCTCCGGTGGGCTACAAGGAGCACAGTGAGCAACAGCCAGCAACGCAGACAGGCGGCCAAGCAGCCGGCGCCAATGAAGCAAGTGCAGGCAGCGCCGTGCACGAGGAGCTGGTCGAGACCTTCAAGGGCTCCGGCGTACGTCTGGATGGCAAGAAGAAGAAGGACAGCCAACTGGAGACGCCAGTCCTAAAGAAGGTCTTGCCTCGCGGCGTGCCCGACTACGATTTCCAGTTTGGTGTGCTGCGTTTCGATCGCAACATCAAGCCAATTAGTGATCGCGGCCAGGACGATGCCGAAACCACCGGCGACGCAGCCGGCACCGATGCAGACAGTTTCCGTGGCACCGGTTTTTCAATGAAGAAGACGCGCAAATAGTATGTAATCCCGCCTCTCACATAGTTCTTTAATCGTATGTTGCACATGGCTCACATAGCAAATAGCAAAAGTAAGAAATGAAATTTCCTCAACAAATATTCAAATTATTCTACAAATTGAGCGTCAGCCTGATCTCCTGCTCCTTGGGCGGTGGTGGCGGGGATATAGTTGTCATTGGGGGCAATCGCCGAATCTTCCTGCCGTGCTTGCCCTCCTTGCGCTTCCACAGACCCGATCTAGGGCGATTGCCCATCTCTCGCATGCGCTGTGCGCTGCCAACATGCTCCTTGTTGTGCTCCACATTCGAGAGGCGTCCCACGGTAGCCATGCAGGTGCGATCGAAGGCAAACTCCCGTTTGGAAGGCAACTGCACCACCACCTTGTCATCGAACTTGCGCAGAATGGTGCCAAAGGTGCCGGCGGCATGGATCAAGTGGCAGGGCTGGCCGGGATTCTTTTCCAGGCAATGGATGCGCGTTCCCACGGGGAGAGCGCCCAATGGATAGGCATCGCCGTCATTTGGACGCACTGCCAAGCCAAAATAAATTATTAAATTGCTCTGGAGCAATGTGAGGTCAACGACTCACCTGGAATACGTGGAATCACTCGAGAGGTCTTCAGTATATCGCCCACTCGCATGTTCTCTGTGGCCAGTATATACTTCAACTCGTCGCCGACAGCAACTAGTGCCACTTTTGCTGTGCGACAGCCATCGCGGAGCAATTCCACAACAATCTCCTCCTGCGGAGCTCCTTCAGTGGGGCCATCGCGCACCCACTTGATCCAGCGATATTGCTGTTTGATACCGCCGCCGATGCCCTTTGCAACCAGGCGACCGCTGACGGGATCACGGCCAGCCAAATGGGTTATCTTCAGGGGTGCCACTGTGTATTCTGCCGGAAAGTGAACTGTTCGCCGAAATTGCTGCCCGGCACCTGGTTTAGGCTTCTCAACCACTTTCGTCTTGGTACGCAGCTGTTGAAGTACAGCTAACGCACCGCGCTGCTGCGGCTGCACCGTTAATGTGCATGTGCTAAGCAGGCGTGTGAGACTTTGCATTTTCACAGAAAATTCTTAATTGAAGCTCATGCAAATTGGTTACAAAACATATAACCACTAACAGACTTCCACCACACTGTTAACAACAGCTGTGGACAAAGTGTGACCAAAAATCGTCAATCAGTTGGTTTTATTTGGCTACAAAATATTTTTATAATCAGGGCTGCAGTAAATGTATGCTTCTTCTTTATCGTCACGTCGTGTGGGCAGCTGCTGCGGAGCGCGCTGCTAGCAAATAAGAATTGAAAAAACCGCATTAAAATTGTGAAAAGTGCACAAATTAAGTTAACAGAAAGCTTATAGATAAGGTGTAAATTAAAGTTGTAAAAAAAATTGCATAAAATATACAGCGAAAACGACAGCAAAAAAGGTACGAAAAAATAATAATAAACAAGGCGAACGAGCCGATAGAAAGAAAAATAAGATACACACACAAACATGCTGTTGATACACACTCACGCACACAATCTCACACACACACGCTCAGTGGCGAACGAACTGCACGAAAAACGTGTTGTGTGCTAAATTTTCTGTGCAAAAAATAGAAAACGCAAAAACAAAAAGTAGCTAAAGCGAAATAATAATAAAAAGCGAAAAACAAAAACAGTTGAGTTTGATAATCAATCGTAAGGCGAATGTAACAAAAAACAAACAATAGTATGTATTAATTAGCATGGAAATACAAGTAGAGAATCAGTAAATAATTAATACAATATATTTGTTATTTTGGAACATTTTCAATTGTTGTACATCTCATGTGTGTGTATGTGTATGTGCGTGTGTGTACCCTTAACTGTGTGTACATATTTTGGTGTTAGGTGGAAAAAAAAGCGGGCGGCAAGTTTACGCAATCGCCAACCAACGAACATATTTATATACATATAAATATATATATGTATGTATGATGTACATACGGCGTTCGTTGTGAAAAGTGTGCTTTTTGTATGTTTACGCTTTTCGTCTGTCCTTTTGTCCGCAGTCGTCGCAGCAATAAGTGAGAGACAAACAAGACACATGCATACATATTTACATTTTTCACACACATACATACAGAAATATGTACCTATGTATGTATTCACAAATGTACGTATACTCAAGCAGGTGGAGTCGCGCCGACGTCGTTTGTTTTTGATTTTTTGTTCGTTTTGTTTTTTCGGTCCGTTGCTAGCTGAAAAATCAACGAGCGGCATTTTTACGCATTTTCAATATGCCATATATACATAAGTATGTGTGAGGGCCTGTTTATATATGTATGTATGTATACGCGCGCTCTTGCGCTGTGTGTGTGTGTATTTTGGTGTTTTTATTTATTTATTGTGTTTCTGTTTTGCTGATGCGAGGCAGCAGCGGCGTAGCAGTGACCTAACGACGTATGATTGTATGTACGTTTAACTGTGTGTGTGTGTGTGTATGTGTGCGCGTGTGTGTTCTTTATATGTATGGGTGTTTGCTTTGTTGTATTTATTTTATAGCATTTTATTTACGTTGTTTTCGTTAATTTTATTTTGGTTTCGTTTTGCATGTTAGCGCATGCAAGCTCGATCGATTGAATGAGAACCATGTGGGGGCTTAGCTGTGTTGCTTGACAAATGTACAAATGTATGTAAATATCTAAATTACATTAATATAAGTAAATTCATTCATTGATTCATACGTGTGCTATGTACATACATACCTACATATGATAATTGTCTATATTAGACAAAAACAAACCGAACACGCTACTGGCCAGTGTTGCCAACTGATACTCATAAGCTTCTTGCCAAAAGTGTAACTGTCAAGTAGAGCTGCCAATTCATCACTGATGAATATTGATCTTTAAGACTTTCGATCATTTAAATTAGTTTAAAATAGTTCACAATTATTATTGTGATAAATAGAAGAACATTTCTGCAGTAAAAATTATTTTATAGCTTACAAAATGATAGGTTATAGGATTCCATACGATTCAATTGCTTATATGAAACGATGCATGTTTATTTTTGATATGTACATATGTGTGTTTGTGTGCAGCTGTGCGTGTAATGTGTGTGTGCGTGTGCATGAATATAAGCACGTTTTCATTACTTTTGCACATTTGGCAACACTGGATTAGCAGAAAAGGCAAACGAGACTTGACAAATTTTCAGGCGTAAATAGAATGATGCTACACTAAACGCATTGCGCGCGCGCTCCTCCATAGAAAATAATTAATAATTTCTTTAAGTCCAGTTGCTTCTGATAGAGCTTTATTTATTTGTAGTTCCGCAGCCGGCAGCTGCTCCAATTGAGAGCGATTTGAAGACTTTGCGCTCTCTTTCTCTCACCACTCTCTACGTTTGCTGCCCGGGCAAGCCGATACCGCATAAAGAGTGAGCGCACGCGCGTGCAATCGTCTCCCAACGCATTGTGTTTTGCTATGAACTGTATGTACTCGATTCGTATGCTCGCATGTGTGTGAATGTGTGTGCGCGCGTGTATGGATGCGTGTGCCTGTGTTCGTTTACTCACGTAGTGCCGCAACGTAGTAGTAGTAGTGTTATTATTGTTTTTATTGTTGTGCCGAGCTGTTTTTGTTTTTGCTTGTTGCCGAGTGCGAGTCGGTTTAATGTGTGCACGCATGTATGTGTAAGTGAGTGTCTGTTTGTATGCATGCATGTGAACGGCTATGGTAGCAAAACATAACCAAAGCAAAGAAGAAAAAAGAAACGAAAAATAAGTACTTGTTTTTTTTTTTTCTCTCGCGCTCTCTGCGAAGTAGAAGACTGAGACAAACTACCTAAAGAGTGTTTGCTATAATTGTATACATGTACACATGCATATATAAATATTTATGTATAATGTGTGTATGTATATATATTTGGGAAATATATTTTTCGTTTTTTTTTTTTTTTTTTTTTTATTTTTTTTTTATTGCTGATGAAAAACCTTGAGTATAAAAAAGTACGAAAAGCGCAAATTAATAGTATTATTCGGTCGGTGTGCAACACGCGCTTTGACAGCTTTATTTACAACACTTTGAAGCGCGCCGCATACAGAAGAAAGCGAGAGCAACAGAAAACGAAAGACAAAAAGAAAAGAAAATAAACAAAAACAATGCGCTGCTAGTGTGTGTGAGTGCGAGTGTGATCAATAATTTCTTGTTTATTTGCACTAATTATTCAAACGGAAGAACACTAATAGTAATAAATGAATTTCTCAGTTTCCACTACAGAAAGAAGAACCAACAACAGGAAAAGCAACAAGAAACAGTCAGTGTGCAAGTGGATACCTCTCAATGGCCGCCACTACAACAACAACCACATTATTAGCAGCAACCATCAATATAAGCAACAACAATAACAACAACGGCAGTAACAGCAATAATAGCAACAGTCATAACAATCCTAGCAGCATCCACAGCAACAACAACAATCACATTGTAACGGTACACACCGTTTTAAACACACCCACCTCCGCAGCAGCAGCAGCGAGCTCTGCAGACGCGGCAACTGTTGCCGCCGCTAAGGACATGCTGCAGCTTCATCATGGCGCCGCTGCAGCGTTAAATAATAATAATAATAATAATACCAGCGCCGAATTGGCAAACAATAATCAAAATAGTAACAATAATAACAACAGCAACAACAACAACAACTCAGCAAACCACCCACCTGCCCATGAAGTCGTCTCCTTAAGCTCCTCTCCGCCGGAGAATGCCTTTGGTGTGCTGCGCTTCAACGAGGATCTGCTCCATATAACGGACAAAGTGACCGTCATTGGACGCAACTCATCCACATCGCTGGTGCACTTTAACGTGGCCGAGAACAATTTGGTCTCTCGGAAACATTTCCAGGTGCTCTACAATCCGGAGCGCCGCGCCTTTTTTGTCCAGTGCCTCAGCAAGAATGGCATATTCGTGGATGACTTTCTGCAGCGACGCAATGTGGATCCACTACGACTGCCCCAGCGGTAAAATCTTTAACTAACTAACCCCATTAATCATCTCAGTTAATTATATTTGTAATTTGTTTTGCAGCTGCTTCTTTCGATTTCCGAGCACCGAGATACGCATTGAGTTCGAGAGTTTCATCTCGACGCCAGTGGACATCGGCTCGGATGCCTCGGCACCAATGCTGAGCAGTCCGACAGTAGCTGGCACAGCTGGTGCTCATGTTATTATAACGCCGCCTCCGCGCGATGAGCTGCATTCGCTGCAGGCGTCGCATCATCACAGCCAACAGCAACAACCAGCGCATCACTTGCAGCAGCCGCCGCAGCAACAACAGCAACAACAACAACAGCTGCCGCCACACCACCCACTCCCAAACACACCACACCACCCGCTTCATCATACATCTGCATCCCTGCAGCAGCAACAGCAGCAACGCCTGCCCGGAGCACCGCCCGCAGCGTCACAGCTGTTGACTACCGGAGGCGATGGAGCTGCCATCTATGCACCGCTCAAAATTTCAATACCCAAAAAGGAGCAAAAGAGTCCCTATCTATCACCAACTGGTAAGAGAAATTCACAAACCATAAAATCCGATAAGCAATTTCAAATTAGAATCCAATTGGACGAAAGGTGTAGAGCAACTTGAAACTTTCGCCATCTTCTGATTCATTGTGTATGTGTGTGTGGCACAGCCGCAGCTGTGCAAATAATATGTGCTATACTTCTCATTCGATCAAGATCGGTTAGTCAGAAGTTCCGAAGCACAATCTCTTCTCTTGCTATATTTGAAATTGTAGACTGAAATGATAAATTGACAAAGTAAACATTTTTGTGTTGTGTATTGTGGGAGCAAACATATTTCTCATAATCAGGTCCCAATCCTTATTCTCTTCTGTAGGTACAATAAGCGCTGCCAACAGTTGTCCTGCTAGTCCTCGCCAGGGTTTTCATCAGAATCAGGCCAATAACTATAACAATTATAGCAACAACAATACGGTAAATATATATATTAAAAACATGAATTCAAGAAATACATTAATTCGTTAAATTGGCATTTGCAGCAGGAACTATTCCAGACACCATCGACAGCCAGTTACAATCATAATGAGAAGCCGCCATACAGCTACGCTCAACTGATTGTTCAAGCCATTTCTGCTGCTCCAGACAAGCAGCTGACACTCTCTGGCATTTATTCGTTCATTGTCAAGCATTATCCCTACTATCGCAAGGAGACCAACAAGGGTTGGCAGAATTCCATACGTCATAATCTCAGTTTAAATAGGTTTGCCAACAGTTGTATTACAAATCTTTAATTCAAGATTTATTCACACGCCTTCCATTGCAGGTATTTCATCAAAGTGGCGCGCTCACAGGACGAGCCAGGCAAAGGCTCCTTCTGGCGCATCGATCCGGATAGCGGCGCCAAGCTGATCGATCACAGTTACAAGAAGCGTCGCCAGCGCAGTAGTCAGGGCTTCCGTCCGCCCTATGGCATGCCACGCTCGGCGCCCGTCTCGCCCAGTCATATGGGTAAGACAAATAGCTTACATCATGGAATTTGGTTTAAATTCTGTCTTGCTTCACAGATAACTCACGCGAGAGCTCGCCATTGCAGGATATTGTGCTGCAGTCAGCTCCTGGTTCACCGGGCATGTCCCTCGAACAGCGCGCCGCTGATGCAGGTAAATAGAGTTGACAACTGGACATAGTTTAGGCTGTCAGGGCTGAGACATATTTGAGAAACAAATGCTTTAAGTGCTTTAAGCTTCAGTTGTGCATAAATATAAAACCAGACAACTATTAACAATTAGATATGTAACCGATGCTGATTCAGATACAATTTTATATAATTTTCGAGTAATTATTAGATGAATACATTAACAACAGATTAAAATTAGTAATATTTGTAATAAAGATGAAAATAAACGTAGTATAGCTGATCCAATTTTGTTAGTCGTTTTTTGTGTTGTGTCGTTTCAAAAACTTTGCTTTAAAGATTACTAATAATATCTATTTCATATTATAATTTGCAGAAATAATCTACAACTCTCAAACAGCGCACCAGCAACAACAACAGCCGCAGCAGCCGCAACAGACATTGGCAAATAATTCCAATCAATTCAAGTGGGTTATTCTCTATTTTATGTTAATATTAGTTCTCTATTTCTAATACAATTCTTTATTTATATTTATTTTGCAGCAGCGGCAGTCCGTACTATGTAACCAATCAAAATGTTCAGCAAGCACATGCTGATGGCGGTAGCGGCGGTGGTGGTGGTGCTGGCGGTGTCGGGGGTGTGGGCGCCTTGATTGCGCTCAAGCGAAATCACGTAATGGCCGTGTCGCAGCCGTCACAGCCAACGCAATTGCATCAACAGCAGCAGCAACAGCAACAGCAACAGCATCCTGAGATTTTTTATGAAGAGCTCCCAACCGATTATAGCGGTCACATGGAGGCGGGCGAGGAGGAGTGTGTCACTGGCGATGCCACAGCGGCCAAGCGTCCGAAATACGTCTCCGAGGTGCTCTGATGCGTACGCATACAGAATCAGAAACAAAACAAAGGCAAATAGTAGTACACAGAAAAACAATCGCAGCTGCATTAGCTGAAAATGCAAATGCATATGCGAATACAAATGCAACTGCGACGGCGACGGCGAGCAGGTGATGAAACTCAGAACCGTGAGGAAACAAGCAAAATGCAACAACAAATCCCACTTTAAAAACAAAAACAAAACAAGACAAAATTACAAAAAATCACAAAAAAAAAAAGAACAGATAAGAAAAAACGGAATAAGAAAGGAAATAGTATCTCCATCTTGTATATTGAATTTGCCAAACCCAAACAGCAATGCAAACCCCAGGCGGAAGCAAAGAGAAACAACAAAGCAAAATTGATGCGGAATGTTTATTATAAATAGAACTGTGAGATTGTGTTTAAAGTGTTGTGACCGTACAACGGTTAAACGGCGTGCAAAACACTATTCTAAAGAAAATCCCAATATTTACGATTTAACCCTTAGCTCT
The DNA here is from genome assembly GCA_030914335.1 of Drosophila borborema. Taxonomy (NCBI): domain Eukaryota; kingdom Metazoa; phylum Arthropoda; class Insecta; order Diptera; family Drosophilidae; genus Drosophila; species Drosophila borborema. The sequence goes on along the minus strand of JAUESP010000304.1, from coordinate 2,701,092 downwards.
GACGAATTCAATATGCTCGATGACGCTACTCTCTAAGTACATATAATAAATATTAAGATTTAAATCGAAGTAATGCAAATAATATAAAAGAAGGAGAAAAAAAATGAATATATATACATATATGTATATATTCATACAATTGATTATTGTAATGATGTTTAAGATGTTATAGCTATGTGACCGAAATGAGAGAAAATAGGGGTTAAACCTAGCAACCAACCACACAAGTAACAAACAAGCAAACAAACAGGCGAATGAATATTATTACCTATCTACATACCTTTACCTATATCGATTAAAATATATATATAAAGTATATACAAATATTAAAACTAAACGAAATGATAAATATCTACAAATTTACGGATACAAATACAAATACATAATAATTCATAAACCATCTAAGTATAAAAACAAATCTAAAATCAATTGCACTTTATTTCTTAATAATGAAGAAATCCCATTTAAGTGTTTGGACAAATTGTGTATTAAAACAAAAAAGCAAATGTCAAAATTAATTCGTTTTATTTTAATTCTTAAGAATTGTTATGTTATTCGATTTGAAATGTGACTTCGTGTATTTAGTGCTTTAAGACTTTTTAAATTATCGCAAAAGCTAAAATTTACAGTCTCATGATAATGTCTTGATTAGATTTGTTCAAGACAAAAACATTAGCTAGCGATAAGTGAGTGATCTCAGAGGTTTGGTTAATATAGAGATTGCTTTGAATTTATTTAGATATTCACCGTGCTCGATATTGATTTAGTATAATATTTAAATGATTTATGCGACGGTTTTGAATTTTGTACAAAATTTCATATTTCTTATCTAGAGTGAGGAGTTTCGATTTGCCAGGACCTTCATAGAATTCGCTACCAGACATTTTAGTAAAGTTGATATGGCCAAGTAGATCTTTAACAAATTTTTCTCTGTTCATAAAACAGTCCTCTTTCTTCGATTTGCATTCCGATTCTACATTATTGGTTTCGTCGTTGCTTAAATTGATATCAACGTCGCTATCATTCAGTTTCAGGCTGCAATCGTTGGCTGACTCATTTTCATTCAGAAATCCATTCATTTCCAAGAACTTGGCTATCATATTGTAACGTTCGATTTCCGACTTGAATTTGGAAGTAATGGACATATATTCGGAGAACGCATGATAGCTGAGCAGAAGAGCTTTGTCGCAAAACAAATCCTTTTGATGTTTGGATGTTAAGATTGACGAAACATCATTGATTAGGTTCTTGTTTTCAAAGTTGTGTCCCAACTGAAACAGATCAATCAATTCGTCCACATCCATGGACTGGGCCCGTTCTGTCAATATAACGAGACAGTCCTCGATGATGGACGGGACTAGCCAACGTTTACCACAGACAAACAACTCGCTGATTGTTTGTGTACTATGCTCGCAAAGATTAGCCTTTTCGTATGTATATACGTATTCACGGAATATATTGAATGTCGTTGGCGTAACATCCTTCAGACATATTTGATTCGACATCGACTCCTTGAAATCGCCCAGAAACATACGCTTGAAGAAATCCGACGCGTTCGACAGGACCAGCTTATGGCAGTTAAATGTTGTGGCGCCCACCGAAATAACGCAGTCCGTAAAGCTGGTATCAGTGCTCATTCTTTTGGATGCTTCCGCCAACCTTCAAATAGATCATTTAATAATAGTCATTACAGGATAGCTGGGCATACCATTGACTCATGGCTTTAAAAAGTATTTACACGCAGAATAAAAAAATTTATACAGTATATATTAGAATAGAATTAATGTCAAAGGCCTAGAAACGGTTTAATAATTGATGGTAAAGTAAAAAAAAAAAAAAATTAAAAATAAGAAAAACAGTGCTGGAAATCGACAACAAAATATTTTGAAGTTATAACATAAATGAGGTTAGGAATCTTGTCGTTCCGGTTGTATTTCATTTACTGATTTAAATACACCCCTTGATTATCAAGATTTAGCAAACCAAAAGGCATTTATTTAATGAAATTGTTAAAAGAAAATAATTTTATAATGTTGTGATTAATAATTATTGTTCATATGGCATTGGTCTCTTTTTTAAGCCAAGCCAAGGTGAACGGGTCATTGGATAAAAGTGGCGAAAGAGTGTCCCAAACCAACTTATGGTAATCGTTGAGTATTTTGATTTCATCGTTGGTCAACAGTTCCTTGATAACCATCTTCGTCTGCTTGGGGCACATCGTGATCGTTTTGAACGTAAGGGCGCCACGATTTGAAAAGTTATGATTCAATTGTGCGGGAACAATTTGGACGATGTCCTCGATGCGTATGCCAAATTCGCCATCCTTATAGAATCCGGGCTCATTGGAAATGAACATATTTTGCTGTAGCCCAGGATCATCAGGCATTGGACGGAAGCCCACGCCCATTGGACCTTCGTGCACGTTCAAGAAATGCCCGATGCCATGTCCAGTGCCATGGCCATAGTCTAACCCGATGTCCCAAAGAGACTTTCTTGCCAGCACATCCAGAACTTGGCCCTTTGTCTTCGTTGGAAACACTGTCGACCCGAATGTAAGCTGGCCCTTAAGAACACGGGTATAGGTTTCCTTTTGCAATTCGGTGGGATTGCCAAAATGAAAAGTTCTGGTAACATCGGTTGTGCCATCCAAATATTGGGCACCCGAATCACATAGATAGACTTCCTTGTCGTTAATGGGTCGATTAGTCTCCTGCGCTGGATGATAGTGAATGACTGAACCATTCGGACCCGACGAGCTTATCGTTGTAAAGCTCAGACCCATGTAGTTGTCTTTAGTCTTTCGAAATGCTTCCAATTTATCCGCACCAGAGATTTCATCGACTGCCTCGCCCCGTTCAACTGTTGATTCCAGCCAAGCGAAATACTGACACAAAGCAACACCATCTCGTATATGACTATTCACAAAGCCCTCGATCTCCTGATCGTTTTTAATCGCTTTGAATAAGGCAATCGGTGTGATATCCTGATGTCGCGCTGATTTCGGCACGAGGCAATTTAAATACAAACTGCTCGTGGGCGATATCCATATCTTATCGTTCACATTGGACGTCATTTGACGTACTCCATCACCAATTGATTCGTAGGGTCGTACCGATATTTTAACCCCATTTTCCTGAAGATGATCTTCAAAGTTAGGTGGAAGTTTTGACGAATCAATGTACAAAACAATATCATCGTGTGTTACAATCATAAATGCGAAGAATACCGGATTATAGGCAATATCCGAGCCGCGCATATTTAGGAACCAGGCAATCTCATCCAGAGCGCTAACGATCAAAGCATTCGTATTATGTTGCTTCATCTGCTGGCGAGTCCGTTCCCATTTCTTGGCAATTGTCTCGCCGGCAAAATTCAATTTCAATGTTATCAACATGTTAGAGGGACGCGGCGGCTGATCGTCACCCCAAACCTGATCGATAAGATTCTGTTCGATGCCTACCAGAGAGCAATCGGATGCAATCAGATCCTTCTCAATCGTTTTCGCAGCGCGAAATGAGAATAAACGCGGATCGACGCCAACGGCGCTGCCTTTGGGCAAATTCTTGCTCAGCCATGTACCAATCGATGGCGTTGCTGCCAGTCCATCCTTAACCAATGTCCAGTTCGCGTCGAGCTCCTGCTCCGCCTGCTGATAATACCGACCATCTGTCCACAATAGTGCACTGTCATTCGTTATAACCGCTGTGCCAGCCGACCCGGTGAAACCGCTTATAAATGCTCGTCTCTCATCGTGCGCACATTGGTATTCGCTTTGGTGCGCATCATCGGATGGAACTACATAGGCGCTAATTCCAGTTACTTCCGGTGTACTGGCCAATTGCATCAGTTCCCGAAGCTTTGCCAATTTCTGGGTTGTGGCTTTCATTTTCATGCCTCCACTTCTTGCACTGAGTATGTTCGCTGCTCATGCAAACAAATATGTAGTTGTTTGATAAGCAATCGATGTAGATAACTGGCTAATCTTAAGTTGTATTACCAAATCTCTAACTAACTTCGCAGTTACTGTTATCAAGTAATTCCAATTTTTTCCTTCCAGCTGGCTGTTTTCTTATTCTACTAGTGTTGAAAAGTACACAAAAAAATATACTTCATATTATCGATAACAAGACAAGCTGTTATTTTTAAATAGCCACTAACAGTTGTGATTATTATATTTTATTAAATTAATATTATTTATTCGTATGTGTCTTTTTTGAAATTTTGTACATATTTTCATATTTAAATTCATCTGTAAGCAAAGTAGACTTCCCGGGACCTTCATAAAATTCGGCGCAACTCATTTTTGTGTAATCTATCAAGTTCAATATGGATTCGACAACTTCTTCGCATTGTTTTAGCTCAGTCTCATTTGAACTATTGCTGTTTTCTTTTGTGTCTCCAGTATCTACATTAGGCTTCTTTTTCTTGTTGCTTTTCTTCATATGTTTTTTGTTAATTGGCGTATTTTCTTTCAATTTTATAGCATTTAAATACCCATTATTTTCTAAATATTTGATAACCATCTTAAAACGATCTTTTTCCGGCAGAATATTTTCAACCGCTTTCATGTAATTTTTAAACACATCCAAACCTAATTGAAGAACTCGAGGGTTATCCAAGATTTCTCGAAATTTTTTCCATTGCATGTTGATATGCTCAATAAGAGAGTTAATATCGAGATAATATGCAAATTCAAACATCTCAATAAGTTCATCAACTATGCAATTTACGACACGATTGTTCAACAACTGCAAGCAATTATTTGTTATCGAAGGTACAATCCATTGGTTACCGAATTCATATAGATCCATTAACACTCCAATATCATATTCCATAAGCTTGTCTAAATCGTAGGAGTAAACATAATGACGAAATATTTCAAAAGTCTCTGGCGTTACATTCTTTAAGTAAATGTCTCCAGAAATTGATTCTTTACAGTTAGTCAACATCATGCGCTTAAAGGCATCCGAGGCACATGCCAAAATTACTTTATGGCACTCGAATGTTCTGGATTCTACAATAATACGACAGTCGGCCAACTCCGTATTTAAATTTTTAAGAGCAGGAAGCAACCTTTAAGAGAGAAAAAAGACATATATAATTTATTTTTAGAACAAATAGCCCATACAGGATATTTACCATTCAGTCATTTTTACAGCGATATTATTTCCAGGAGATTTATGCTGGAAGAAAATTTTATTTAAGGTTAAGAAACTCATGGATTGAAATATAATCATATGTCCATACATATTTTCTAGCACACAGATAAAATTAAATTTACTCACATGGGCGTAAATACGTCAGGACGGACAATGCAAATGGCTTTTATCTAATATTACTCGTCTCAAATGTAAAAGCTGGCTTAGCAATGAATGGCTACTGAAATTTTCAATTTAAATGAGTGCTCTTGGAAAATAATAAGGATAATCGATAAACACTGTTAAAAGACTCCGTATGTTCACTGTTAAAAGACACTAGGTTATGCCACTAACCATACATATGTATGTTAAGCAAAGAGCAGTTCCGTTACTTTTGATGTTAACTAACAGCGCTGTTGTGATGTCACTATTTCAAATGTGTACCCTGTTATATTGCATGGTTAGAGCTGTTATCCAATTGGATATTTGGCGGCAGTCAGAGATTGACAATTACCAACAGCGATTGCTTATCGAATCACTTCTCACAAAATTAAAATGCCTTTATTTATAAAGCAGTGGACAAAGTTATCGTTTAAGTTTAGATAGAATGATTTTGAAACGGTTATCATTATCATCAAGCATACATTTTTAAGGATTTCATTAAATATAATCTTAATGTTTGATTTGTTTGATTTATGATTATAATTTAGTTAGCTACTTTTGGAGTTTTGTTTTCACTTATTATTTGTCTTTCACAATTAAGCTTAAAAAATCTATCCGCTGTTAGTCATTTATCGATGATCACTCCACAAAGTACCAATCGAAGCAAAGTTTAAGTTGTCTCTTAACCCTCTAAACTACTTTCCATAATAATAGAAGAAATTTATTCAAATAATTTTTTATTAAGTGAAATGAGGCTCCTGAACTCAAATATGTACTCAAAAAATTTTAGAAGCTTTCGTTTACCTGTAAGGTGAGAAAATGTGTCACTCTTGGGGCTGTGGGTGTAAAAAGTAGTTTCCAAATAAATTTTTTTTTTTTCATTTTTGATCCGTTTTATTTCTTTAAAAAATTTTAATTTTTATTATGGTACTCAGCGAAACAGTTTTTGTTAGCTAAACAGCATAAATGCAGTTTGCATTTTGTGCAAATGCACTGAGTTTGCGAAGTTTTGCAATGCTTGCAATGCACCATATTTTTCCACCGTCGAGACCCAACCATTCAGTCCATGGTGATTTTAAACTTATTGGCATACTCATACTCATAATTTTCGAATTAAAAAAATAACAAAATAGTTGTAATGGAGTTTTGAGTTCAATTATTTGAGATGCCAAAGAAGAGTTGCCCTGAACAACTACGTTTACACATAAACTAATTGCAAGATTGCTATCGCCACATTACTTTAATGGGTTCCTTTCTTATTTATTCGATAGCTATTTTAAAATAAAAGATAATGACTTTTATAATGAATCGGAGTTATTATTTGCTAACAAGCCCATTAGAGCCACCAGAATATGGTAGGGATACGCATGTTTTATCTTCGAAAACTGGCAACGGCGATCGAGGCCTTTTCAGCGTTTTTTCGGTTGGCTCATATTTCTGCACACTATTTTCATTATTTTTGGATTACTGTATATAAAGGATACAATATCAGCTTCCTCTAAAACAGTATTAAGTGCTTCATAATTGACATGTCCTCATCCGACGGGACTGATTCAAACAACTCCAGGAGTTGTTCATCCGTCAAATCAGACCATTTATATCGAATTCTCAAAGCCAGTTTTGAATCTCTATTTTAAAAAATCAGGCAAAAACAAATATCCAAAGAAAATGCAAGTAGTTCTGAAGTAGCTTCAACAGCAACAAATGCTTCCATGAAGCCCCAAAAGTGCCTCAAGGCGCTTATCACTATTTCTCTGGTATAACTCACAACTTTAACATATTTGCCTTTATGAGACTTTATTTTAATAGTAAATTAACTGACCTTTTACGAAAAAAAATTATGGGTTCAATTGGTTTAATATATTTACTTTTATAAGCGTAGAAAGAGACAATATTCGGCAGATGAAATTTTATGTGCGAAATAACACATTTCTCGAACAAATGTTAATAAAAAGTACCGTTAAAAACTTCAGAAAACTTTAAGAATTTTTACAAACGTTTTGCCGATTATTCTTAACAGTCAAAAATTTTTAAATGTTAATAAAAGCTCTTGGGTTTTTAAAAAAAAATTAAAAATATAATAAGTGTCTCTAGGCACTCTTACATCTTAGTTAGAGCGAATTTTATCATACATATCAATTGGAGGAGGGCAATTATGAATATTGGTATCTTCAAATGCAGTCTGTATTGGTGCTCGAGGAATTATGGAGTATGACATCTGGTGAGCTGCTATCAACAAATACGCCTTAATATGTGAATTGGCAGGCTAAAGATGATAGGGCGCTGGATGAGAGATACATACATACATATGTATGTACATACATACACATCAATCCATTGGACGCGCACGAAAGGTTAAAAAAAAGTACAAGAAATTGTTGCTGAGCAAGCGCATGGACCGACAGAAAGTATTGCAAGTTACATACATACATATGTATGTATGTAAATGAATTCATGCAGATTATACATACATATGTATGTACATACATACATATGTATGTACATACATACATATGTATGTGGACTGGAGTCAGCAGGAATTGAGCTAAACGACGAGTTTCACACAATTGTTTTGCCTTCTAGCCTTGCAGAAAATTATGAGAATTTCGTTGTCGTCTTAGAGCAGCGCGACAGTTTGGCGACTTTGAACACTCTGTGTATGCTACTGTAGGGAGAGGAGGAGCACAAGCGAAACGAAGAAGAGCAGCAGGTAGAGAAGCCGAACGCGCAGAGAGCGAAAAAGAATCGATACAAAACAATAATACATACATATGTATGTATGTATGTTTCAAGTGTGGTCAGCGCGGCCATATATGTATGTATGTACATATGTAAAGGCTCAGTGTGAAAGAGCGACAGAGAAAAGATGAAAAATGTTGCTCGCAGCCCAAGAGTTTCTACAGTAGAGTGAATTTAACTATACATATTTAATTAGTGTTAAAAAAAAACGAATTTTAAAAAATGTGAACAAAATATGTTTTATTTTATATTTGGCTACATATGATATTCAATAAACAATAACTAAAATGTATGGTGAAATAAAAAATAAGGAAATCGTACCTAAAAAGTTTACATACTCTGAAAAAAAAATGTATATGTATAATTATAATCAATATATTAATTCTGATAGCAGTGAAAAAAACAAATAATTACTGTCGAGTATTATTTATAGTTTATTGGGTAAAATCATTTATGTATTTTATATTTACATAGAAAACCTAGTAAAAGTGTATTTGATTATTACATTCATATCAATCTAATACTGACGGACGCCGTCGCGACTCAAATAGTCAGAATTGAATCTTTTAAAAATCTGGGTAATTGTTTCAAATTTAAATTGATACGTAAAGAAACAGGATTTCCCAGGGCCTTCATAAAACTCACTGCCACTCATTTGTGAGTATTTTATTGACTCCAAAAGGGATTTGACAAATTCCTTTTTTGGCTTTTCACTTTCTTTTACACTGATCTCTTTTTTGTGGGTTTCATTAATATTTTTATTGGCCTCGCCACAAAGCTCTGATTTGCTTTCCATTTTAATAGCAGTCTCATTTGGGACTTTAAGAATTGACTTCCTGAGTTCGAATTTTTTATGATCCTCACTCGGATTTGTATTATCCAGATTTGATTTGTTGTTGGCATCATCTTCTAATTTAATACACTGTAGAAAACCGTTGATTTCCAGGTATTTTGCAATCGTTCGAAACTTTGAAATTTCCGATTGATTCTTGGCTACGGTGGTTATATATTCCTTAAAAACATCCGAGCCTAGTAGATACACTCGGTCATTTAGCACGTGCTGTGGCATTCTATATAAACGCGAAGTTACTATTTGAATAAGATACTTGTTATCGAAATTGTACGCGAATTCAAACATCTCAATAAGTTCCTCAACTTTCATAGTCTTGGCACGATCGGTCAACAACTGCAAGCAATCGTTTGTTATCGAAGGTACAATCCATTGGTTACCGAATTCATATAGATCCATTAGCGTAGCATTATCATGTTCCTGCAGTTTGTTGAGGTTGTAGGAGTAAATATATTTACGAAATATTTCAAAAGTTTCTGGCGTTACATTCTCTAAGCAAATATCTCCAGAAATTGATTCTTTACACTCGTTCAACATCATGCGCTTAAAGACATCCGAGGCACATGCCAGAATTACTTTATGGCACTCGAATACTTTGGATTCTATGAAAATACGACAATCGGCAAACTGAGTATCCATATTACTAAGAGCAGGCGCAAACCTTATGTTAGAAAAAAAATTGCTTAAATTTGCAAAAAAGTAGATTTGAGTTACGTACCATTTATCCATCTTACACCGCAATATTTTATTTCCAGAAACGTTCGTAATTCTGTGATAAGTAAAAATAACATACATATGTATATTACCGGAAGGATTTGGCGATAAGCGTTAATTCAATACTGGGGAATAACCCACACAGCATGCACATTAACATGTTATACGTACATATGTATGTATGTATGATTGTACATGCCTAAATACATATGTATTTATATAGATATAAATACATATGTACATACTATTGATACTAGACTTGCCATGTATCACGACATATAAACCAAATTAACTTACAGAGACTTCAATTAAACTTTAAATGCAAGATTCACTGCTCTTTATTCTTCTAATCGCGAATTATGCACAGAATGTGTCTTAAAGTTTTAAGCGACCTTCCGCATGTGATATCGATATATTATCATTAATGATCTTATTCAACCAGGGTTGAAAAATACACAAAAAAAATATTCCATATTATCGATAACAAGACAAGCTGTTATTTTTAAATAGCCACTAACAGTTGTGATTATTATATTTTATTAAACTAATATTATTTAATAATTATACTTATTATTATAATTCGTATGTGTCTTTTTTGAAATTTTGTACATATTTTCATATTTAAATTCATCTGTAAACAAAGTAGACTTCCCGGGACCTTCATAAAATTCGGCGCAACTCATTTTTGTGTAATCTATCAAGTTCAATATGGATTCGACAACTTCTTCGCATTGTTTTAGCTCAGTCTCATTTGAACTATTGCTGTTTTCTTTTGTGTCTCCAGTATCTACATTAGGCTTATTTTTCTTGTTGCTTTTCTTCATATGTTTTTTGTTAATTGGCGTATTTTCTTTCAATTTTATGGCATTTAAATACCCATTATTTTCTAAATATTTAATAACCATCTTAAAACGATCTTTTTCCGGCAGAATATTTTCAACCGCTTTCATGTAATTTTTAAACACATCCAAATCTAATTGAAGAACTCGGGGGTTGATCAACATTCCTTTAAAATGTTTCCATTTCATGTTGATATGCCCAATAAGAGAGTTAATATCGAGATTATATGCAAATTCAAACATCTTAATAAGTTCATCAACTAAGCAATTTTCGACACGATCGTTCAACAACTGCAAGCAATTATTTGTTATCGAAGGTACAATCCATTGGTTACAGAATTCATATAGATCCATTAACACTCCATTATCATATTCCTTAAGCTTGTCTAAATCGTAGGAGTAAACATAATGACGAAATATTTCAAAAGTCTCTGGCGTTACATTCTTTAAGTAAATGTCTCCAGAAATTGATTCTTTACAGTTAGTCAACATCATGCGCTTAAAGGCATCCGAGGCACATGCCAAAATTACTTTATGGCACTCGAATGTTCTGGATTCTACAATAATACGACAGTCGGCCAACTCCGTATTTAAATTTTTAAGAGCAGGAAGCAACCTTCAAAAGAGGAAGGCAAATATAATCTAATTTTAGAACAAATAGCCAATATAGGATATTTACCATTCAGTCATTTTTACAGCGATATTATTTCCAGATTTAAAAGAAACGGTTTATGCTGGAAAAAAATTGATTTAAGGTTAAGAAACGCATGGATTGATATTTAATCATATGTCCATACATTCTAGCATACAGTTAAAATTAAATTTACTCACATGGGCGTGAATACGTCAGGACGGACAATACAAATGCCTTTTATCTAATATTAGGCGTCTCAAATGCAAAAGCCGTCTTACCACTTAATGGGTACTGAAATTTTTAATTTGAATGAGAGCTCTTGGATATATCGATAAACACTGTTAAAAGACTCCGAATGTTACGCTCTAACAGAGTCTTGTACATAATAATGTTACACTAAAATGGACGAAAAGAAGATGCTATGAAATACTCGAAATAAATATGTAATTCTGATAATATAATAATTAAATTTATCACAATATTAATAACGAATATATTGTGAATAATATTTTTTGAAATATTACAATAATAATCATCAATGCCCTTGATGATGGTGCCAGTTTCAAATGAACATTAATCGATACACAAACGATAAGTTTCAATTCACATTTGTGATTTGGTTGCTTGCTGTGCGATTGAAAGTTCGGAGTGTGACATTCCGCATTGAATTATTTATATTTACGTTTTTAAACTAAAAAATTACCGAAAATGGTGGTCAAAGCTGTATGCGTTATCAATGGCGACGCCAAAGGCACCGTTTTCTTCGAGCAAGAGGTAAGAACGTTTTTTTCTAAAGAAAACCAATAGATGTCTGTAAAATACGAAGGTCAATTAACCGGCCACACCGCGCCTCTCCTAACTAATACAACTGAATGCTTAACATACATACATATGTATGTACATATATGTATGTACATATATATATGTATACTTAATATGCATATTCACTTATGTGTGTGATGTACATTCGTATGCATGAGTGTATATGGAATTGTACAAAGTTCTGAAGCTACTAGAATTTCAATTGCATGAAATTTGTGCAGTGTCATTTAACAAATGGGTTATATAAGCACAACACTACGCACATGTGTATACATATGTATGTGCATGGCATACACTAGTATGTGTGAAACGTTTTATTTCCCTGCTTTAGTTTTGTAGCTGTAATCTTATCTTATATATACTATTATATCTGCACTCACTGAATCGTGTTCATCACTTAAATACACAATTATATATATATGTTAATAAAGTATTAGTTTTCATTTTACATGTACATCACTTTTATTAATACATATGTGCATTTTATATGCTTATATTCGTGGCTCTCACATTCAATAATGTTAAGTTGCTCGCTGACATTAGTATTATTCATTCATTACTAAAACTTTGCTTTACATTTTACATTATCATTATTAAATGATGTTCAGTTATGCGCTGACATTCATGATGATCTGTTGAATACTTTAATGCTTTATCGCCATGATGATGCACATTTTGGTGGTGCTTATCAGCTGGCTTGGTGTAGCACTATAATTTTTTCTATTTTGCTGAACACTTCTAATATCTGTTTCTGATCCTTGTTAAACAGTCGGACGGTTGCCCGGTGAAAGTTACCGGAGAAGTGACTGGATTGTCAAAGGGTCAGCATGGCTTCCATGTGCATGAATTTGGCGACAACACGAATGGCTGCATGTCCTCAGGACCGCACTTCAATCCTTACCAGAAGGAACATGGAGCTCCTACTGACGAGAATCGTCATTTAGGTGACCTGGGCAACATAATAGCCACCGGCGAGGGTCCCACTCCGGTTGACATATGCGATTGCAAAATCACACTCTTTGGAGCCAATAGCATTATCGGACGCACTGTAGTGGTGCACGCTGATCCCGATGACCTGGGCAAAGGTGGTCATGAGCTGAGCAAGACAACTGGAAATGCTGGAGCTCGCATTGGCTGTGGCGTAATTGGCATTGCCAAAATCTGAACAAATTTCAAGCATTTTTATTAAATGCTTATATAAATAGACATACATGCTTATATGGAATTTAGTCTTACGAGTGGAACATAATATCGGGTTGAACTTTCTATTGGATACATATGCGCGTAAAGCGAATTTTTCCTTAATTTGGTAGTTGCTAAATATAAAGTTTGAAGATAATAAATGTTATCAAATCAAAAATAATTCAGCTTCTCTTTTTATCAAGAGCAGATGTTAGTCATTGAGTTTGAGATTTACAACAATTTTACGCGCTAGTATGAACATTTTATTGGTTTAAAATTTTTTACTAAAATTTATCGTAAACAATGACACATATGTATATAAATTAGTAATATTTACAATACATGACACATTTCAATTACCTTGATCTGTGGCATGACTATAAAACAATATCAACGAGTTTCGAAAAAAAATTAGCGAATAGTTTGTGTTGGTGGTATAGAATATTTGTCAAGTGCGTCTATTTAGGTCTTATTGAAATACGACTGATAGACAATACCCAATGATGAAGTTGCGAAGAGCGTGAAGTAGCTCCACCAGGTGGCAAAGCCTAGAAAGCCCTTGTACACTTCAGTGGAGAACACCTGTGAAAATATCTTAATTTAAAATGAACTAAAAAATGATAAATATAAAAGTTCTCACATTTTTCAAACTTGCGAACGATGCCTGTAATGACTGCGCGGATTCCAAAATATTAAATTCGGCTTCAACATTGTTTTCCCTGGGAATTGTCGCCAATTCTGCATCGGCGGAGCATTCGTGCTGCAGAACAACCGATTCTTTAAAGATTCCCGTCCAACTAAAGCCACCAAGACTCTTGTACATTAGCGTCAGATAGAGGCACAGAATCAAAGGCGCAGCAAACTGCAGCGTCACAACACATAGATAGTAGAATATCGAGGATATCTATACAGGATAGAAAAATGTTAATGAAATGTGAATTCATTCGTAAGTGATTAATTTATGCCTGCCTTCTTCTGAAATTCCACATTGGTGATGCGTCCAGCCTCCTTACGAAGATCAACAATTTTGTCATAGGCCAAGTTGAGATACGATTGCAAATAGATGGGCATCAGTGCAAAGCGCATTACAACCACAAAGACGACTAGCAGTAGGCGAAGTGTTTCGAAAACATGAGGCTTGAGACTAGAAAATAAAAAAATAATAAATAAATAAATACTTGATCAATCAACTGCGAATTGATTCGTCACTTACAGTGGATGCTGCATGCCCTCGAAAACGCGCACTGTCAGGTAATCTCGACTGATGGGTCTTATCCACAATATGACTAGTATAAATGGCAACACAAAGCTCACGTTGAGCGTAATTTGGAGCAGGCGATTACCTCGACAATATTTTAGGGAATCCCAATGCATTTTGGCCATGCGCAGACCCGGAAATGTGAATAGGGAGCCCAGAAGGCCGCAGCTCAAGGCAACGAAGAACTTGACAACAATCTTTGAGGCTGGCCCACTATAGAGTAGAGATAAATTAGTGAATATAAGTAAATGAACATAGCCCAAATAAAACTCACGATGACGGCAAACCCTGTTCGGTGAGAAACTTTGATGCGCTGGCGTTGAAGCTTGTGTATGCATCTTCAAGACCCGTTTCGAGGATGCGCTCATCAATGATGAGTACAATCATTGCAATTAGTAAATAGACCAGGCAGGCGACAATCACCATGGAGCGCTCCCCTATCGATTCCTCACTTTGGAAATACATCACAGTGAGTGAGGAAAGTAGCTTGATGGCAAAAAATATCACCAGAAGGCACCAAACCATGCTCAGATTGATCTCCTGTTTGAGCGGATAAAAGTAGTGGAAGAGCTCCGAAATGACATATACAATGCCAGCATATACGCTGAAATCCAGCAGCCATTGATATTCGGTGAAATACCGTAAATGAATAACATCTCGTTCCACTACTGGCAATGTCTCCAGCTCGATCTCAATGCTGCGCGGTATGTGAAACTGCTGCGATGAGGCGCCGTTGCTTAGCCCATTCTGCTGCTTATGCTTGCCCTTACCGCCACGCTCTTTCGGCACGCCGCCCTTGGTGCGCAGCTCATCGTCAGTGGGATGTAGATAACGAAACAGCCCGGTCCGGCAGAGTATCCATTTGGCAAAGGAATAGTGGGGGCTCAGCTTCTGGATAACGCTGACCATAACCAGCGTAATAACCAATTGTGCACCAAGTATGGCCTAAAATTACATTTTTATGTCATTAGAATCTTCAACAATCAACATTTCTGTCATCTATAACTATTTTTGGGTCAATTCTATTTTTGGTCAATTATTATGCACAATCCATTTTTCCGGGCATGCCGAATTGTCATTCCGATTTTTGCTTACCATAATTCTGTGTTACAATATGCTAAGTGTCTGGTGTAGTTTGGGTCATGAAGCAATATGTGTTAATTGATGTTTTAATTAATTCATGTTTCCTAATTAAAATAAGTAAATGAGAATCTGCTTTAGTTTTACAGAAACACTCTGAACTATTTGGATCGAACGACTCACATCAAATGAACTTATTGCCCTCATATCTAGTTCGTAAAGTTTGAACTGCTTGCATTGTTTTGAGATTTCACAGAACAATTTTTAAGAGCAACTGCTGATGCTATCGATATGCTTACAATACGTATCGATACGGAATCATTGCCTTTGCAGCCCTGGCTGATGCACGTTTTTGAATGCCGGCACAAAACAAAAGTGAGGAATAATAAAGAAAAATAATGTTTATGAATGCAAATCTGTTCGAGCCGGGAAAATCAAAGTCGGAGCGCAGCTTTATACAGGGTGCAGTAAAGCAAAATACGCGCTTCGATGGCCGCAAATCAAACGAATTCCGTGATGTGAAGTTAACTTTCGGCTCCGACTGGGGCACAGTGGCGGTGTCCATGGGTGATACAAAGGTACTGGCACAGGTCAGCTGCGACATTGGGACACCGTCCAGTGCGCGAGCCAACGAGGGTACACTGTATTTGAACGTAGACATCAAGGGTGTGGCATTTCTTGATGAAATTCAGTCGACCCACGATCAGCGATTCTTAACACTCAACTCGCTACTGGAACGCACCTTTAGGAGCTCGCGCTGCCTGGATCTTGAGTCTTTGTGCATCGCTGTCGAGCAGCACGTATGGTGTGTGCGCGTTGACATCAATGTGCTAAACCACGATGGGAATTTATATGGTGTGTAAAAATATACTGAGAAGATATAAATTTTATAAAAAAGGTTTTTTGTTACAGATGCAAGTACGATTGCCGCGCTAGCAGCACTCATGCACTTCCGTCGACCGGAGGTCTCCTATGCGGAAGAGAAAATACACACATTTAGCGAAAGGGAACGTGAATTGTTGCCTCTGCTATTTACGCACTATCCTGTGAGCGTAACATATTGCGTGTACAAGAGCAGTTCGCAACCATTGGTCGACCCAACATTGCTGGAAGAGAATGCCGCAGACTCGATCATTGTATTGAGCTTTAACTCGTACCAAGAGCTGTGTACACTCAATGCTGGTGGCACCGCTCCAACCAATGTACGCACCATCATGCAATGTGCACGCAGCGCAGCGAACCGATCGAAAGCGCTGGTGCAATTCATACGCAAGGCACTAGAGTTGGATGCAGAGCGTCGATCACAGCCTGGTCGAGTTGGCGGCTTGGTGGATCTCTTAAATGATACTGCGCCCATGTTGAGTTTCAAGCATTTGATGGCTAATGAAGTGCAGAAGGAAGATGTACAGCAAACCATTAAAGACGTAAAAGTTCCAGATCCAGTGCCGCCAACGGAAATAGTTGCTGATAAACAGTTGCCTATGGTCACACAAAAAGATGGTAGGAGTATTGAAAATTACTGTGCATTACGTTTTTTATATCAAACTACATTTACCTATGTTAGAAACGGCTATGGATGAAACCAGCTGGTTGCCGGCGGAACAAAGCCAGTGGCAGCAGCAACAGGTCGAAGATGTGCAGCAAAGCTTAAAAGAGTCAACGCAGACGACTGTGAAAACCAGCAGCCAGTCTAAGCACAATCGGGGCAAGAATAAAGTCAACAAGAAGCAAGCACTAAAGAAGCAAGGTAAGAGGATTTTTATTATATGATCAATTAGCAGACATTTTAAACTCAATAATTTACAACTTGCAGATCAAAGCGATTCGGAAGAGGAAGTTACACACATCCTTTGAGAAACGAGTCTTGCTCATCACATAAATAAATAAAATAAATCATACTATATATTATATTTTTACATATCTTTATATGTACATACATATATAGTTTTTAAGTCAAATATATACTTAAGGCTCAATTTGGTATAAGCATAAATTTTGAGTATGTAATCGAAATTAATCATGATAACATGCAATAGCAAGTTGAAGCTAACGAAATTGTTGAAGGCTTTAGTGGGATGAGCTCAACACTGTCTGTAGCAATTGTTGCTGGTGTAGTTATTGTCAGGACAGGTGCCACACCCACGCTGGTCGTAGTCTATTCGTAGTAGTAGAAAAGAGGGGAGTGTGTTTTTTTATATATATAACGAAAAAATCAAATGATCGCAGATGGAAAAAGATTCTTATTTCCCATATTTACAAAAATTGTATTAAATACCATAGGAGAAATATTTTATGTAGATTCAGTTGTAACTTTTTAAAATAAATTGGCTAATATCCTGTTACGTAATATGCTTTTGATTTTAGTAGAAGTGTTTTAATCAAACTTACATTAAATAGACAAATATGTATGTATCTGATATTTATTTTTGTTCTTATCGAACATTTGTGTATGCCGTAGCCAGATTACTTCCTTTATGGATTACCCACGTTGGCTACCTTTGCTAGCAAATACTCTGAGTACACACCGAACTCCAAGGAGGCTCAACCGCAGGTAACCAAGAGACTTATAGATATCATAGATAATTGTCAATCTAATTTATGTAAATTTGTATATATTATAAATAATTTAATAGTAGTGTAAGTAATACCAACAGCTATTTTTAAAAGTTAGCCAGCGAGCCCAAAAGGGCAGAACTCATTGAGGTCGAAGTCCACAAAGGGGTTATTATAGTCCCGCATGACTTTATAAATAAACAGAAAAAAGTTATATATTTCATCAGCCTAAAAGAATGCAATCGATAGTCTTTTGAAAAGGAACAATTTTTGTTTGACTTTAAATGCTTTAAAATCAAACATTCTTAGTTCCATAGTTCCTTTTATTAACAGCTTACATAAACAAATTATTTGTGTAAAGCATAAAAACTAAAAAAAAAAAAACAAGCAAAATATGGAAAAATCAAACCAATGCCTTGCACCCAAAATTCTCGATATGGGTAAGTGGGAGTCAAGTAAAATTAAGCACTACAATTCCCTGCCACGCATTCAGAAACAGTTGCGCAGGGGCAATTGGACATATATACAGGAACATCCCGAGGTATAACTATAAGAGTATATATTGTATTTTGCTTAAAACTTAATTCAATTCTCAGATACGCGCCATAATACGTGTGATAATGCAACATGTTATCAACGAAAATCCAAACAATGTTCGAGAGTGTATAGGGGAATTCTTCAACTGTCGTCGTACACGATTGCTGGTGCCCATGGTAAGTTGAGCTCGGATCGAACCTTTTGGCTTCCCAAATCTCGCTAAATAAACAAAATAATCAATTTAGGTAAACACCCAATTGAAGTACGTTAAGGAGCAGCTGAAACGCGGGCGTTGGAGCAAATTTGATGCGGAAACATTGTTCATGGAAAGCCCTTCCACGCATTCGTTGTTGTCTACAGCATCCACTGATTTCAATGTCCATCCCGTGCTCACCTATGCATTGGTGTTCAAGAAACCTGACGAGTGCGGCATAGACAAGCCTCCTTATTAAGCACTGATATGATATGATATGCTTGCTGTTGAGGTTCCCAAATAAAATTAATATTTAAAGGCCTATAGCAAGATGTTTTCTCTAACATGTATATTCTTAGCAGTGCACTAAATAATTTAAATAATAATTTCATAAATGAAATGTTAATATATCCTCTTCAAAATATCTACATAATGCTTGAATCCTTTGGGAAGTGTCTGTGTATGCAGATTATGTTAAAGTTAACATGGCCGCATTATCACTTTAGCTGAACAGGTCTGTTAGTCACACTCACTGTTACGCATGCACTCTATGTTAAATATATTATAACCATTTACATTTTCTGCTTTCTCTTTGTAATCTTGGCTTTCGTTGCTTCCCCTTGTTTGTGTGCAGTCTATGTTAAGTTTCACATTGGCATGCTGTGAGTCTGTTAAGTAAGATTGTCTGCAAAATTGAGTGCGAATTTGTTGCGGTCAGTTTATTTGTGGCAGGTGCGGCGGTTGCATCTTTGAAAATCGTGTGAAATTCGCCTTTTTCATATGGTTTCGAATGATTCGATGAGCGTATTAAATTCTCATTCTGGCAACGTGATTATAAACAGCAGGCGCAGTGGAGCTGCAAAAAGAGAAAACGCTCGAATTCCTGCGAATTTTGACATTCGTTCTTTTGTTTTTAATCATATCCCTATATCTATATCGTTTTGCATTTTAAGCCAACAACTGCTCTAAAGTTTGTTGTTTTGGTTTTATTATTTATTTATTTCTTTTCGGTTTTGGTTTTCGGTAAGTTTCTAAGCAATTTTTCGATTGTGTAATATATTACCTTGATTTAAATATCATTTTAAATTTTCTTTACGCTCTCCTCTCTCTCTCGCACTCACTGCCTGGCTCGCTCTGGCTGGGCGACCTTGACGTCGTCTACTCTGTGGGTTTTGTGGTCTAATTAAAGACGCAGCAAATATGCCCAAATTACCAGCAGTTGGCATTGATCTTGGTACAACATATTCGTGTGTCGGGGTCTTTCAGCATGGCAAAGTTGAGATCATTGCCAACGATCAGGGCAACCGTACCACGCCCAGCTATGTCGCCTTCACGGAGTCGGAGCGTCTCATTGGCGATGCGGCCAAAAACCAAGTGGCCATGAATCCAAATAACACAATCTTCGGTGAGTCCCGTTTACAAATCATTTGCGACCTAATTCATGACTGAAAACCTCGCGCAACCTAAGGCTCTTCTAATTTCTTGAGGATTTTATTGTATATATGAGACACATGTATATATACGTATATGTATATGCTATATATATTATAAATATATTTAGTGCATGTAGCTAGTTCTTGGCTGCTCTTGCATGCAGCCAGCTAAAAGTAGTTGCCCAAAATGTATTTTTGCACTTTTCGCTCGACCTCCTCCGTGTCGCCGTGCTCTCCCTTTCATTCATCTAATGAGTCGCATTCACATGTTGTGTCAGTTCGCTCGTTGCATGCCACCGCCCGCTGCCAAAATGTTTATTAGCATAATCTGTGTCAGCGCATTTCATGGTTCCACCACAACTGTGAGCCAATACAAAAATATTTACATGACAATATTTACAAATTGACTTTGCTCTGGCTGCGTATTGGTTCTTAACCACGCAAATGTACATATATTTCTCAACCGCTCAACAGCAGAACAACAATTTTTCTGATTTGCCTTGATACGATAGTTTCTCTATTGATTAACTTGAAATTTTAGTTTTTTTTTTTTTATATATATTAAAATATATACATATTTTCTTATGTATATAATATCAATATACATTCTATTTAGCCTCATTTCTAAAGTCAGCTAAGGATCGTTCGATCTTTAGAGAAAGCGAAAAGAAAAATACAAATAAATATTACTATAAATATAAAATATGTTAAGTAGTCAAATTCATAAAGCTTAACATCAGGATTTTTTTTTTGAAAATATTTTAAATAATATAAGGAATGATAAGGTTTTGATAATTGAGCATACTCTAAGATGCTGCCATATGTACAGCTAAATCATATAAATAAATGAAGAGAAAATATATAAATTAATAATAATGGCTTATTTATATTTCATATTCCCTGCTCTCATACCCTTAGCATACATTCAGATTTATTTGTATTTATTTTAGTTATGTCTAGAGCATCCTAATGAATGAATGCATATTTATATCTATAATTTTCCTATTATTATCATGACTCTCATTGCCTTAGCATATTGTAAGATTATTCTAAATATATGTACATATAGAAATATACAAAAATGTATTTATAAAGTTTGGCATCTTCATGTCAGTTCAGTTCTGTCTAGAGTGAATGAATGAATAAACTATGAATATTTATAATTATTCATAATTCCGACTCTCATTGCTTTCTTCTATCGAAGTTCTCACGCTCTCTCTCTGTTCTTCAGTTTAAACTAGAGCTCAATTCATTTACCATGCTCAGCTCTATTTAAATAAAAAAAAACTATATATTTATATATAAACTCCATGACGACGATATCGTAGTTTTTGTGAGCTCTGCGATTAGATTTTGTGCGGGTCTAATGCAAGACATCTTTTCTTTTTTTGTACTTTCATTTCAGTCTCAGAGTCCACATAATTCTGCCTTGCCCCGAAAAACCCGCCTAGCCTAAGCCTAGACCTGCGCCTAGTTACGATATACTTTACTTTAAATTACGCTTAGAACAATTTGTAAAAGCCCCGTCCTCAGATATTCTGTGTTCGTTAGTTAATAAAGATAAAGAATCAAAAATCCCCAAAAGTTGTGAAGCGTGTCCACTTACTACACTGCCTGGGATTCTCTTACAGATGCCAAGCGGCTGATTGGACGCAGATTCGACGACCCAACGGTGCAGAGCGACATGAAGCATTGGCCCTTCGAGGTCATCTCGGACAATGGCAAGCCGCGCATTCGGGTGGAGTACAAGGGAGAGAAGAAGAGTTTCTATCCAGAGGAGGTGTCCTCCATGGTGCTGACAAAGATGAGAGAGACCGCTGAGGCGTATCTGGGTGGTACGGTTACCGATGCCGTGGTCACTGTGCCAGCCTACTTCAATGATTCTCAGAGGCAGGCCACCAAGGATGCGGGCGTCATAGCTGGACTCAATGTGCTGCGCATCATCAATGAGCCAACGGCAGCGGCCATTGCTTACGGTCTGGACAAACAGGGCGGCAGTGAGAGAAATGTTCTGATCTTTGATCTGGGCGGTGGCACCTTTGATGTCTCCGTGCTGACCATTGAAGATGGCATCTTTGAGGTGAAGGCAACGGCAGGGGACACCCACTTGGGTGGCGAGGACATTGACAATCGCATGGTCAATCATTTCATGCAGGAGTTTCAGCGCAAGCACAAGCGAGATCTTAGCCAGAATAAGCGCGCTTTACGTCGCCTACGCACGGCCTGTGAGCGGGCCAAGCGCACGCTCTCCTCCTCCACGCAGGCCAACATCGAGATCGATTCGCTCTTCGAGGGCATTGACTTCTACACGTCAATGACGCGCGCCCGCTTCGAGGAACTGAACGGGGATCTGTTTCGTAGCACCATGGAACCGGTGACCAAGGCGTTGCGTGATGCCAAAATGGATAAGGGTCAGATCCATGATATTGTCCTGGTGGGTGGCTCCACCCGTATACCCAAGGTGCAGCGCCTTTTGCAGGACTTCTTTAATGGCAAGGAACTGAACAAGTCCATCAATCCGGACGAGGCGGTGGCCTATGGTGCTGCCGTTCAAGCGGCCATACTGCACGGCGACACATCCGCCGCTGTGCAAGATCTGCTGCTGCTCGACGTGACACCACTCTCGCTGGGCATCGAAACGGCTGGCGGGGTGATGACGGCGCTGATCAAGCGCAACTCCACCATACCCACCAAGCAGACGCAGACCTTCACCACCTACGCGGACAATCAGCCGGGCGTACTGATACAGGTGTTCGAGGGCGAACGCGCCATGACCAAGGACAACAATATTCTCGGCAAATTCGAGCTGTCGGCCATACCGCCCGCACCGCGTGGCGTGCCCCAAATCGAGGTGACCTTCGACATCGATGCCAATGGCATACTCAATGTGAGTGCAGCCGAGAAGTCCACGGGCAAGGCGAATCGCATAACCATTACGAATGACAAGGGCCGGCTGTCCAAGGAAGATATCGAGCGTATGGTCAATGAGGCGGAATCGTATCGCCAGGCGGACGACGAGCAGCGCCAGCGCATTGATGCCAAGAACCAGCTGGAGTCCTACTGCTTCCACATCAGATCCACGTTGGATGATGAGCAGCTGCGCAGCCGCATCAGCGATGCCGATCGTCAGACGATTGTCCAGAAGTGTGATGAGACCATTAGCTGGCTGGATGCCAACCAGCTGGCCGAGAAGCAGGAGTTCGACCACAAACAACACGAGCTGGAGCGCATCTGCAATCCCATTATGACCAGGCTCTATCAGAGCGCAGGCATGCAGCCGCCTCCTGCTCAAGCTTCCGGGGGCGGAGGAAGTGGCGCCGGCGGACTAGGCGGCGGCCCAACCATTGAAGAAGTCGATTAGGCTTAGCATACTTTGGAGCGCCAGTCAGCTTGTTGCAATCTATTTGTTAGACCTATCAAAATTATAGAGTATTTCAATAAAATTTTCTTTATGAATCAAAAGTTGCTAATAAATATTTATTAAATAATTATTAGAGAAAATATTGAGAATGAAATTCAATTTATTTAGTCGAAATACTGATATTTTCCTGAAGAAGTTATTCTAAATAAAAGTTAAAAATATTGGAAAAAAATTTTTAAATAAATGTTTTGCTTATGGAAACTCTTGAGGATCAATGGAGTAGAAGAAACTAAAATCTGATCGATATTTAAATAATAATTTAAATAATAGAATATTTGTATTATGCAAATACCCTTCGAATTTTCCAGTGTTTCATTATTTGCTAATTCTCTATTGCAAATATTCCAAATAAAATATTAATAAATATATATATTTTTTTTAATAGACTTTATTTTCAAACTTATTTACTATTTCACAATATTACGGAGTCTGTCTGCCGTTTCATGTACTATATGAATGCTAGGGTATTACAAGCTGTCTCTATAACAGAAATAAATATTATGAATGTTAGGCAAAGGAATGTGGGAATGAAACACAAAATAATGGAATTGTATCAGACCTCTGGGAAACACATTGGAAACTAGACTTACAGAATCTAACATATTCTAAGTAAAAGAAAATAGAAAATGTAATGCAAAATTTGATTAGAAAATATATAAGTTTATATAGGTGTATGAGAATTGTGAGTTCCTCAACTGTTTGTAATTGCACAATTTGGTTATGTAACAACTTCCTAGAGAAGTTTAGGAGATATGTAACAATAGACAATACCAAACAGAAATATATATATATATATGGAGTATATAGTATATATATTTTTATAGCAGAGCTATCAACATAGGGACTACAAGAAAAACAGTTGAACGTTGGCAAAGTCAAAGGAAATGTTTTGAACAACCTTTCAGGCAAATACTAATATCAGTTAATATATGGTATAAATATAGTATTTGGATAGTATTAGGTATAGTACATACGTTTCGGTTATTGTATTCAGTTTGAAACTCCTCTGTGGAAAATGCATAAATTATACAGATGGTTTAAGGTATATCAGATGTATTCATATGTACTATGTGCCACAGGCTTATCATTAACACTAATATTTGTCTCTATAACTGACGACTTCATTAATTATTTCGTAGATAATACAGATACAATTTGTACAACAAACACTGCAAAAGCTTTCAAATCAAATATACTATATGTAAATATTCCTATAGCTAAATAGCCATTCAATTCATTCATTTAACATATATATGTATATGTTACATATAAATGTGTATATATATATATAATTTAATTACATGAAATTCCGAATATAGGAAACATAAAATCAACAAGGGATTAGTAGAATTTTGTATAGATTTGCTTTTACCTAGACGTTGTGTGAGTCAACCAATGCTATTCATAATTCGCTTATTTAATACTCTATTATTATTACACAATAATTATCATTATTATTATTATTATTTTTTGTTCTTTTCAATTGGTATATAATTTAATACCATAATGTATAAATTGTATAAACCGATTTTATAAATTCATTTGCGTATATTTAATCAGTACTAAACTTTAGGGTATGCACGCCTAAACTCACTATTAACAATTAACTTTACACTATCCGTTTTTATATCATATTGCTTACAATATATATATATATATATATATATATTATTTTTAAGGGGTATCAAGTATGTGTGTATATATATATCGAGGAGAACAAAATAAAAAAAAATATGCTTAAATTGGAATTAAATGAAATACAAATTTATAAAGAAAACTTTTTCAAATTATAAAAGTATTGAACTTTTTTACAAAATATAATAAACCAAATAAAAATAATTTTAATTTTATTGAATAATATTTGTAATGTAATCGATAAAATGTTATGAAAAATAATACAAACTTTGTTTTTTTTTTTCATATTTTTTCATATTTGCATTTCTGTCTACAAAACACGACGACAATACGCATATAGAACACTATATATACGATATAGGTACGCATCCCAATGGGAGGATAGCCTCTTGCCCGCGAAAGGAGACGCTTACTATGTTACACATAATCTAATTGGCTATAACTAAACACGTTTGACGTTTAATTCAGTGAACTAACATTTAAGCATTTAACTTAACTTCGATTACTTTTGTTCTTAAGGGGGGGTTTCACTTAAGAGCTACGTTCGAGATCTTGTATACAAGATTTTTTTTTATTAGAGCGCTTCAGTCGATGAGCTGCAGGGACCGTTATAGCCGTTTCTGCGGCCAGAGCTGGAGCCGGAACCGGAACGAATACCTGCGCCAGGGCCAGTTGTAGTTGCTGCTGCGGCTGACGGCTGCACCAGCTGCTTGTAGGTACTCTCCAGCCTGGGTGGATACTGAAGAAATGTGTGAGTAAATTAGATGTTTACAGTAGAATGACCATGTAGCATACCTCTTGATTCTCATCTAGCGATGGCAGCAGCTCGTCCAGCGAGTTGGGCGTCAGCGGACTGGGCGTGGCCATTGTAACACGACTGAGCGCTCCATGCTGCAGCAGCGCCTCTCCAATAATAATCTGCGGCTTGTTCTGTGTGAGATGCTGCTGCTGTTGGAGTCGAGCCAGACGCAGTTTCATCTCCTGCCTGATCTCCTTCTGTTGCACCTCCTTCTCGAAGCGCATCATGCTGTAGCTGCGCACCGAGGAGCTTGTGCTATGCACAGACGCTAGACTTGGTCTTCGAGAACCTGCAAACGGATATAAGTTTAATATGTTTTAAAAACAGTTTATTCACTCGAAATTCTTTAGTTTTGTAAGCAGCTTAGTAATTTTCGAAGCAGAGGCAGAAGCAGACAGAGAGACAAGTAGAAAGACAAAGAAAGAGAGAGAGAGAGAGAGAGAGAGAGAGAGACATTTACAGCAAAAGAGTTTGATAGAGAGACAGATAGAAAGAGAGAGAGAGAGGCAAAGCAAACGCCAGCATTGCAGGCAAGGCTAAGGCTATGTCTATAAGCTCTAAAAGGTATAATTCAATATCTACATATCTTTAAAGCGTTATATGTGCATAGTTTAAACAGGCAATCGAAAGGATAATATACTGAAAGATTGAACGTCTGCTGATAATGCTGATAAAAAACAAAACTTATTCTGAAATATATTTAATATTTCTCGGGAAATTCTCCGCATTTTCTGGTTTTCGATTAAGCGGCAATGAAACGCAAACGAAATGCTGGAA
Source organism: Drosophila borborema (assembly GCA_030914335.1). Taxonomy (NCBI): domain Eukaryota; kingdom Metazoa; phylum Arthropoda; class Insecta; order Diptera; family Drosophilidae; genus Drosophila; species Drosophila borborema. Next base: position 2,674,326 of record JAUESP010000304.1, on the reverse strand, counting down.
TGAAACAACCTGCGGATATCTTGTGATTGCGCCAACAGAAAAGAGAGCAGAGCCTATGCCTAAGCATTACAGTGGTGGCAAATAAGTATACCCTGCGCATACATAGTCTGTTAAATGTTAGATATTTAGGCAAAGTCTTATGTTAAAGCTCGAATAAATGCTAGAAATGAGTTAAATATATATAAATAAGAGAAAGTTTTGCTTTTTTTATTTTAGTAAGAAAATGCATTCATTCTCATTCAGATAGAAGCGACACAGACAGTTTAGATTATCGAATAACAAATAAGATAAAACTTGGGATCGGTTGGTGTGCATTTAATCAATGGAGTGTTCCACACAGTCCACTCACAGGATACATGCAATTTCGAATATTCAGTGTAAACGTGTGTGTATATTTGTATGTTTGTGTGTGTGTGTGTGTGATATCATAATAATTTGCATTATTTTGTTTTAAAGAATTAGATAATGGTGTTATAAAAATTTCTGGAAACAGGAACATAGTCACCGCCATATTGCTTCGATATCATATTGTCAAGTTGCAGTGGCATCTATATTTATATGCATATAGACTTTATATCATTTGCGTTATTATTCAACTTAGCTTCAGATATATGTTCAATATTGTTTACAACTTTCGCCGGGTCAACTGTATTTAATTTAATTTGATTTTTTTTTTTTTTGTGCTCTTGTTTAGATTTTTAATTAACTAAACCAACTATCAAATGTCGGATCTGGAATATATAATTTGATTCGTTGTTCTTTTTGTTTTCAGCGCTTTTCTACAGTTGTGTGTGTTTCATGTGTTTTTGTATGTTGTATTTAATTATATTATTTTTATTTATTTAATTTTTTTTTTTAACTTAAATGAAAAGAAACCAAACAATCAACTTTGAAATTTGAAACAGAGATTTGGAAGCACATTAAACATCGATCATTTAGAACATAAGACCAAGAGTTAGAATTTTCGACGGGTTTTGTTTGATTTGTTAACTATTTAAGGAAATACTGCATGTAGATGATTTGAAATGAGCCAATGTACACATCAAATGAAGCCAATGATTAGATGAAGCTCAGGTCAATGTGGTAGAGCGTTTATATTGTGGACTTTGGAGATCGATTTCGAGACTACTCTGATTTCTATTATAATAAAAAATATAAATTATAATATAATTTAATATGTTATATACCAATTTATATAGGCAAAGTGAAGTCTTAAAATTGATTAAATGAATAAGTCTTTTGGGTATAAATTATATGAAAATAATTATGTTATTTTTTTCGTTAATAACTTTTCTTTTTAATAAAACGAAACAGCAAATAAAAAATAATAATTTCAAACTTTAAAATTTAATAATAACAATAATAATAATACAGTAATATCAATAAGAAACATCCAATATAAGCAATTAAATTTCACATATCAAATTATTTTAAAGCGATCTAAATGCATTAAATTTGAAATATTGCAAAATTTAAGACTAAGATATATTTATATAGCTGTGAATTTGTTTTTTCATAGAGATAGAATTTCATAGTAAATAATAGAAAATGTATAATTAAACATATGTAAAAAACTAAAGAACATTTTAATTTTGGATACTAAAATATCGAATTAATTAATAAATTTGAGATAATCTTGAAAATCCAGCCGAAAGGTGAGTTGAATTTACATATACATGTGTTACAAATAATTTAATAATATTAATTTTGAACAATAATTATAATTTATGTCATTTAAATGACATTTATTAGTAAAATATAAATAGGAATTGAATAGAATTCAAGAATTTGATATATCGATTATGAAATAACGAACAATCAATAAAAATGTTGAATGAGATTAAATTCAAGCTTAATCCAAGATCGATAGAACAATTAAAACTGAGGCAGTCCACAATATAAGTCAGCTGAATAAGCACAAAACACTGACCTCAACTGAGAGTATGTGTCTGGGTATGATAGAGGTTTTGGTACACAATGTATGTATGTATATAAGAGAGCAGGAATTCAAAACACCAATAGAAGAACAAGAGAACTTATAAAGAGAACACATTGTTGCTAGGCGGGATCGAGTTATTGATGAAGGCTACAAATTGGCCAATTGTGATTGTTCGTGATTGATATTGATATCGATGTTGATGTTGATGTTGATGATTGACGCTGAATGACAGCTGACTGATGAGTTGATTTACCGCAAATCTGGGCGTTTCACTCGCCGGCGTGGGCAGGGCGCCAATTTGCAAATGATGCAGCTCGGCACCGCCGCCAATGCCGCTGCCATAGTCGGAACCGCTAATGCCAGCGCGACTGCCAGAACCACTGGCACCTAGTGCATCTATGCTATTGAACCCATCATCATCATTATTATCATCGTCATCATCATAATTATGAATGCCATTCATGCCCAAGAGGGTCCTAAATCTATCCTGATTCTTTGTCTTCGCCGGCGACAGCTCAAAGCTGAGCAGACGCCGTTGATGATTCAATTGCTTCTGCAGCTGGCGGTTCATGGAGAGCACGCTCTCGCAACTGCGACAGCCGCCATCGCTGCCACCACCACCACCACCACCAGCCCCGCCCGAGCCGGAGCCGTTGCAGCCGTTGTTCTCGTCAAGATTGTCGCGCGAATGCTGGCTGCAGCCGGCGCCAGACGTGTGACGCGACGAGGCGCGTGAATTTTGTTTGGACACGGCCGTAATGTGACACGATATGAGCAATATGGCGGCCGATCTAGCCGCACCTGTACGAGACGTCGACACAAGTATGCCCTTCGAGCTGCCACCGGGTCCGCCACCGCCGCCGCCGCCGCCACCACCACCGCTGCTGTTGCCGACACCGCCGCCAACGGCGCCAGTCAAGCCGCCGGATGAGGCACGACGATTACCAAATGATCCAATCGAGCCCGTCGAACGAATACTGGAACGCGACGATGGACGTGCCGAGTGCACGGTCAGCGGTATGCCTAAAGGAGCACGAAGCATAAGATCAATTAAATAGCTCCATCCACATAAAGCATAATCCCCCACTCACGCACTCACCTGTATCGCTGGAGTAGAGTATGGGCGGCGGTATATTGGCATCACCAAAGTTCCGATGCCTCGGATACTTGGTCTTGCTAAAGAGATGCAAGACCATGCAAATGAGACCAGCCAGCACCGCAATGCCCGACGATACGCCCAGCAGCGTGGGCAAATCCGAGCTCAACTCGCTCAGGTCTGACCAAGAAGAGGTAAATGTTTTATCAGTTAAGAGCTAAGGGCGAGCGAGTGACTCTCGTCTCTCACCTGGTGTGCAAAATACCCGCCTCGTTGGCTTCGTATAGCTGACCGAGTGAAATCCACTGGCGCACTGACACATCGCATTGTGTCGCACCTGAACACAGAGGGAGTTCTCATCGTTGTAGATGCAGGTCTCGTCATAGAAACACTGATCGCCCAGTTTCTTAGCTAGATAACAGAAACAAGACTTAAAATATAGTTGCAAACTTACATAGCTGACGTAATGGTAATCTCTCACGTTTGGCACAGCCCTTTACCGGTCCCAGCTGTACGGGATAGTTGCGCTCGCAGCTGCACAGCTGCGTCTCCTTATCGCAGGTAACATGGAGAAGCTTCGCATCGCACTTTAGCTCGTTGCATGGCGCTCCAATGTATTTACCTTTGGCTGCAAATCAATTGTTAACATATATATCACAATGAGAATTGTCATTATAATTATTCTTATTTTCTCATTATATAATATATTATTATTCGCATCCTGTAAACATCCAGTATCCTGTATTTGCACACCTAACCCTACCATTTTGTTTACTCAGAAACGCACTCTGGAACACGATTATAAATTCATTTTATAATTGAGAGATTAAATTTATAATATAAACATGTTTGTTAGAACATAATATAAAATTTAATTATAATTTTGATGCCACTTTATTTGCATCTGCATCTGCAGACCATATAGAGGGGTTAACAATATATTTATTACGTACGGCTGGCTTTCCCTTGACCTTTCAAACAGTTTGCATTGCCAAAATGTTGGCCAGGTTTGTGGCCAGCACACATAGAGGCACATAGACACACAGACACATGGCCATAGCCGTGTTGTGTCGGCGAGTTAATTCCCCACAGATCATAATTCTCATAAATTGCACAACAGCTGCAGACTAGCCTAGCCTTGCCTAACCTTGGCTTGCCTTGCCTTGCCTAGCCTAGCCTTTTGTTGAGCTCCTTTGGTAACAGCGCAATGAGACCATGAGATTGCGAGCTTGTTGCCATGACTCTATCTGCGCAATATTGCCATATTGTCAGCTCTTGGCCAGGTCGGTTATTCGTTTGCCTGACAAAGCCGCAATGATTCAACAGCTTATTCAATTTATTTTGGCCAAGAGATTTGGCCAACTCAGCTGGCCCATTCTAGAGGTCAGCTTATGCAGAGCTCTCACCTGAAATACTATTAGCTCTCATTTATTTCATGTTTTGCAGATAGCTTATATTAAGTAAAATATTATTATTACCACATATATTTAATAATTTCTTCTGTTTTGTTAATAAACGTAATTTGAATTTATATTATATATATCAGATTTCATATTTATATAGCCCTTTCCTTTGTCATTTACAACTAATCTCTGACTTGTCCAGCTTTCGAAATTATTTTCATAAATCTAACAAGGAAAATCTCGCTTCAATATTCGTTTCTTTTATATAAATGAGAATACAATTACATGTCTATTAGACATAATCTTTTAATATATAAATTCTATTGTATGAATAGCTCGAAATGTTTTAACATATTTCTATATATATGTAGCATTTGCTGAATTCAAATTTCAAACTAAAAAATCCCTATCAGAGTATTGGTATCTCAATTTGAAGGACCTATTGCTTTAGCTTGAACTGATTTACTTTGACTTCTTTGACTTGTTATAGCTTTGTTATAGTTTCTCACAAAAATTGAATCGCACTGCATACTTATATATAACTATATATCTGTGCGTTATGAAGAGAATTTTGTGTTTCGTTCTATGACAAGCAAACTAAAATAGCTTGAAAATACTTTGATTTAACTTTTGTAACCTTTATCTTTATCAATAATTATATTTTTCAATTATCTAATTCTTGTCTGTTAGCAACATCTCTTAACTATATACATCCTCCACATAATGTACATATCTCTCTCCCTCTCTCTCTCTCTCTCTCTCTTCTTTCTCTCACAGTAATCTACTTCAGTCTTTCAGTAAATGTTCTAGTTAATATTATAATCTCTAAACTCATTCTTTCCATTATTATATAACTTCTAAAGTTTTATTTAATTTAAGCTTTTGTAAATCCTTTCGCTTCGTCACCATTTGATCTGAATCTATCTATAATTCAAAAGCTAGTCCATATTATATATGTACTTAAAACTCACCTGACTTATTATTAATCAGTGCATCAATATCATCTAAATCATCCGGATAGCTTGCATCGTAATCATCGTCAGGCACATGGGCAACATCGCGTTTTGGTTTCTGTTTGCTTAAAGCTAAACCTATAGCTGCTGTTGTTGTTTTGCTTGTTGTTGTTGTGGTTGTTGTTGCTGTTGTTAGATTCGATTCGACCGACATGTTTGTAGTTGTTGAGGATGCTGAGGCGTGCAGCATTAGATAGCCATAGATGAGCACGGCCAGCGTTAGATAAAAGTGTCCATTGCCATGGCACAAGTGCAGCCAGCTTAAGAGAGCCATGCGGTTTCTATTGTTGTTGTTGTTGTTTTTATTGTTCGTATTGTTGTTGTAGTCGTTGTTGTTGTTGTTGGTATTGAGTTGCGGTTGTCGCGTTGAAGTGGGCGTGTCGTTGGCCAACTGCAGCGCCGTCAGCTGCAAACGCTGCAGTAGACGGTGCAATGTTAACTTCGCCATTTTGTCATCTTGTGGCAGCTGCCTCAACACATTTTCAACATTTTTGAAACTTTCGTCATTTACAGCGTGTATTTTTTTCGATTGTACTCGATGTGTTAAACTATTTGTTCTTAGCTCTTGTCACACCGGCGAGTTTAGTTTGAGTTGAGTTGTTCACGTTTCTTTTATTTGGCCTTTGAATTTAGCTCGTCTCGTTTGGCTGGCTGGGCCGCTCTTTTGGCAATTGGCCACAGTGGCTAGAGCCAATTACATATACGTTATACGTATATCACGTATACGTCATACAGTCCGCACGCAGCGCCACGTATGCAGTTGAAGTTTAGCCTCGTTTTTGTTGAATTTGAGTGGCCAAGTTGGCCGCTGCCTGCGCTGCATGATAATTTTATATAATTTGTTCTCATACCAGTAATGTTCGTGTTGTGCTGGTCATCATCATCATCATCATCATAAATATCGCCATCAGCAGCAGCAACAACATCTTCATCATCATCATCATCATCAATATTATCCACCATCCGCCACCCACCACCGCATCACAATGTGCATATGACCCAAAAAAATGCGTTGCATGCACTATTTATATGTGTATGTGTGTGTGTGTGTGTATGTGTGTGTTTGTGTGTGTGTGTGTGTGTGTGTATTTTGCTATTAATTTCATGCAATCTACAGATTTATTACACGAAATTGTTACGTTTTGCCGTTTTCATCCACTTGCTGCCCCATTTATCCAGCTAAAATTATACAATAGAAAAGGTCAACATTAGCAATACATTGGAAATTTATCACTGCATTTTGATAGCTTCAAATTGGGCAACCTAATTAGCTTGTATTGTGTTTTGATAAACCGACAATTTAAAAAAAAAATTTATTGTTTGCAAATTTATGAGAATATATTATATGTATATATTACATAAGCTTGATTATTATACAATATACAATTGTCATTTGATTATGAATTCTATTACAACTTTAAATAATTAATTGTATACGATATTGCCGGAATGAGTATGGAATGGAATTTACGACCGATTCGCCACGTCAAAGCGCTTGAGTAGAGGCACAAAACACGGGGAGTCCATGGCAATAGACATAAGTTATTAGATAATAATTTAAACTAAAAGGCGTCACACTTGGGCGTGACTTCCAGTTGAGAAAAGTCAGTGATCACATTAATTTAATTTATATAACAAATATTAAACTAGTTAATGTTCAGCTCTTACTTTATGTTTCTATATTTTTATTTGTAATAAAAGAATAACTTTCAAATTACATTTGAGAAAACTCCAAGTTGCTCAAAATAAAACATTAAAAATTATCTTCAATCTACCACGATATCACAGAACCATATCACTGCATAAAATAGCGAATGTCCAAACGATTGATGAGCTCATCACTCTCTCAAAAGCCAAATTCATAATTACAAAATCATATTTAACCCAAGGTACGGGTTAATAGGGCCCTTGACCTACTATTTCAATATAGTAATTTGCCAATAGTGCCTTCCCTTCTAGTTTTAAGTTATTATTTAAGACGAAACTAAAGGTTTTTCATCAATTTTTCCTTTACTATCTAAATATTTCATATTTATATGATGACATTATATCTCAGCTGCACAGACATTTAAAAAAAAGTCTAAACTTTGTATAAAGAAAATAAGCTAGCTTTAAGCTAAATGTAATAATTTGGAAATAAAGCATATATTGAATTGGATTGAATTGAAAAGAATAACTTGTTAATGTCCTGCAACTTAATTTAAATACAGTTATATATATACATATATATACGCCGCCTCCTTCTGTCTGTTACATACATTTGCACAAAACCATTATACCCTGAATGTCCATTTTCAGTGGGTTCATTGTATAACAAACCCTCAGAAAATAGATTTTTTATATAAATACATATATATTTACTTACTTATATTTTTTATATATTTATATTTTATATTTATGGGCATAAATATATATATATATATATATTTTTTTATAGCAAAATTTACAATTTTAATGCATGCGGGAAGATAAGAAATTACAAAATTTCAAATGTGGGAAGCTATAAAAATGCGGAATTCAATTCATTTGGATTAGTTTCAGTCAGCGAGTTGCAAGCATGAAGACAGTTTTAGTGGCATTTGTTCTAGTTGTAGTCGTGCAATGCAGGACAGAAGAGGCTGCCATGGAAGTGGAGTGGAATTCCTTTAAGGAAATTTACGATAAAAGGTATGCTGGAGCGCGCGAGGAGCAGCTGCGCATGCAAATCTTCAAGGATAACAAGAAACTGATAGATACTCACAATGCGCGCTACGAAGCAGGAATTGAGACCTACACCATGGGCGTTAATCAATTCACAGATTTGCTGTCGAAGGAGTTTTTATCAATGTGGAGCAGCCGCAATCTGACAGCTGTCCATGCAGATTATGTTTATGTGCCATCCGCCAATCTGGAACTGCCAAAGAGTGTGGACTGGCGCAAAAAGAAAGCTGTCACTGGCATTAGGAACCAGGGCAGCTGCGGTTGCTGTTATGCCTTTGCGGCGGTCGGAGCCATAGAGTCTCATCATTTTCTGAAGACGAAGAAAATGATTGAGCTATCTGAGCAGAATCTGGTCGACTGTTCGATTCATCCGCCCTACAATAACAGGGGCTGCAAAGGCGGCACAGTGCACGATGCTCTGAGGTATGTCAAGGATAACAATGGCATCAATACCCGTAGCTCGTATGCCTATCAAGCGAAGCAAGGCAAATGTCGCTTCAGTAAGCATCATATTGGAGTTGTTATCAGAGGCACCGTGCGGGTCAAGTATGCCGATGAGCACGCTCTGCAGGCAGCCGTTGCCGAAAAAGGACCTGTTGCGGTGACCATCGATTCTCAGCATCTGCAGCATTATGCATCGGGAGTATATAGTCAACGCTGCAGCGGAACGGCTTCCTATCATTCTGTTCTAGTGGTGGGTTACGGCACGGACAAGGGATACGATTATTGGCTACTGAAGAACTCCTGGGGCACATGGGGCGAATCGGGCTATTTCCGCATGGCTCGCAATAGAAACAATCTCTGCTACATCGCCAACTGGGGTATTTATCCACTAATCTAAATATATTTTTAAATAATTTCTTATGAATTCTATAATTGTATAATTAAATATATAAATATATCTCAAATAATAATATATAGAAGCTTATGAAGGAACTTTTACGAAAAAGTTTATTTTCTTGATATAACAATTGTTATTTCAATTGTTTTTTAAATTAAAACAAGTAAGAAGGCCCTAGTTGAGACGGCTCGACTACGAGATACCCTGAACTCTGAAAAAAAAACTTATACTCTTCTTCTTTACGCGCGCTCTGCTAACCGCGTAGTTGCTGCCGTGGCTTGGGGATGGGTTGGACTATACTTGGGACGTCACAAGTAAGAATACTTGTTATTACTCAACTCTTGCATACTGTCATTGAAACTATAGATAAATATAGTTTATATAAATATAAACAGATAAGAGATATTCGCGAAATGTCAACAACAACATCCTTGTTATCTCCGTCTCAATCAAAAGTTGTCTCTGTTTACTTTTGGCAGCGTTTACACTGGGGAAAAACATGCTCAGGGTCATGATTTCCTGATTGGTCAGAAGCGACTAAGGCGTCATTTGGGTCTAGATGTCAAGATGTCACGCAAGCAAAGAATTTCCCGCTTTGAGTGGATGAGGTCTTAAAAGATTTCAGACACTAAGGCCAACCAACAGCTCTTTAATTAATAAGGATAGCGAAGCGGAAGAGGAAAACCTCGCAAGATAGCGAAATAGGACTAAGAAAAAGACATTAATGAAAGAGGAATGAATAACTGTGACGCAATAGATATAGACGAAATGAAAAGATAAACAAAAATGACAACAAATAAATAGATTCGCTAGAAATTAAGCCAAAATCGATACAAAATATGAGGCAAAAGAAGAAACAATTCTATTGGCATTAGAAAATGATAAAAATAAGCAGAGTGATTAGGAAAAGAACATTATTTAAGGGTGCAGAATATGCTAATAAATTATTAGAAATATAGAAATAGAAAAGAATAATTAAATTGCAGTTTAATTTATATTTCGATATATTTATTTGTAACTTAATATTGGCCAATAGAAATAGCATGTTTTATAACTCTGACGTCAAACACGTGTTGGCTTGAGTTTCTTATCAGAATTTCAATTGGATTTTATGCACCCACATAAGCAGACGCCATATAAGTGCGCTGACAGCCATAAATAACACCTATAGGCAGGCAGGCAGGCTGGCAGCCAGAGCGGCAGCCAAGGGTAATTAAAAAGCTGCCAGTGCCACCCACTAGCAACAATTGTTAAATAGCAACACCAACAGCAACAATAACAATAAACTGCAACAACAATGATTCCATTGTTTTCACTTCAAACCCAACATCCTAGCATTGACAATGCCAACTATAAAAATTCACTGCGCTGTGCTGTGGCAAGAGTATTATAGTTGGGCGTAATTGACTGCGCAATGCTCGTTCGTGGCGCAAAAAAATCAAGTTTATAAATAATTCGAAAGAAACTCAACAGTTGTTCTCTCATTGAGGCTAAAGTCAATTTATCAATATAAAGACTGTGGAGGATAAGGTATTTCCTGCTCTGTCATGCCCCAACAGCCAGATCATTTCCTATATAGTTAGACTTGCTGCATATATATGCATTTCTTTATTTCAAGTCTTTTGCTTCAATAATCAGACAGCCAATATTCTCTTCATTTTCATTTTGAGCAAGTTTTACACATCATCGTATCCAAGTGTTTGCCTGGCATATAGTGTTAGTCGAGCCGCCAAGCCCAGCCCACTGACCACCCATTGTTAACTCACCCACCCACACACACACACACACACACACACACACACACACACACACACCGCATCACCCTCTAAGCATTCAGCAATTGCATAGACACTTCAACTGCCGCAACACTCGCTGGCACCCGCTGAGGCAGCTTAGTGTGTGCCAAAGTGTGGCAACAATCTGAATCATCGTTTTAGTTGATGCTCCTCATCCTATTCCTCTTCCTTTCCGTTCTCCTTTTCCGCAACGCTTGCAAACAACAATAACAAAACAAAACAAAAAACTGCCTCTCAGTCAATGTTAATATCTGTAGCTGATGCTTTGAGAGCAAAATGCGATAATGTGCTCTAAACAATGAACGAATCCCATAAAAATAGCCATCCATAACAAGTGGATGGTACATGTATGTAAGTATGTGTGTGTATGTGTGTGTGTGTGTGTGTGTGTGTGTGTGTGTGTGTGTGTGTGTGTGTGTGTGTGTGTGTGTGTGTGTGTGTGTGTGTGTGTGTGTGTGTGTGTGTGTGTGTGTGTGTGTGTGTGTGTGTGTGTGTGTGTGTGTGTGTGTGTGTGTGTGTGTGGGCTTAATATATGTGTGCGTTTTAGTGCTTGAAGTGGATTTCTGATTAAATTAGATAGAGGATAGAGAAGCTCTGTGTGTGTATGCCTTGATTTGATTGATGTTTATATCAAATTAATTTTTATTTTCTATTGAAACATGGGCATGATAATAAATAAATGTGAATAATTTATATTTAAGTGCTTGGAACATCAATTCACATGGTAGATGTATATGTATCTTATTTAAAGAAATGAGGTAAGTACTAGTATACAATTATGCTGTAAATAGGTCTAGAATATTATTATTTTTGTTTTATTTATATTTTTATCATTGTATGATTTATTTAAGCTACTTAATTTATAATGGACTTGAAAATTATATAATTAAATATACAATTGTATGTAATAATATATTATATTATGTAATATTTTTTCTTATTAATATGGTATAATAATAATACATTATTATATAATTCAAGTGAAAAAATATACATATATGAAAAATGTTTTATTTTTCAATATATTATATTACCTGATTCTAAACTTGGGAACCTAATTATTACTGACTCTTGAATATCAACAAAGCCTTACAAGTTGCAACTATTATATTTAATATAAGTTATCTGCAGGTTGTTCTGTATCAGTAAACAATTTTCTATTCGCTCTTTTTATAATAAAAAATAATAATTAAATTTTGTAATTATTTCAAATTAAAGCTCATACGAATTTATATAGCTTTAGATTTTTTAAACTTAAAAAAAAAAAAAAAACTATATTTATGGCGTTGAGTTTTATATTTTATGTGTAATTTTTTGCTGTGTTGCCGTGTCATAAATCTTCTTATATTATATAAATGATAATAATTTAATTATGATATATTGCGCACGGCTGTGGGCGAATGGTGAATGCAATTAAAGTTGAAATGAATTGCAACAAAATAAATGCCACATTTTTACTACGAGAGCAACAGAAAATTTGCTCTTGCTATTGCTCTGTGCTCCGATGTTCTATGCTATGGAGCATAGCAGAAGAGCATTCGTTTTGTTTTTGTGCTCTCTGCTATGCTACGTAGCCTTTCGAAATCAGAGCAATAGCGAGACCAACAAAAAATACTCTGTTGTAGCATAGCATTTTCAATCATTGGGCACATATGCAATTTATTTGTATGCTTTTGCGAGCCATTAAAGAAAAAAGTCCATAATCCAAAACGTTTTACGTGGAAATTCTAACCGCGTGGAAAAACGGAAATTGCGAATGCAGCACGCACAACAACAAGCAGGTTAGCCAAGGCAATGTAAGCTAGAGGAAGGGAGACACTGAGTGAGGTAGAGAGAGAAGGGTAGGCCACTTTGGCTTTAGTGGACAACGCGCGCCCATAACACGCGTATAATTGGTTGTGTGTGTGTTACGGCAAGTGAGCGACCGAGCGAACGAGAGACGCAACGAAGTTGCTTCGTATTTGGCAACTCTCACGAGAGTGCGCGTCGTGCCCTCGAGAGCAGAGTTGGGCAAATGGTATATAAGATTTTGTGAAGCATGCATTTACACATTGTGTGTGTGAGTGCAAGAGTGTGTTCGTTTTTAGGCACTGATAAAAGCAAATTTACATGTGCCGCCGTCACAGCTTGAACCCCGCCTCCTTCAGTGCAGCGCCTACGACAACGGCTACGACGTCGGTCACGGATTTGACTTGTGTAGGAAGAGTGATTGTGTCAATGTGAGTGTGTGCATATGTATATGTGTAGATGTCGTTTAAAATGTAGGTTACACACAGCGAAACATCTACTAGCACATATATGTACATATGCACAGAGTATACATCTATATATATATATATGTATATATACATATATGGTTGCATACGTAAAATAGTTTTTTTCAAATGCGCTTGTCAAAGGCTTTTCTCTGGAGTTTTTAATGCAGGGTTTTGTTTGAAATGAAATATTGTAATACTGCCAAAAAAGAAATCATATTTCTTGGAATATTTTAATGTCAGATTTTAGCGAGAGGCTTAACTAACTATGCTCTTGTATATTCCCTCTATTCATAGCGAAACACCCTTAATTACAGCTTAACAAGTTTTACATAATTTACTATAAAATATTTTTAGGTCAGTTTGAATTTTCATTCGAAACACAACAACTAAGGTAAGGTAAGGTAAGGGCAACTAATGTCAAAGATGCCGATACACAATTCAAAATATAAATACATATTTGTGTGTATATATAAGAGATACTTACATATACGCAGCCATACAATTGAAACAAACAACAACAATAGATATGCTTACCAAGCAAAATGTAGAAAACTCTCATTTAATTATATGTGATGTTCGTTCGTTATTCATAAATCTCACATAACTTTCACAACTTTTAATTAAGGGTTTTGTTATTGTTACTCACGCATTTTAATTAATAAAAATGAAATGTCGTTAAAGCGTAATGGAATTGTTTTCCCTACACGCACTTGTACGGATACTTAATTCAATGCGAGTGTGTGCAGATATATGCGTACTTTTATTCACAGTGCACACTTCCACGTCTTGCACGTCGGCTAATCGCACTAAATCATTTATATAGCACTCTTTTTGGGGCTACGGCAAATATGTACTATAGAGACATGGATATGTTTGTGTGAATGTATGTCTGCTTTTATATAGTTGTGCACTTTTCACTCGTGTTGTTGTGTTACACTGTCACTCACTGCACGGACGTTTTAGTCTTGGATTATGGCAATGCTGCTCGCTTGGTGGTTGCTTGGCATCTGTTCGGGTCCTGGGCAGCCAGCCTTTTAAAGCACGCACCGAAGAGACCAGCCAGCAGTGAGAGTGCGCCTAGATAACTGAGAGTAACATAATAAAAAATCCACATCCAACAGCTGTTCTCTATTATCCTTATATGGTTTCAAGTTTTGCGCCATTTAATAGCAGTTGAATGTTAAGAATTGGTATTAAATAGTTAGTCAGTTTTGGTCACACGTTTCACTGTTAATATGATCCGCTCAACATATATGCTACCGCTTATGTTAAGCTCTGCAAGCTATCTCCCTCGTACACTTTGTCAATAAGCCTGGTCACCCAAATAAAAAATTAACATTTATTTATTACGATCAAATTCTTAGCTTAACAGCTGTTAGCTTAACAGCGCAAGTCGACTATCTGTCTCTCTCTCTCTCTGTCTCTCACTTCGCCTCTCTGCAGTGTTGCCAGATTTTCAGAGGCTCCATAAGCTAGATTGAAGGAAAATCTAAGCTAAAATAAGCTAAAAATTTAAAATAATAATCTAAAAAATAAGCTAACTATAAAAACACTAATGTACAACCTTTAAAAGAAATTTTAATATTGTTGATATATTAAAAAATTTATTAATGAAATTATTTAAATAATTTCATTATTTGTTTCCTCATATTTGTCAGATTTTTTAATTAAACATAAGTACTTTAAAGGTACTTTATAATTAAAACAACCGTTGCCATGACGGCGTAACCCAAATCTGCAAAATTAAAATGAGTATACTAAGTATACACTAAATAACTAATCATTTCAAAAACCAACCCTATTCGTAATATTGCGTTCAAACCTTTAATATTGAATTGGTTTCGCAATTTAGTTTTGACGATGTTAATTGGCTGAATACGCGTTCAACAACAGCATTCGGCCAAGGAAGCGATAGTATGTGTATACCAAATAATGACAACTGCTGAAAGGTTTTATTTCCGCAGGCATCCATATAATTGAGGACTTCGGCCCAAAACTGAGAAGTAATTTCTTTCTTTTCCCAATTTATTAAATGGATTTTTCCGAATTGAGAAACAATTTCTTCAACATTTGCATAATTAAGAAATTCCAACAAAGGAATTATATGGTCGGTTTTTTATTTGTACGTAATATGTTTTCTACGGCAAGAACCTCCATTTTTTAAATTATTCCACGATTCGCGAAAATTCTTTTTATAAATAACTTTTGTCATACAAATATGAAAAGCACTTAATAAAAAATACTATTTTGGTTTGATTTGCTTTGATCATAAAAATAGTTTACAATCTCAAAAAAAAAATTGTTATATAGAAATTAGTTTAAAGCCAAAATAAGCTTTATGAAATTTGAAATAAGCTAGATTTCAAGCTATAAGCATTTTAACCACTTTCTAAGCTATTTCATTTTGAAATAAGCTAGATCTAGCTTAAAATATGCTAAAATGGCAACACTGCCTCTCTGTGCTTATGCTAGCTTTCGTCGTTAGATGCGCCATAGCAGTAGCTCAATAGGTTTTCGACTTTTAACGCAAGTACATTTTCATTTGAAACGAGTGCAAGTAAAAAAATAAGTATAGACATTGTAAGTAAAAAAAAATGCGTTCCTGGTTAAGTCTAGCATTGCTGGCGTGCTTAGCACTAACAGGTGAGTAATATCAAATAAATTAATAATAAAAATGTAAAACTAGCAAACGAAGTTTGAATGTAAATCGTCTATGCGGCTTTTTCGATTTGCATTTGTGTTAGTTTTTTTAGGTGTGTGTGTTATACATATAGAAATACCTGTGTATATGTACATATGTAATTAAATCGTGGCGTGAGCTCGTGTGCATGTGTGTATGTGTGTAACAATGGCTGCTTGTACCGCAACGTTTGCTAAAGTGCCGCTTGTTTTGTTCTCTATACATATGTATGTATTTTCAGCTCAGGGTACAAAGCCACCTCGTTGGGATCCCAATTATATAGTGAAGGGCACTCTCTATATACCCTATGCGGAGATAGCGGAACCTTTTTACGCCTGGTATGACAAGAATACAAGACGCTCTCGCATTGATTATTATGGCGGCATGGTAAAGACCTATCAGCTCGCCGGCGAGGGTCAATATGGCACCGCTTTGAAATTGGCGCCCGTTTCCACAAAGGAGGAATTGAACAAGCTGAGCTGCCTGCAGGTAAATGGAACCGCCGATCAAGCAGTGGAAATCCAGAGCATATTGCCCGACGCGAAGCCATTTTCTCTGATTGGTACCGAATCCTTCCTCGGCTATACGTGCGACAAGTTCCGCTTGGAGCAGACGATTGGCCAGAAGAAGAACGTCTATACCCTGTGGGTGCGTTACAAGAAGTCACCGCATTATCCGGCTAGTCGAATGCCCATTCCGGTGCGTTACGAGATGCGCGGCTACAATACCCTGTTGGGCTCCCATTATGATCATTATTATCTGGACTACGATAGCTATGAGCATGACGACATACCCAATGAAGTCTTTGAGATTGATGAGAGCCTCACTTGCACTGGCTTTCCGGGCCCGGGTCACTTTGCCACCTTCAATCCGATGCATGAGTTTATCTCCGGCAGCGATAAGCATGTGGAGAACGCATTCCATCACTTCAAACGCAAGCATGGCATCGACTACAGCAGCGAGAAGGAGCATGAGCATCGCAAAAATATTTTCCGACAGAACTTGCGATACATTCATTCCAAGAATCGTGCCAAGCTTACCTACAAACTGGCCGTTAATCACCTGGCGGATAAGACGGAGGAGGAGATGAAGGCACGTCGTGGCTATAAGTCTTCTGGCGTCTATAACTCGGGCAAACCTTTCCCCTATGATGTGGATAAGTTCAAGGATGAGATACCCTCGCAATACGATTGGCGTCTCTTTGGTGCTGTCAGTCCCGTGAAGGGTGAGTGCTACAGCGCATCTATAATTCCATAAACTTCTATAACAATATTTATATATTTTTCTATTGAAAGATCAATCGGTGTGCGGCTCCTGCTGGTCTTTTGGAACCGTGGGTCATTTGGAGGGCGCGTACTTCCTCAAGAACGGTGGCAATTTGGTTCGTCTCTCGCAGCAGGCATTGATCGACTGCTCCTGGGGCTATGGCAACAACGGATGTGATGGTGGCGAGGACTTCCGCGTCTACCAATGGATGATGCAAGTGGGTGGTGTGCCCACGGAGGAGGAATATGGTCCCTATTTGGGTCAAGATGGTTACTGCCACTTGAGCAACGTATCGCTTGTCGCACCTATTAAGGGCTTTGTCAATGTCACCACCAACGATCCCAACGCCTTCAAATTGGCCCTGCTCAAGCACGGTCCACTCTCAGTGGCCATTGACGCCTCGCCCAAGACCTTTAGCTTCTACTCTAATGGCGTCTACTATGAGCCGGAGTGCAAGAATGATGTGGATGGCCTCGATCATGCCGTGCTGGCCGTTGGCTTTGGTACCATCAATGGCGAGGATTACTGGCTAGTGAAAAACTCCTGGTCCACTTACTGGGGCAACGATGGCTACATTTTGATGTCTGCACGCAAAAACAACTGTGGTGTCATGACCATGCCCACCTACGTGGAAATGTAAACTCTCAGATATATATACGCATATGTAGTTACACCTATATATATTGTACATTTAATTTTTATACGATGTCACGCCCTGCGGGCTTTAAAAATAACAAGCAATAAAGCATATGTCAATACTCTTTTCGTAATCCCAGTCTTTGGCCTCTTATCTCAAACTAATGCATATAGTTCTACGATTCCACAGCTCAATATCTATATGCCATTCTCTCTGACCCCAACTACGCTACAGCGATAAGTTTTAGATGACAATGACCAGCTATGCACTGCACTTTGCTCACTTTATCGCGTCTGTTGTTATTCACAGATGAGTTAATATCAAGAATTGCCTTATGGAAATAATAGATTACCATTTGCTAATCATAGTCTATTTGACATCGATGCTATCAAAGAAACCTCCTCTATCGAACAAGAAAACACAAACATTTTTTATTTTATTTCGTTTTATTTGTGTTTTTCGTTTTTTCTTTTTATTGTGGTAAAGAATCTTACGAATCCAATTTGTTTTAATGTATTTTACAGACGGAAGTGTTATTAAGATTCGCCCCGTTTTTTCTTCTGTGTTTGTGTGTTTTTCTGTTTTCTTTTAGTAAATAATTAACATATTTAATGTACATCAGTTAAACCAAATGTTAAGGCTAAAAACTCTACTCTTATTATTCAAAATTCGCACTTAAAATTTATGCAAAATACTTAATTTACAGTAAAAATGATTATATTGAATTTCCTTCAAATAATTTATACGTAATTGCTGTTTGTAATGCTATAAAACTAATTTTGTATTCTTTTCTGTTTTTTTGTTTTGTTTTTTGTTTTCTCTTTTCAACTTTCATTACGAAATTTTCGTTTGTAAATGTATTTTATATATCTAAATGTATTTTTGTTTAGTATTATACAGATCTTAAATAAATTAACAATATATTTGTTTTATATAAAATCGGCTTCTTAAATTTGCATTTTGTATTTTACACTCTCTTCGATACAAAAAAAAAAAAAAAAGTTTCTTCTTTTGTGTTTTTGTTTGTATATTTACATAAAGATAAACCCATAAAAACAACATATTCTTAAAAAGTTAATATCTAATTTTTATACTCCTACTTCAATACTCCGACCGATTTTACATGTTAACGAGAGCATTTCAATATATTTGAATAAATTCTTTTACAAAATAATCAATTTAGACTTCTTTTCAAACTAAACATTAATTTGTATTGAATTCGTGTTATAAACGATGCAGAAACTGCTACGGCAATACTTGTCGAAAGTTAGGCGCACAAGTTAAGATAATATAACTCTATTTGGGATATAATCTAAGTATAGAATTGCTCAATTTTATGACAAGAACACCTAAACTCAATTCTAATCGAAACTATGTTTATAGATAGCACAGATAATATTATAGTTCTTGAATTAGACGCAAGCCTGAAGCATCCCAAACATGACAACTGAATATTTAATTTTGAATCACCTTTAACAGCATTTATACTCAAGAATTTCTGTTGTTCACTAGATTAATTAATTTTAGTTAAAACTCTTTGAACCTAAACCTCTTAGATGTTAGATGTAATAATTTGTAATCGGTATAAAAATTAAAAACAATCAATTTTGCTTTTGATAATTCCCTTATCATTAAATTGATATACATATTCACAGGGTTATTTTGTTGTTCAGTTTTTCCCGAAACTTTTGGGCATTTAAGAAAGGATATTTAGCGGACTATTTGAGAAAAAAAAATAATGATAAATAAATAAACCGATTTTTACTGAATTATAAAAATGTTGACATCAAAAAGAATTTCAGTTTTAATTTTGATCTTATATACGACAGACAGCCCTGCTCGAGCTCTTCTTTTTATATACACATACAGTATCTAAATTTTAAATTTGCTGTTTTTAGGCATTACTTAAATTTAATTACGTTCAATTAACTCGCCTTTTGTACTCTTTTTTTTTTCTCAATGTTTAGCTTACATACTAAGTAGCATTGTTGTTTAGTGTTGATGCTAAACGAGTCAATTTTGTTTTCTCTGGATTTTATGTACAATTATTTAACAATATACGATTCGCTTTTCGATTTGCAAATTCCTATTTACAGATTAGTTCCATTTATTTTGGTTTATAGTATTGCTTGCCTTTTAAGCCTGGTTATGGTGTTATCAATTCTTTCTTTTCTTTATTAAATGTGTTATTATTCTCATATAATCTTTAATTACAACTACGAAAAAAAAGAAAGAGAAAACAATAATCATATTTATCATATTTTGTGTACACGGATTTTTTGTTTTTGTTTGCATATTTCATTTAGTTTAAATAAACGTAAAAATTCTTGAAGCTCTATGCAACTAAAAGTCCTAAATAATAAAGTAATATTAATACATTATGCATTCAATTATTTTAAAAACAAAAGGAAATCTAATGCTTACAGCTGGCTAAACTTCTCAGTTAATTGTAGTTTGTGTGATTCTTTTGTATATATACGTCTATAGAGCTATATATAATATTTATATATATTTACTACACTTTAAATATACATATTTATGGAGTAGAATTAGATAAGTTGATCGATTGTTACGAAAAAACGCGACCAGTTGAACTGCTCGTTAGCATAGCAGAAGGCTTTTCACTATTTTCCTGTCGTCGTTTCTCCTCCCAAACTCAAAGCGATTACATATTTATATAAATAAATATATATATAATTGATTTATATATATATTCAATATATATATATATATATATATATATATATATATATTGAAGTAGTAATAATTATAGCGAGTTATAGCGTTAACAACACAAATAATAAGGTTTAAATTTCTCTGTGACTGCCTTTGCGTTTCTAATTCCGGATTTGCTGTACATTTGTTTAAATAAGGAAGAGCTTAGCATAAACATACGATATATACATATATAAATTTATATATCTTTATATATCATTCGATACGCCAGCAATTGTTTTGTTTGTTCATCCTGATTTTGATTGATATTTCGAGTTGAGGTTACGATTTTGGCTTATCCGAGGGGTTTGTGGTCAGTCGCATTCTTCATTTTGAGATAATTCCTGTCGTGCGGTAAATTCGATGATAAATAAAATGTCTTATCTCTCATATCAATTCTTAGTTTACCTTTCCTTAGCCCCTATGTGGCATCTCGCCTGGCGCTCGCTCCAATCACCTTGTCCATTACACTGACGCTACCAGCAGCTGTTGCGCTGGCGCTCAGACGCTCAATGACACGCGAGTCACAGGAAATTGTGCGCTGCAGACAACGCGAACGTTCACTCATTTTCTCCTGCTGCTGCTCCAGCAAAGTGGGCGCCGCATTGAAGTGGCCACCTGCAGAAACGAAACAATTAGCAAATGTATTTCTAGTAGAGATTCGGAGCTTACCCTTGGGCTTGTCATCGAACATGTGCAGCTTGTGGGCAGTGCTCAGAATGCTGTTAACAGTGCTGAGCGTGGCTGCCGCTGAGTTCATCACCGAGTTCTTTGCGGCGTTGCCTTTGAGTGCCGAAGAGGACTGCTGTTGCTGCTGCTGATGTGGCAACTGTTGGTGGTATTGATTCTTGATGCTGCTGTTGTTCTGATTCTGATGAACGCTGATGGAATTGCGTCGATCACGCATCGCCTGGTAGCGTTCTGGTGACTGCAGTGAGCATTTGTTGATAGTCTGCGGCTTGGCAAAGCCGCGATCCGTTGGCGTTGTGGGCGTCGTCGGAGTTGTGGGCGCAGTATCTACTGAGGGCCGATGCCGCATGCGATATTCACTAATCGAAAGCTTGCGTTTCGGCATCGGTGCTGGCTCTGGCACTGTCAGCATGGGATTCAAGCGAGGATCATGGCTGGCTGTGCGTGTGTAGAGCTTGAGCGGGGTTGTCGATGGCGGCGGCATGCTCTCCAGCGCTGCAGCCAATCCATTATTGGCTGGCGTGCCTATCGTTGCTGTTGCGGCTACAGCGGCTGCTCCTGCTGTTGGTGGAACAGCGATGGCTGTTTGCGCCGTCGCTGCGGCTGCGGCTGCGGCCGCTGCTTTCGATTTGGTTGCCTCCAAGTATTCGGCCAAACTAGGTATACTGCTGCTCATTTTAGTTAACGGAGAAGACACCAATGATGCACTGACTGGCAACACAGGCGGCTCCTGCAATTTGCCATAGATGGTATTGTAGAACGGCAATTGCTTTGCGGCACCGCTGCCAACAAGTGGCACAGGCATTGCTGTTGCTGTCGGTTGCGTGATTAGCACGGGTATTGGTGCAGATGATATGGGCACTGAGTGCACAGTGGGCGTGGGCGTAGGCGTGGATGTGGGCGTCGTTGTGGGTGTGGTCATGGCTGTGGCTGGCTTTGCTAACGCGGACTTAGCTAATGCTGTCTTGTTAGGCGTTGCATTTGCTGTCGGTGGCTTCTGTTGATTATTGCCCTTAGCCTTTGTTGTTTCCTTGTCCTTGTCTTTGTCCTTTTGCTTGCCTTTCTCTTTCTCCTTTTGCTTCTTCTCACGATCCTTTTTCTTGCTCTTTTTCTTCTCCTTCTTATCCTTTTTCATAGCTGCCGCAATAAGCGCCTGCTGCCGACTGCCACACATAGACTCGCGCCGTCGACTAATCGGCGTCAATTTGCCACTGGCAATTGCCGCCGCCAAGCTCATTGAACCGGTGGCCTCCTGCTGTTGCTGTTGCTGCTGCGGCTGCTGATGGTGATGATGATGATGGTGATGATGATTGTTCTCCTTGCGATGCTGCTGCTGGGCTGTTGTTGGCGTAACAATCGCAGTAGCAACTGTTGCTGTTGGTGTTGCTGCTGCCACTGGCGCTGCCGTTTGTTTGGTGTTGAGCAATAAACTGCTGCTGAGTATTTGACTGTTGGGTTTCGTCAGCTCCTGCTCAAAGTTCGTCTGACGCTTCTTTGTGGTTCCCAATACTGGAGTTGTTGGCACTGTGGGCGTGCCTTGTGTAACACACATTGACATGGTACGACGACGCAGCGCCGATTGTTGGTGTTGCTGTTCGAGCATGTTGTTGTTTTGTTTGGGCTTCCCATTTGTTGTTGCTGTCATTGTTGCCGGTGTCACTGGAGTGAGTGTTGAAGAAGCTGTGCCAGCTGCCGCTACAGCTGTCGGCAGTTGGAATTGCTGCTTCGTATCTTTGGACTGCTTCTTTTTGGAATCGGGTGCCGCAACTGCTAGGGCTGCTGCTATGGCTGCCGCCTTAAGTTTATCTTTTTCCTTTGATTTCTTTTTCTCCTTCTTCGATTTCTTTATCTGCTTGTCGCGCTCGCGCTTTTCGTCCTTCTCCTTGCTGGACTTCTTGGCGGGCAAGTCAACGCTGGCTGCGATACTATTGCTGCTGCTGCTGCTGGCGCTGTTGTTGTTACTCTTGCCGGGACAGCTGCTGGTTGCCTTCTTATTGCGCGATTGCAAATAGGAAATGTTCTCAGCATGGAAGGATAAGAGACGTTCCTGTATATCCAGCTCAGTTAGATTTTTGCTACTGGCAGCAGGCGTTGCAATTGCTGCTGCTGATGCCGTTGTTGCTGCTGGCGTAGGGATTGGCGTTGCTACCGTAGCAACTGTTGCAGTTGTTGTTGTTGCTGCTGCTACTGTCAGTGGTGCTGCGGTTGCTGCGGCTGTTGTTGTTGTTGCTGCCGTTGTTGTTGTTGCTGCTGTTGTTGTTGAATTAGCTTCCAGCTTGGGTTTCTTTTTAAGCGGTTCCTCCTCATCTTTTACAGCTGCAGCGCGCGATTTGGCCGTTTTGGCTGCATCTACAACTGCAGTTGCGTTTGCTGTGCTTGTTGTTGCTGCATTTACTGGCATTGCAGTTATTGCAGCCGTGCGCAGCAAGGACTCACCCGGCTTTGGTTCCGGCAATGCCTCCACTTTGCTGATTGCCAGTTTAGATGCTGGTTCTGGTTTAATCTCTGCCTTGGGCTCCACTTTAGCTGCTGGCTGCTTCTCATCTGGCAATGTCTCCGACTTGGCTTGTTGTTGTTGTTGCTGCTGCTGTTCCTCGTGCTCTCGCTTAACATTGAGCAACTCTTCAAACTTATCACACGCTTGACTCTCCTCACGCTCCACATCGATCTTGACATCCTCCGCTGCGGCACTTGTGTCCTCCGGCTCAATCTTTACCAGATTGTCCTCGGCAACAATTTGCTGCGCGCCGGGACTGGGCGATCGCAAGATGTCCACATCGTCATCCTGTTCGAAATGCTGATGAGTCTCCACTTTCAGAACCTCCGTCTGCGCCTGCTCCAGTTGCTCTACTTTATGCTCTTCCTCGCCGGCGCTGCCAGTAACATCGATGTGCGACTCCTCGACGGCCGTCGCCTCTAGTCCACCATTGCTCATGACCACCAAACGTCGCTTCTTCAACGGCGTGCTGAAACCATTCGAGAGCGATGGCAGCGTCTGTTGTTGCTGTTGCTGCATTGGCGATATGCTTGACGTGGGCGTCGTAACCGGTGCCTGGGTCTGATTATCATCGGTTGTCTCTTCGCTAATGGCTTGGCGCAGCCAACGCTTCTTAACCGACGAATTGTTCTGCACAGATGGCATCTGTGAGCGCTCCGTGGCCTCCACTTGATGTATGAACTGCTCCACTTTGAGCAGCGCAGGCGCATCGATTTGCATTTGCTGTGGTTGCTGTGCAGGAATTTGCTGCTGCTGCTGCTGTTGTTGTTGTTGCTGTTGCAGCTGCTCCCTAGAACCATTTATTTCGCTCATGGCAGCCTGAACTAGACTGTCCAAGCCCGATTGTTGCTCGCATTGCTCCGATTGAAACCAGCTGGACATGAGCGATTTCTTTGTCTTGGCACCACTGGGGGGATATTTGAACTCACCCACAGATGGCGATTGCAACGATTGCTGTTGCTCTGGCTGCTGTTCCAGCGGACCCATTGCCGCCTCAATTAGCAAACAGGCGCTGCTTACCCCAGACGTTGCTGCTGGCGGCTTGAAAGGCTCGCAGTTGTTGTGGGCCAATGCCAGAAGCAAGCCCGCAGCCTGATCAGCCGATTGTTGTTGTTGCTGCTGTTGCAAGGTGTTGCTGTTGTTATTGTTATTGTGTTGCATTATATTCTGATGCTGATTCTGATTCTGTATAGCTGGTGAAGCTAGTTCCGATTCAGTATGTGATTCAACATCCGATTCACTTAGACTCTTTCTACGCTTGCTGTTATTGTTGTTGTTGTAGCTGCGACTCACTTTGCGCTTCTTTTTGTTGCGTCTCGCAGCGCCACCTTTATTGTTGTTGTTGTTGGTGCTAGTGGGCGTGCCCAGCGTACTGCAATCGGCCGACTCACTCATGGAATTACTGCTGGTATTGCGTTTACGCGGCGACGCAGGCGAATTGCTGGCACGCTGCTTGCCACCCACTTGACGACTCTCAGTGCCTGCAGCTGCGCCAGCGCTTGCCTTCTTGCCACGCGCCTCCTGCTTCTCCATTTTATCGATGGCCCGCAAAATGGCTTCCAATTTGCGCTCCTCGCGAGATTTTGGCTTGTCTTTTTTGGCAGCGGGCGTTGATGTTGCCGGCGTGCTGGCTGTTGTTGAATTCTCCTCCTTGGCCTCCTGTGTGGCGGGGCTACTATTTGTTGTAGGCGTTGTTGTTGATGTAGATGTTGTTGTTGTTGCTGCTGCTGCTGCTAGAGTTTTAGCGGGAGTTTTACGTGTTGTTGAAGTTGTAGTAATATTATTATTATTGTTGTTGTTGTTATTAATGTTGGCGTTACTGCAGTTATTGTTAAGCTGCGTGGTCGCTTTGGCAGGCGTTTTTATAGGCGACATCGCTGCGTGATAAATCTGCGCTTGCGGCTGTGGAGATGGCTGTTGTTGCTGCTGCGGCTGTTGTAATTGGAATTGATGCAGTGGTTGATGTTGCTGCAACTGTTGTTGCTGTATCGGCTGTGTTGTTGTAATTTGTAGAGGCGATACCATGTGCGCAGTGGGCGTGGCATGTAAAGTTTGTAATGCACTAACTGCCATGCGTGCCTCATCAGCCAACTGTTGCTGCTGCTGCTGCTGTTGTTGTTGTTGTTGTTGCTGCTTCTGCGATGTAGATTGCTGTTGTTGCTGCACATTGATTTGCTGTAGTGGCTGGGGCTGGGGCTGGGTCTGCTGCGGGGATTGCGGCTGCATATAGAAAGTAGCCATCGGTCGCTGTGCCGCTGCTGCAGCTGCAATAACCGCCAGCGGCTCCTGCTGCTGTTGCTGTTTTTGCTGCTGCTGTTGCAACAGCGAAGGCTGCTGCTGCTGCTGCTGCTGTTGCTGTTGTTGTATCGGTTTCTGTAGCAATTGTGGCGATAGCAACATAGGCGTCGGCAGCGCAGCGAGTATCTGCTGTTGCTGCTCCGTTGGACTCCGCTGCAACAGCGATGTCTGCTGATGCGTCTGCTGCTGCGACTGCGGTTGCTGCAACGTAGGCGACTGCAATTGCGCTGGCGTTGGTGATGGAATGGACACCGATGGCGATGAAGATGATGTACAAATACCAGAATCGTGCAGCACACTGGACATAGAAACGGAGCACGAATTATTACTGTTGCCGCTGTTGCTGTTGCTATTGCAGAGCATTGCTGCAGCAGCAGTTGCCACTGCTGTCACGCCGTTGCCCATCGTAGCAGCCGTCAAGGAAGCTGGACTGGGTTTAAAGCCCAAATTCAACTGACTCAACTGCGGGCTATTGAGCCCCATGTGACTGCTGCTCTCTCCACTAGACGAGGTGGAGCGATTGCGTGCCGTTGCCGCTGCTGCTGCTGCTGCCGCTGCCACTGTACTGCCCAGACCCATGGTCAGCTGTATGGCAGCGGCGCTGTTAGCAGCTGTTGCCGCTGCCGCCGCTGCAGCAGCTGCAGCGGCTGCTTTGTTGCGATGACTGCTTCGCGGTTGTGCGGGCGGCGCCTGTAGCTGCTGTTGTACGGCCAGCGGCAGGGCAAACAGACAATCGCTGCCCAGATCACAGGCGCAGCGCGTGCTTGTCGGCTGTATGACCGCCGAGTGGGACTTCTTCTGCTCCACAGCAGCCAAATCATGCGGTTCATGCCGCACCGTTATCTCCGTCTGCGCTCGAATGTGTGTCAGCGCCACTATATACAGATGCAGGGTGCCCTTCTCGAAGTAATGCTGCAGTTCGGCATTGGGCCTGCACGAGCGGCGCACAAAGCGAGCGTTGTTGCCATAAGTTCGCGTATCGACGCACACCTCGGGTCCCTTGAGGTAGGCGGGCAAAGGTGGCGGCGGCTGATGGTTTGCCAGCTGCTGATGCGTTTGCATGGGCGCCTCCACGCCGGGCAGCTGATAGAAGAAAACAAACTGTCCGGGCGTCTTGTGCACCTTGAAGCTGTTCAGATAGTTGCTCGGCGGCGGCGTATTCATGTTGACGGTGGGATTCTGAGTGCGAAACTGCGTGGTCAGCATATACTTGCCGCGCAGCTCATGGATGGGCGCATGCGGCGCCAGATCAACGCTGCTGATCAGCACCTTGGCACCCGCATACGGTATTAGCTGCGCACGCTTGTCCAGCTCCGATGGACAGCCGGCAGCAATCAGGCGCAAGGCCTTGTTCTCAGTATTTTGAATACTCTGCAGCAGGCTGGGCTGCTTCTGTATGGCATGCAGACGAGCGCGCAACTCAGGCGAATAATGATTCGTGACAGCGTATTCATAGTGCTCGATCCACTGACGCAAATTAGCGGCATGTTTCTCGGCGGCAGTCAACGCTGGACTGCTGCCTCCCGTTCCATCGGCACCAGATTTACTCTTGCGCTTGCTGCTCTTCTTTGTAGACTTGGAGCTGGTTGTGCCACCGGTTGAGCCGCCGCTGGCATTCAGCTTATCGCCGCTCTTCTTGCTCTTCTTAAGCGTGCCGGCGGCGCCATCTTTGGTTTTCTTTGATTTCTTGGTAATGCCACCAGCAGCAGTGCCAAAGCCACCATTAGGGCCGGCTCCAAGCCGTTGTTGTTGCTGCTGCTGAAGCTGTTGTTGTTGCTGTTGCTGCTGTTGTGGTATCTCTTGGCTGTTGTACAGTAGTGAGCCCGCTGTAGTTGCTGGCACGCCCATTGGATTGGCTGTTGATGCTGCCATTGAAGCAGATACAGTGGCAGCTGCGGTTCCCGTTGCAGGTGGAGCACCACTCGCTGCTTGGGAAGCTACGAGCAGCATATGCTCTCGGCGCTTTTGACGCTGCAGCGCACGTGCCCTGGCCTTGTCCACGGGTCGCGGCTGACATAACTCGCACTGATACTCCTCGGGTATGTTGAGACGGTCGATGCCCATGCAGTCCACATGCTGCCAGGCGCTGTTGAAGAGAATATACATGTTCAATTAGCAAAAGCAATCATCTTTAACGTTGACAAACACTTACGAGCACTTGTCGCAGCATATCATATAACCATCGTCATGGGTTAGCTCACAAATGCAGCGGGTAACCGAATCATCCTCAGCTTCTGCCTCGGGCGCTGTTTCTGTCTCCTCCCCTGGATCAATATCGGCGCTGGCCAGTCGTGAGCTACCGCTTATAGCTGACTGAGCATCATCATCATGCGGCACATGGCGGCCAACTGGATGGGGAAATGGATAAATCAAATATTTATTTATTTTATATATTATATTATATTTGGCGCAACTCACTCTGTTGTCCATAAAAACTGTTGAAGCCACCTGGAGTTGTTGCGAGACCGGAGACCGTAGCACCAATGCCGCCAAGAGACCACTGCTGTGGCTGCTGTTGCAGTTGCGGCGCGGCTGTGGCTCCAGCGATTGCCGATTGTTGCTGTTGTTGCTGCTGTTGCTGATGCTGCTGAGAGGCGTACGTGTGATCCTGCATTATGGCATGCAATTGCTGCAAACGCAAGTCCTGCGTGTGCACAGGCACTGGACGCACTTCCTCTATGTATAGCTCTTCCTCATTTGCATTCGATTGCTGCTGCGACGGCTGCTGTGGCTGTTGCTGCGTCTGCTGAGGCCTCATCACCAACGTCGTTGTCTCCACGTGCACGTTCCCCAAATGTGGAGTCGCTGACGAGCCCAACGTTGTAGATGCTGTATGTAGGCTCGCGTTGGAGTTGCTGCTGCGCAGGCCACTGCTTAGATTGCTTAAGCTGCTGCTGCTGTTGTTGTGACTCAGACTGCAAGCGAAGATAAAAATTCAATTTCAATTGTTTTTCGCGTTGTCAAATTTTTGTAGGAAAAGCCTCGACTTATAAACAAAACCTGTCCGTTTCAATATCGGCACAGGAGTAAACAGTGCTCGAAATCGATAGCTACAGATGAAACTGTGCACAGTAGGTTGGTAACCCAGCTGCATGGTGCTCAGAATTGAGGCAACTTTTCCGTATCGATATGTACTTGGGTAACAATGTTTTCGTTTTTCCTTTCAGTCGTCATCATATTCAATTTATGTGCTCAAAAACTGTCAAATGGCATGAATAGGCAAAACAAAATAGTTCGAAAGAAAATATTTCATTTCAACTTTGAAACATTTTCAAAACATTTTAAGTGGCCTATTCCTCTAATTCGCTTTTGTCTGTATAGAATTTTCCATGTAAATTTTCATTATGATTCATAACCAATTACAATATATATTTGCCATTTCTTTTTATTTTAGTTCATCCACCTCGAGTAGCTCAATATTATCTTTGCGTGGCTAATTACTCACCTGTGTTTGTAATACTCGACCACAGTGGGTGGCGGTTTGCGCATAGTCCCTGCTGCTGCTGTCACAGCCTCGTGCAGAAGGTGTTGCTGTTGCTGCTGAATTTGCTTGCGCTCGAGCGACGTTGCTCGGCTGCTTGGCGCACTGACCGATTGACGACGCGCCGCTGTCGCCGACATGTAGGAGGACATTGCGGCACTGCCGCTGGCAAAGCCATGCGAGGAGATGCTCACCGAGGGCGCGCTGGAGGAAGTAACTGTCAGATACGAGGCAGACGCTGTCGACGACGTGGATGGCGAGGGCGATGGCGACGACGCAGGCGTTAGTGTTGCTGCTGATGAGCTGGGTGACATTCCGGCTGCTGCTGCTGCGGCTTGATAGTGGCTCAGCAGCAGATTGTTTGATGTTGCTGCCGCAGAGTTGCTGCTGCTGCTGCTGTTGTTGTTGCTGCTGTTGCCGTTGTTGCTAGTGCCACTGTTGCTGTTGCTGCTGCTACTGCCTCCATATATAATTTGAGTCGACGTAGAAGTTGGCTGCGGTGGCGGCATGCTTGCATTTGCTGTTGCTGCTGCGGTTGGTGTTGTCTGCTGTTGAAAGCGCTGCTGCTGTTGGCTAAAGGACTTTTGGGCCATGCTCTGCAGGATGCGTGCTGATAGCTCATCTGTCATTTGTGTGCCATTCACAATCATCACATCATCTGTGATCATGGAGGATTGATGATGCTGCTGCTGCTGCTGGTGGTGATCGGTGCTGCTGTCGCTGCTGCTGCTATTGTAGTGAATGCGCTTGACCTGACCCTGTGGCGGATGCTGCTGAATGACGGTGCCGTGCGAGTTGACAAACTTGATGGCGCCTGCCGACGACTGCTGCAACATGTAACCGCCGCTGCTCCCAGTCGTCGTTGTCTTCTGCTGCAGCTGCGTGCCTTGCGGTAAGTTGGCGGCCAACTGTTGCAGCGGCTGTTGTTGCAACACATACTTTGTATTGCTACTAGCAGGCAGTTTGTTAAGCTTATTGGGGGTTAGCTGTTGCTGCTGCTTGCCATAGACATTCTGCTGCTGTTGTTGTTGTGCTTGCTGTGGCACCGCGGCAATAGACAGGCCGCTGGATGTACTGTTGTACTGCTTGATGAATTTGGTTTTGACGGTTGCCTTTTGAGTGGGCTGCTGAGAGGAGATGAAAGCTTTCAACTGCTGTTGCTGCTGTTGTTGTTGCTGCTGCTGCTGTTGTTGCTGCTGCTGCTGGTGCAACATATTGCCAACACTCTTGACAGTTATTTTCTGATTAGCTTTTTTGATCATCGCCGCCGCTGTTGTCGTTATTGCCGGTCGGCT
The DNA here is from genome assembly GCA_030914335.1 of Drosophila borborema. Lineage (NCBI taxonomy): Eukaryota > Metazoa > Arthropoda > Insecta > Diptera > Drosophilidae > Drosophila > Drosophila borborema. Next base: position 2,643,721 of record JAUESP010000304.1, on the reverse strand, counting down.
AACATATTTCTGCTGCGCCGCCGACGCTGGCTGCACAATGATCTGCGGCGGCTGCTGCTGCTGTTGCTGGGGTGGCACATACGACTGGAGTCGCGTCACTACTCGCGAGCCCAGCGTCACCTTCTGCATGACTGGCGTGCCGCCCGTCTGCTGCGTCGCATGGGCATATCCCTGCAGCTGTTTGGCATTGGCGCTGGCATTGACGGCTTTATAGGAGCCAATTGTGCCAAACTTTTGCTGCTGCTGCTGCTTGAGCGCGGGCGTTGCCGTCACATAGGGCAGATTCTTGGCATTCACATAGCTGACCTGCTGCTGCTGCTGTTGTTGTTGGTGTTGTGACTGGGAGGTCAGGGCGGGCGCCTGTTTGGACAGCACCGTGAGATTACTGAGCAACAACTTCGAGTTGTGCGGCGGTGCTGCAGCGGATGTGTCGATGATGACGTTGCTTGTGCTGCCATCGGTCGTGACAATTTTATAGATCTGCGGATTGAGCAATTCGTGTTGCTGCTGTTGCTGGGGCAAATGTTGCTGCTGTTGTGCTGCTGCTGTACGCACCGCGTACTTCTGGGCTGGCTGTGCTTGAATGGACATGCGCCGCTGCATGATCCGCTTCAGCTGTGCCTGCGTCGACAAGCTGCTGCCATCGATCACAATATGTGGCGGATGCGAATGCGGATGCTGCTGCTGCTGCTGCTGTGACCCACTGATGCCGATGCGTGTGCTGCCGTTGCTATTGCTGCCGCTGCTGCTGTTATTGTTGCCGCTGCTGCCGACGACAGGCTCCACGAACACCGTGTCGTGCGTGGACATGGGCATTTTTACGAAATTTAATTGCCCACAAAATATATATATATAAATATATATTTTTTACTATTATATAAGTAGTTTTAAACTAGGTTTAGACGGGGCGGGGAGGCTGCTTTTAACTGGTGCTAAGTTTTTGTTGCTCTTATTTTTGCTGCTGGTGCTGCTGCTTATCGACTTCACAACATCGCCTCACTAGACATTTTATTCACTAGAATAAGCTTTTGCCGCTGTGGACGCCGATGATGTTGCTGCTGTTGTGGGTTTTGCTGTTGTTTTAATAGTTGTTTATTTTGTGACTTGAGTCGCGTTGCACTGCAGTTCCTATTGCTACTGCTCCTGCTGCTGCTTCTATCGGTGATGGTGCCCCCAAACCTTTGGGGGCCTAATGCATAACCAGAAATGCTCTTTTCGGCGACGTTTGCCTGACCGCTGCTGGCGGCTGCTAATTGTGGGTGGCGGGCATTCAAATTGCATAAACGATTTCCAACACTGTGCCACATTACATTGTTAGCCATCACAAACATAACGGTGCGTGTATTGTATCTCTTTCTTTTGGCTCTACTTCTACTTCTCGCTTCACTACCAAGTCGACGCTTCCCTTTTGGTGCGCCTCCTGTTGACTGTAGCTTTACAAGTTTTATTTTAGCACTCGTTGTTCTTATGATCGGGTGTGTATCGTTGTTCTTTTTTGTTAATTTTTGTTGTTGTCCAGCACAACGAAACTGCTTTAAAGTTAACTGCTTAAACGATTCTTCGTTGTATGTTCCATTTGCTGCAATGAAATAAAAGAAAAAAATATGTAAATATAAATACAGATGATATAAATACAAATATTTATTTGTTTTATTATTTTGCTTTTCATAATTATTTAATAATTTATTCTTTTTTTTATTCCATTTTTTTTTTTTTTTTTTTTTTTTTTTTTTATTTTTCTATTCTTATTATTATTTACTATTTTATTATAATTTTTTCTATTAATATATATTTTATTTACAATCTGTCTGGTTTTCATATAATATAAAGTAAATTAGAATGTAAAAGAAATTTTAATGATATTTAAAATCTAATTTAAATTCTATATCCGTTTATCGATTAACATGTTCATCTATGTCTGATTTATCGCACAGTGTTGCCAGATGCCAGTTTGAAGCTTATGTAATGACAAGAACCAAACGCATGCGCGTCACAAATTCTTGTGTATTTTTTTTTTCGTTTGCTTTTTGTATGTCGTTTGCGCTTACACTTGCGGCGCGAGTAGAAGAAACCAACCAGTCAAAACTCGTTAATAGAGAGAGAGCCAACACTCAGAAAAAGCCGTGAACATCAAAGCTGACAAAGCAAACCAAAGAATTACTTTATGAACCTGCATTGTTTACATTTGTATGCGTGCGCAAGTACAGTGGAGCCAAACCTTTTCCATTGCCCCCTTTGTATCACCGTGCACTTGTGCTCAGGCAAATAAAACCTGTTATTTAGACTTGAAGCCAGGTCAGTCAATCATATTAATGGGCACTTCTAATACTTGACAGAAGAAGCACTTTATAATAAATGGTTAGAACACAAATTTAAGTTTCAATTTTTAAGACTATTTAAATTGTTTATTATTTTTTAAAGTTTTTTTTTATATATATATTTTTTTTGTTTATATATTTATTTGTGTTTATTATTATAAGTTTTATATATATAAATATATATATTTATTTTGTTGAGCTTCTAAATTATAATGGTTTGATTGTTGTTTACATCCATTTTATCCAGCATCATTAGCGTACTTAGTTTATTTCTCTTTCTACCTTGACTCATTGTTTGGCATTTCTGCTATGCGCATGTTTCTCTAATATTATAATATATTTTTTCAGCTTCTCTGCACCTAGCTATTCGCATTTACAATTTACACCCATAGCTATATATGTATATATACCATACTGTAAATGTAACTGTATGTATGTATATGTTTGTGTGATTTGTTTTTGCTTTTGGCCGTTGCCAAAGCCAAAGCAAAAAGTGAATGCACTAATTTTGCCTTGGCATCCGGCGCGGCATTCACAGCAGTCGACGACATCGTCTTATTTGCCGCTGCATTGTTGTTATTATTGTTGTTGCTGTTTGCAGTATCTATTGCTAGTTGTCTCGTCTCCTCTAGGGCTGCACTTGGCTCTCGCACTTACTAAGTGCGCGCCTATTGAAATTTCATTTCTAATTGAGACGGAGGCAGGCAGCGAAGGCAACACACATTTGCATCTACATACGGCTCACTGCTGAATTGAATGCACGCTGCATGTGTTTATTTTGTTGTAGCTCTGTTTTTCTGCTTGCCTTTACTTTGCCATCAATTGAAACATATATATATAGAAAATAAAAAAAAAGCGAGAATAAACCGCAAAATTCAGCAGAATTGCAAAATGCTAATTGCACAGTCAATGTGTTTATGTAACCCCATGATGTGTTATAAATATGCATGTATGTAAATTTGTAAATATGCATGTATGTAAATGTGTTGCCGAACAATGTATAACAGCTTATTTAGTTACTTATGCAATGGTGCAATACCTACTGTTTAACGCTGCTATGTATATATGTATATAGCAGATGACTATCCTAATTAGTTTCATGTAACATAATATTCAAGCATTCTTTAAATCTATCAATTAAAGATGTTTTTAACACATCCATACAGATGTTGAAATAGCTACATCTGTATTATATTTGTGCGCACATGAATTACATATTTCCGTTTGATATGTTGCCCAATAGCAGCGACAAACAACAGCAAAGCGTGAACAGCTACAAGATAACAGGAGCGACAAATTTTTAGACTCGGTCCGATTTACTACGATGCATACATATATAGATATAGATATACATATACATACATGTAGTAAAAAAAATCGTATTAAAAAACAAAATATATTATGAAATAACCAAGCATTTCAAAATTTTAAATATAATTAAGTTACAATATCTAACATACATACATACGCACACACATGCGTACACATAAATGAGCACACACGTCACTTAAGTGTTGATGCGAAAAAAAAACTGTGTAAGCAAAAGCTTTAACCCTACCCCAACCGTCTTCTAAAATGCGCGCCATAAACAATTTACATTCGCGTAAATCGGTGCTTGTTTGTATGTGAATAGCAAACTTCCGAGAGAGCATGTTTGAATGCACATTAAAACATATTGACACAAATGCATGCATACATACTCTGCGAATGACCACCGTGCTTTTCTATAAGCTTTGCTGACGTTGAAAAGAGAAAGAAACAACTTACTGTTTAGGAAAGCAAAGGTTGGGCATTGTCAGTCACGGCGTCAGGTCACAATCAAAGCAAAGCTTCCCGAATTCGAGAGAGAATTTAATCGGAACAAGCGATCGATAAAAATATCACTACATAATGTCTATCGACTATTCTAACTCATACTCATTGCAAATGAATCACTACGTGAATTGATTACAATAAGACAAGCTAATTTTGGCATTGCATTGCATTGCCACTATGTAGACATCAATACATCATGGGCACAGCCCCACACACACCTACAATTTTTATGGCACACACTATCAGTGTGTGTGTTTTGCATATGGGTTTGATGTTCATGATGCCACCTCGCGGCTCAGTGTTGCGAGTGTCAACTAATTGCGTCTTATTTTTTTTTTGTTGTCTCCCGTACTTTATACCCATGCCCCACTGGGCATGTTTGAATAGTTCTATTGGATAAGCTTCGTACAGCCTGACATTTGTACATCTGTTTAACTGCATAGGCATTAATAAGAATATTGTATTTGTACATATTTAATGTCAATAAACAATATAAATATATTCCTGAAATACACATGTATTTGTTCCAATGTATATAAATATGTAATCTAATAGGTTACATATTTAGAAACTTGCACATCCTCTTTCGCTTATAATACCTACACACACTCGCAACAAAATGCATGTGTGTGTATGTGGGTGCATATATGTATGTATGTATGTACATACACCTAATACACATGCACATATTTTTGGCGGGGGTGTATTGGCGGCTAATACTGACATCCCCTGAAATATCGAATATTTTTCTGATTTTCCCTTGCATTGTTCAGATTGGGGGTTTGTGCATATAAGTTTCGTATGCGCCAAACGAATACAAATATACATATTAAAAACTTGTTCGTCGACTTTTGCTTTCATTTTTGCCCATACCACAGAAAGCAGCGAAAAATCGTACAGAGCAGGCGAGGCAAAAATCACGTATGCGTAAAGAGTAGCATTGGCGGCGTGTAGAATGAACCATGCGCAAAATAGAGACAAACATATAAAGCACATACCAATAAAGTGTACAACAGCAACCAACTTCATGGAGTATACGCGTGTAATGGCGAGAATCGGGAATAAATCATTTGACGAAAACATAACATACGCTTGGAGTGTACAGCAAAATGAAAAAAGCAAAGGAAATTGAAAAGAAAAAATCTAAGCAACGGCGGTACTGTTCTAGCATATAAAATTTGTATGAAACGCAATTTCAAAATGGCGGAAAATCGCAAATACCTCTATCTTATATTTTAACTAAATATTTTTGTAAATAAAATGCTGCTATTAATTGACTTTGGTTCGTTGGTGCGCATGTCAAAACAATGCAACGTGAAAAAGAAATACAAAGAGGTTGTAGATTGTGATGAAATGTACCTACATAAGAATGTTTGCTTGTTAACAATCTGAATTATACATATTATAGCCAATATTTATACATTCTAATTAACATATTTTGGGAACAAATGTTAAAAAAAGGATTAGTTCACACTATATTTGTATGTATACATATCTACATATGTATATATACTTTGTATAGCTGGCAACTCTATGGAGCTCATTTATGCACAACTAACTTCACGTTGCACAAAAGAAAATCGCAAGCAAAACAAACGAATGCGCAAGCTATATGCCAAACACGTTAGTGAGACAGAGTACAATATATGCTTCCATTGGGGGAAAAATACGAAATTAAATATGGCGACCCACTGGACGAAAAAAAAAAAACCTTAAAAATTACAATAGCATCGTAAACATTTAATTTAACAACACGAGCACTAGTAAATACTACAACAACTAAACTTGCAGCCCTAATAGAACAAAAGTTCTTTGGTTTTCAAGTGGCAAAGAAATTAATGAACTTATATTCCTTAATGAATGTAACGAGAATTTACGCGCGCGTTGCTGATGTTTTGTATAGGAGAATGTTTTACTCACCGTGTATGATTATATAGTTTCACTTCATTGTACACAACACTGATTTAGATGGCAAGCTTTGATTTTGGTTTAATGTGTCGCTTTTTCTTTATTCGGCACTTAAATTTTGTTTTGCATTCACTTGCTTATGTTTAGGTTTTTTTATATATTACATTTTCACAGATTTGATACGCACACACTGTACTTTGGCTTGCAGGTTTTGTTGTTTTAAAACGCGGCGTTGTTTTAACGTTTGCTGCCTGTTTAAATAAACGTTTCCACTTTGATTAATCAATTTTATTATTAATACGTATGCCATAAGAAAATGCGCACGAAAACACGTATTGAGCGTGTGCAAGAGCGAGATAACCATAATGCGTTGCGCTGCGCGCGCACTTGTACTATAATAGCAACATATAGTGTGGCCGCTTTAGCATACAGCCACAAGCATGCCAACTAGTACAAATCCTACCTATTATCGGCTATTTTATTTTGTTCGCGTTGCTGCTTCTTCTACCTTGTCTTTCTTTAGCCTATTACTACTGCGCCTGCCATTCCGCAGTGTACTTTATAGTGCTGTACGTACATTAATTTTGTCTTTCTGTCTGTTCGTCGATACATATGTACATATGTATATGCATTCATGTACACACACGGCGCCACTGAAATATGTACCTACCTATATAAAAATCTATACGCGGATATTACCATTCTTATACACAAAATATATCATATTTTAGTATTGATATACAATACGAATTATAGGGTAAACATACCATAGAAAAAAACGAATCGGCGAACGTTAACTGCCTAACAGCAAATATTCAAATACACTCAAATGTAAACTATTTGTAGCTTTTCTTTCATATAATGAACTATCAACAAAATTAAACTATAGCTTGTTTAAAAGTATTTGTAACTACATTTGTACAATTCCTCTTTACATTTTATACCTCATTTCGTACTCGCACACAAGCGCACGCTTAAAAATATACAACGTATGTATGTATGTATATAGACCGCTGATACACTTTAATGGCATCTCGCTTGCTCTAACGCTTCACGCGCATTTTACCTTTCACGTCCTATGTGTTTTTCATCTTTTCCAACACGCTAATAAGATAAATTTTAAAACTACATTTTAAGTTATAACTAACACGTTTCACCATTACATTTTAGTGCATTGCGTAAGTGCCACTTGAAAACAGTGCACCGAACAATTATTTAAAAATTTATTTGTTGTTTTAACACCTTTAAACGCGTTTCACACTCCGCGTTACTCCGAGTCTTCTTCTTGCTCTAGTGTAAACGCAAGAATGTTAGCTTATGGTTATGTTAGCCATACATTTTACTCAAATGGCAATTTTAAGTTTTTAACAGAGCCCACCATACTCGTCACAAATATAAAGTTACAGTGTTGCAAAGATGATTGCGCGGCTTACTGCACTGCCATGAAAGCAAAGATTTCTTTGTATTGGCGCTGCCAACTTGTTGTTTATAGCAGCTGTTAATTGATAGAAATAACAATAAATATATAATGCTGCGATGGAAGTAAATCCTTTAGCTGTAATACTTGTCTACTTCGATAGCAAAGGCGATCGCCTGCTGTACCGATATCCCTACCATACACTGGGTCAAACGCACAAATTGGAAGAGCCACGAGAGGAGTTGGTAAACAAGAAACGAAATCCTTTCGCCATTGCCCACACAGACGATTTGCTTCAGACACCCACGCAACAGAGCCAGAATCAGGGTACGGGACAACTGCAAGGCTTTGCAGATGACGTGCTATCCGCTCTATTCGCCGTCAAGCCGCAACTGTGCAACCAGAAGTTCGAGCTGAAACTAAATGATGTACGCTTCGTTAGTCATCCCACATTGATTAGCTCAGCCTCGTCAGCGCAGGCCAATGTGGGCAACAACCAAGCCCTGGCAGCTAGCAGCAGCATTAGCACCACAGTAGCCCCAAGTGCGGCTAAGAAGCAGCAGATGCTGATCAACATTGTGTTCGCTCTGCACGCCCAGGCTAGTTACTCCATCGTCAAGTGCTACCACGAGCTGAGCAAGCGCCTGGGGCTGGCGCTCAAGTTCGAGGAGCAGCACAGTGGCTATCTGACGGAGCAGACGGCGCTGATGGCACGCACCCACGACGAGCAACAGCAGAAACCGATGGAGCGCACGCTCGAAATGATTGCCGAGCGCTGCAGCCTGGCGCAGGCCCTGAAATCCATCTTCAATGATCTCTGCACCACCGGACTGCTGAGCACCACACTGAATCAGAATCTAACGCTCACGTTCTGCCTACCGGCTAAGGCCCATCAGCTGCACAAGAAGGGCAGCATGGTGGATCCAGAGACCATCGATCGCTGTCTGCGCGCCCTGAAACCGTACCACGGCATGCTCCTATTAGTGGACTTTGCGGAGCTGCTCGACTGTGTGCCGCCGACTGGCGCTCGCATGCTGTGGCAGCTGGTGGATGCCTACAATCCGCTGATCAGTCTGCAGAGCATGGCTTCCAATGCGGACTTGAGCATTGAGCATGTCTACAAGCTGGTCTCTCACCTGGTCTACTGGGCCAAGGCGACTATCATCTATCCACTGTGCGAGACGAATGTGTATGTTATCGCACCGGATGCACCACTGCACACGCGCTCCCACCTGGTAGAGAAGTTCTCCACACGATTTGCGGGCATGTCCTTGTTTGAGGTCATCTCGGACTTCTCGTTGCCCACGTCCATTGGGCACTTGACGACGCCACTGCAGCAGCCGGCACGCCAGGGCATTCTCGCCCAGATGGTGCTCTGGATGCTGCAGCATCATCTGCTCATGCAGCTGCACACCTACGTCCAGTTCATGCCCAGCGACGTGGACGACGAGTTTGGGGATTCCGCATCTTGTGCACGCGTCGTTACCGGCAATCTCACCGAGGAGGAGCAGGACAGCAACCACACCGAAGACGAACCGAATCGTGATTGTAATCCTGATCCCGATGATAATCCCGTACATGGAGGCTCCATGCTAAGCATGTCCAGCCAACCGCTGCCGATGCCCGCGAACTCTCATCGTCGCCATCGCACGGACGATCATTTCTCCGTCGCCTCCGATAATATTGCGGTACAGCCCTCGTCCAGCCACAAGTCCAACTTCAGCATGACCGCCTCCATGAGCACGGACAACTGCGACAGTCTCGACTCCATGGAGGATGAGCAGAAGCTTAAGGAGCTGCTGCAGGTCTTCACCGATGCGGATCGTGCTGCCATACGTCGCATACCTGCCTCCCTCAACGTGGACGATCTGTCGCTGCTGGTCAAGCTCTACCAGATGGGCTACTTCAAAAGCGAACATCACCTGGAGGAGATAATGTACTTTGAGAATTTGCGTCGCTCCCAGCTGCTGCAACTGCTCGACAAGTTCCGCGATGTACTCATCCTATACGAGACCGAGGATCCCGCCATAGCCTCCATGTACAACAACAAATAGAATTTATAATAATAAAGCAAGCATTCCAAATGCATTATGAATAATTGCTAAGGATATTTTTTTTGAAATGAAATCTGTGTCAAAATTGATGAATAATTGAATTTAGCAATTAGGAATGGGATTCCGAAATCATGACAAGTTATCGAAATTAATCGACTTAAATATGTCAAAATTTTCCTTAATTTTAATATATTGTTTTTTATTGTTATTTTTTAATAGATATTTAAAAATATTATACTCTTTGCTTATTAAAATTTTGTTATTTAAATCCTTAAAACTCTCTCTAACTGAAATTTTGCCAGTTAATTGCATTTATGGTAACTGGGGAGCAGTAAAAAAAATACTACTCCTTAGTTTCAAAAGTTTTAATAGGCTCCTTGAAAATATCAAATCATAAAATCAAAATTATCATTTCTTTTTCCAATTATTATTATTATTATTTCTTTTTTTTTAAGAGATAACGGACAAATAAAAATTATAGTAGCATAAAATGTTGAGACAATTTAAAATAAACATTTTGAAAAGGACTTGGGAAGGTGAGAAGTAATACCAGAGATGACTACTACTTTTCAGTTTCCAAACGCAAAATATTTAAATGGCCTGTTTTTCCAATGGCCAATGTTTTTCGAGAAATCCGCACAATCTCGAGCAAATTGTATGAGCAGTAGTTAAATAGAAAAAAACCCTTAGTTTTTATTTTTTATTTTTATTTTTTTTTTTACATAGATATTTGTTGAGTATACCTAACTAACACTGAGTTGACTTGAATAAAATGAACTCTATCCAAGTCGAAAAAGTGCTTAAAATTCTAATAGCCAGCCGATTGAAATTTCTGTGAAACATTTCGTATACGCCTATTTATAGATATACATATATATATATATATATTCCTAAATCTAGTTTACAAAAATATATATATATATAAATACATATATATAAATGTACTTTATGCTTACTGTAAGATTGTAACTAGCTAATATATAGATGTGATAGATCGTTTAAATGACTCGATTCGCAGCTGAACTGCCGTCAGTTTGAGGTGCTTACAAAAAAAAAGAGTAACAGTAGCAGAGTTTTTATCAATTAGTCTTGATAACGATCCATGCTATATATATACACATTTCTATAGTGATATATATAAATCTAATTGATTCGTGCCCAATTTTCATCAGTGTTGACTCAACCAGCGGACTAGACTCGCATTCACAGCTCACAGGCTCGACGAAAATGGGTTTCATAATAGACAACGATCAAGCTTTGAGCAGCAAATAAAAGAAGACAGCTCGTCGCTAGGATTTGTTGTTGTTGTGGTTGCTGTTGCTGCTGTTGGAAATGTTGTTGTTGTACAGGTAAGGTATCAAATTGGGCTCAATTTCCAGCTGCTGCCGCAGTATGGAGCTCATCACAAACTCTGTGGAGACAATATGGCACTTGGGATTGCCATGACGCGTCAGATCCGCGCACAAATGCATATCCGTTGGGCAGGTAACAATGATATATGAGTCGGGCGCTTGCACATGCGCCTCCGCAACAGCGGCACCGCTGCGTCGTTTCAGCTCCACTTTGCCGCCGGACGATTCGATCATGCGTATGATTTCATCACGTGCCGGAAACACATCCGGCGTAACATAGAAGTATTTGCCCGCAAAGAGTGTGGAACGTGTTGGTGCACATAGAACTGCATCCAAATCGAACTGCAAGTTCTCATCGACGGGTATATGACGGATGCGATACTCGTCTGGTGCCACAAATTTGCCCGCCTTGGCGCTGTCCACCAGCCAGGTGGACTTGAGCACGTAGTCAACATGGCAACAGGCCTGAATCAACTTACAGGTGCGACTTTCGCGTGTCATGACCAAATGTGTTGCATCCGCCGGACTGTCCACGACAATGCCGCCCAGCAATCTATGGATAATACAAAGTTAAATGTATAATATATGATAATTATTTTTTGTTATTCATTCAACTCACTCGACAGCTTTCTTGAGCGCCTCAGCATCGGCAACTTGCGAGAAGATGACTTTGGGCGGTTTGGTTGTCTGTGGATATTCGATGCACACAATTTGCTCGGGCAGATGCTCCTGGTAGACGCATAGCTTTTGGCGTTTCAGCTTCAGCTCATTGGCATATGGATCGGAGAGATGACGCTTGACGCGCTCATGCGCTTCCTGGGTCAGGTTAATGGGCGCCTTCCAAGCGGCTGTAAAGCAGCATTTAGTCTACAATTGCTTATAATTAATATCATTTAAATTTCTCACCCAGCAAGTGCTGCACCAGATTACATTCAATGCGGAACGGTGCTCCCAGATTGTATTGCTGATATTTGGGATTCTCGTACTGGGTCAATCCGCTCAGATTGCCGATGCAAACATCGCTCAGCCAGAGTGCATTTACCATCGGAATGTTCCACTCTTTGGCCGCATTGAATTTGTTGCCCTCCAGCTGTTTGCAAATGACCAGCGTGTTCACCTTGGACAGATAAGATGTATAAATGGCGCCACATTCCTCGGCCATCTGTTGCAATCGCACCACTTCTTCGCCCTCGAAGCCCTCCGAGGTGATAATATAGCGCTCCAGCGGTTTGCGATAGCCAAACTGGCTGGGGAAGGGCAAGTGCAGTGGCTGCCATGGCGGCGTCAGCTGTCGCTTCAAGCAAATGTCGCTAAGCCAGTAGGCGGTCACACACCGCTTGGCATCGCGCAGGGCCTGCATCACCATGCCATGGCGCTGGGTGCGGCAGATGACGTGAGTCACACGGGCGCAATAGACGCGCTCGATATCGCCGCCAAACTGTCGAATCGTGTCCAGCCAGATGGGTAATTCATCGCTGTCCGTCTCGTCGTATTCCACAATGTAGAAGGTGCAGCCGACCAAGAACAGATCAGGAGGCAGTTTCAAGTTCGGATTGTGGCCATAGAACTGGGGACGCGGCGGCATCGGGATGGGCGGCTGGCCGGGACGGACTTGCATATAGACATGCGGTGGTCCGCCGGCTACCTGTACGGGCACACCCACTGGAAGCTGTTGCTGCTGCATGTTGGGTGGTGCGACCACGATTTGCTGCTGCACAAGATGCTGTTGCGGCAACTGTTGCTGTGACACTCCAACAACTCGTCGCATTTGCTGTGGATGTTGTTGCAGCAGTTGCTGTTGCTGCTGCTGCTGTTGTTGTTGCTGTTGTTGCTGCAGCATTAGCAGCTCTTGCGGTGTACGCGGTTGGCCGGGCACGCCCACAGCTGCATTGTGCTGCTGTCCCATCATGCGCAGCGTGCCAGCTGCAGAAGGTGTTTCCACATGTTGCTGTGGTCCAGATGGCAACTGTTGCTGCTGTGACACAACCAGCTGTTGTTGCTGTTGCTGCTGCTGTTGTTGCAATAGCAATTGTTGCTGCTGCTGCTGCTGCTGTGGCGTGCCACCGCTGACAACAACTTGTTGCACTATCTGCTGCTGCTGCTGTTGTTGCTGCTGCTGTACATCGCTCATAGAAATGAGTTGCTGCTGCTGCGGCGGCGCCTGTTGTCCATTGTTGCCCAGACGATTGCTCAGCATATTGGCCAAAGCCGTTTTCGTCTTCAGATTCATCTGCTGCGGCGTCTGTTGCTGTTGCTGACCATCAGGCGCTGTAGAAAAAGAAGGACTTATATTAGTTAGAAAACCCAGAGAGTAGATCTCAATATGAACCCACCTGTTGCTGACATGACCAATGTCTGTGTCATTATATTGCCTCCTGGAGCACCGCCCACAACGACGCCTGTACCGGGCGTGGTGGGAGTGCCCGGCGTGGGCGGCTGTTGCTGCTGCTGTTGATTCTGCTGCTGCTGCACAATGGTTTGCTGCTCAATGAGCTGGCCATTGGGCCCAGGTATTAGCTGAACAGTCTGCTTACCCAGTTGCGATGCCGACGCCGCTTGCATGGGAATTTGTTGCACGCGCAGTTGTTGGCGCTGCAGCAACATTTGCTGATTGGGATCATTGGGATTGAACTGTTGCTGTTGCTGAGGTAGTTGTTGTTGCTGTGCCCCGCCGGGAGGTTGTTGTTGCTGCTGCTGTTGCTGGGTAATCGGACTCAGGCCGGGCGCACCACCCGCACGCACCACCACCTGACGCGTGCCCTGTTGCTGCAGCCACAGCATTTGCTCCTGCTGCGTCAGTCCGCCGGGCATTTGGCTTTGCACAATGATGTGCGAAGTGCCTGGCCCCGGCACCGGCACTGGACCCTGCGCACGTGTCGCCACCACGCTACCAGGGGCGCCGGGACGCGGCTGATAGGCCACCTGTTGGCGCAGCATGACACGTGGCTTGCTTTGATTCAGTTTCGTTATGTATTCGGCACGTTTGTGTGCATCCAGCGACATGAAGTGCGCGTGCATCTTCTCATCCAATTGGATGAGCTGGCGCTGCTGCTGCTGTTGCTGAGGCGGTGGCAATACCAGTTGCTGCTGTTGTGGTTGTTGTTGTGATTGCTGCTGCTGCTGTTGGGCGGGCCACGGTGTTTGCGGACGTAATCCACGTGGTGCAAATTGTGGCGCCTGTTGCTGAGGCGTGGTGGGTGTGCCCGGCAATGGCGACTGCATGCCCATGCTTGAGGTGGGCGTGCCTGGGGTGGTGGGCGGCAACTGATTCGTCACAGGACTCTGCGGTGACCAGTGCGGCTGTTGCAGCTGCGTGTGATGCTGAGGTGATTGCTGCTGCAACATCAACTGCTGCTGCTGTTGTGGCGACTGTGGCGGTGGCGTGCGTTGTGGCAGATGTTGTTGCTTAATAAGCACTTGTTGCATGATCTGTTGCGGCGGCTGCTGCTGTTGTTGTTGCTGCTGTGACACTGGTTGTTGCTGTTGTATAAGTATTTGCTGCTGTTGCTGGGGCGGTCCAATGAGTTGTTGCTGTTGCTGCTGCTGCTGTTGTTTCTGCTGTAGTAATTGCTGTTGCTGTAAATATTGCAAACGTTGAGGATCACTAATGACTTGCTGATTAATCACAATTTGTTGTGGCTGTTGTGGTGCTTGCTGCTGCTGTTGCTGTTGCATTTGCAGCCGTTGCTGTTGTTGCTGCTGTGTGAGCAGTTGCTGTTGCATTTGTGGTGGCGCCTGTTGCTGTTGCGGCGCCTGTTGCTGCTGTGTCAACATCATTTGATTTGGTGGCATTTGCTGTTGTTGTTGCTGCTGCTGTTGTTGTTGCTGTAATAGTTGTCGTTGCTGCGCAAGTTGTTGCTGCTGCTGCTGTTGTTGTTGCGACAGATTTGTGGAGTTTACTATGAACACATTTTGGTTTTGCTGATTCTGTGCCAAAATCTGCTGCTGCTGCTGTGCGCTAAGCTGGCTGAATTGCTGTTGACTTATGATAAACTTTTTGGTCTGTATGGTTTGTTGTGGTTGCTGTTGTTGTGGTTGCTGCTGTTGCTGTTGTAGAGGCTAAATTCAGAAATACAAAATAAATTAAACACATAGCAGCAATCAATTATGTAAACTTACGTGTTGCTGCGTCAACACTTGCTGCTGCTGCTGCTGCTGTTGTTGTTGTTGCTGTGGCTGTTGCGCAAACTGTTGGCCCAACAATTGTTGCTGCTGTTGTGGTGGCTGTATAGTTTGTTGAATGATGCGCACCTGACCGCCACTGCCCAGAGCAATGTTTTGCTGCTGAGTAAACTGCACTTGTTGCTGTTGCGGCTGTTGTTGCAGCTGCTGTTGCTGTGACAGTTGTTGCTGCTGAGGTAACATTTGCTGTTGCTGCTGTTGTTGTTGCTGCAGCTGTAGCATTTGCTGCTGCTTCTGCTGCTGCTGTTGTATGCTCATCATATGACTCTGAATTATTTGCTGTCCTTGTGCAGTTGAAGTGTTTATCACATGTCGCTGGGTAATGACTTGTTGTTGTTGTTGTTGCTGTTGTTGTTGCTGCTGCTGCTGTTGTTGTTGTTGTTGTTGTTGTTGCTGCTGTTGTTGTTGTTGCTGCTGTTGTTGTCCAGAGCTGAGTTGTTGTTGTATTTGTTGCGGTTGCTGCTGCTGTTGTGCTTGCAGTTGCTGTGAAGGCTAAAAAGAAATATAAATATGAGTATTTTGTTAATCACAAAGCAAATTTTTGTTGCTAAATATACCCTCTCTGGTTGCTGCTGTTGTTGTTGCGTTACTTGCTGCTGATGCAAAGGCGACTGTCGTGGCGAGGGTGTATGTTGCTGTGTAGGGATTTGTTGCTGATGTTGTTGTTGCTGTTGCTGCTGTAACTGCTGTTGTTTCAATTGCTGCTGCCTCATTATTAGCGAATCCTGATTGCTTGTGAGTGTCGAACGACTCAGCACTTGTGCCACTTGCACCGGATCTGTTGGATCAATGGGCTGGGCAAACGATTGCTGCTGTTGTTGCTGCTGCTGATGCTGTGCTGTTTGTTGCTGCTGCTTGTTGGCCATGGGCGGTGTTTGGGATATTTGCGGAGATTGCGGCGCTGAGATGTGCTGCGGACTTTGTTGCTGTTGTTGTGCAAGCTGTTGCTGTTGTTGTTGCTGCTGCAGTTGCATGCGTTGTTGCTGATGCACAGGCTGTTGAAACGGCTGTTGTTGTGGCGACATCATGGATGTTGGCGTCGGCTGTTGCTGCGGACTGCCCATCATGTGTTGCTGCTGCTGCTGGCGAGTCTGCTGTAATTGCTGCTGTTGTTGGCGCAAATGCTGCTGCGCACTCTGCGGCGAGGGTGGCGGCGGCGGCGTCATTTGTGGTGCGGGCGATTGCAATTGCCGCGGTGACTGAGGCGGTAACATATTGCTGCTGTTGCCAATCAAATGCTGTTGCTGCTGCAGCGAAGGCGATGGTGTACCGGGCGGCATGACTGGCGAGCGATTTTGGACCAAGCGTGGCGATTGCTGCTGCGGCTGTTGCTGCTGTTGTTGTTGCTGTTGCATTTGCTGCATTTGCATTTGAAGCTGCTGCTGTTGCTGCAATAGTTGTTGTTGCTGCTGCTGTATTTGTCGTTGCAGCGCTTGCTGTTGTGATGTCAGACTCTGGCCATTTTGGACGTGCTGATGCAGTTGCATTTGTTGCTGCTGCAGCATCTGCTGCTTATTCATGATATGCTGATGCAGAGCTTGGGGCGATACAGGCACTGACTGCTGTTGCTGCGGTACCTGTTGCTGTTGTGCCACCTGTTGCTGCGGCGACTGTACGGGCTGTGGTGTTGTTGCAGGCTGTGGCGTACGCGGCGTTTGTCGTCCAGTGGGCATGGATGGCTGTGGCATAGCGGGCGTAGTTGGCAGACGCGGCTGTTGCTGCTGCTGAAGTAGAAGTTGTTGCTGTTGCAGATTTGGTTGTTGCTGTTGTTGTTGCTCTTGTTGCTGTATCAGTTGCATTTGCTGTTGTTGTTGCTGTTGTTGTTGTTGTTGTTGTTGTTGCTGTTGTGTGCTCTTCATTTGTCGCTGCTGCTGTAAAATGTTTTTGATCTGTTGTTGTTGCTGCTGTTGTTGAAGGTTGGCTGGTATGATTTTCTGCTGCTGTATTATGATTTGCTGTTGCTGCTGTTGATTAGGGGGCGGTGGTGGTGGCGGTGCCTGTGGTGCGCTCTGTTGTTGCAATTGCTGTTGCAATTGTTGCTGCTGCTGTAGATTTCGCGGTCGCGCAAAAACAACTTGCTGTTGCGCTGGCTGTGACAATTGTTGTTGTTGTTGCTGCTGTTGATGCAGTTGCTGTTGCTCGGCTGCGGCGCGCTCTGCCGATGCCTGTAGCTGGGACTTAATGCTGGCTATGCTCTTGGCAGCGCTGTCGTCCCCGAAGCCCAGTATATCAGAGAGCTGAGAAGTAGCTGGAGGCTGTTGTTGTTGTTGTTGTTGTTGTTGTGTTAATTGCTGTACCATATGTTGCTGTTGCTGTTGTTGTTGTTGCTGCTGCTGTGCTAATTGCTGTTGCAGTTGTTGTTGCTGCTGCTGTTGTTGCTGTAGATTTTGTTGCTGTTGCTGCTGCTTTTGCGCACGTTGTTTTTCGACTGGTTTCAGCAATCGTGGATGATAGGGTTCACATGGCAGGCAGCTCTTACATTTGAGGCAATCGGTGACCCAGTCGGGCGTGACGATATTCATCGCATTCTTGGGCAGCGCCAGCGCTTTATTATATACGTTGCCAGTAGCGGCGCCACATACCAGATGCGTATTGGTCGCCCCGTACGTACTGGTGATAACAGCTCCGTGAAAGGTCAGCATGGCAAAGAGGCGCCTCCGATCACTGGGCACCACGTTTGTGATGGCAGCGCGTACGCCGCGCAAGAATCGCGGTTGGCTGGGATCGAAGGCACGTGTCGAGGCCATGCGGCCAAGCTTCACGCTGTGCGATATCCATTGCTCGAGCACAGGTATCACATTGTAGAGGTCCAGATTCATGCACAGTTCCTCCTCGGAGTAGTTGCTGCCACATATCAAATGTGTGATTTGGTCGGAGAGATAAAGCTTCGATTGTGCGCCGCCGTTCTTAAGCAAACGCTCGTTCTGCAACAGAAATCACAAAATGAAAAAAAAAATAAAAATAAAATAAAATAAATAAAAATATATTTATATATTTATAATCTGCTTTAGAGATGAGCAATATTTAATACCGCGTGTATACAATTTGACTCCTCAATCATTAATATATTCAGTTTAGTATATAAATATTCAACAAGATTACAAATGTAATTCTAGCGTTTATTACATTAAAATATTTTGATATTTCCATTAATTGTTGCTAATCTCAGTTTGCAATATATCGCTCATCTCTATCTAAAAACACACACACAACACAACACACATATATGACTAGAAATTTGCCGGCAACATTTTATGGCGCGAATTTGGACGTTCACAAACATGACACTCCCTGTGCTACCACCACTGATAAATGTCATTAATAACGAATTTTATATTATTGCAAACTGTTTTAAGGCCTAAGAGATACATTTAATGTATCTTTGTTAATTACATTATTTAAAGTCGCCCTGTGGCCTGTACAGCTGCACCAGCAACACACATACACTTAACCACAGGGGTACACGCGCGCACACATGTAACACACACACACAATGCCAAATAATACAACAGCGGGCGCGCACGTACAGCCCTTGGTCTGCCTATGGAGTCTCAATGTTTACCTCATCATCTAAGCTGCCGAGCACATAGTAGATCACATTCTCGAATAGCTTGTCGCTTATCTTCAAATTTTCCATTTCTTTGTAATTTCTAGGCTAACATGCGCTATTCCTTTTGCTCAGATTTCACTTTTCTTTCGTTTCGCTTTTGTTGTTGCTGCGGCTGCCGCGGACATGTATATGGTAAGGCCTGCAGCTTCACTTTCACTGCGCGCCCATCGCCCACAATCGTTGAAAATTGAAAACTAGCACAACATATAAGAAAATAATCGCTTGAATTGTTTAAATACATTGAACTAAAGTCTAAAAAACTCGTATTCTCTTATATTTTACGGAAGCCCATCCGTCTCTAGTATGCAACAAAAACCAACGCTAGTGATGTGCTATCTGCCATATCGATTGACTACCAGCTATCGATAAGTGAAAAAGGACAAGCCGATATCTTCAATAACAAAATGTTAACATGAATTTGTTATGTTATTTGACTGCTAACCGATTTTTGTATAAAAGGTGCGCACACAAACTTCCGATAGTCATTTGTTTTAAGGAGTACAAAGGATTCGTGTGGTGAGGATTATGGAGGTTGAAGCTAAACGTTTTTCTTTTAATACTCGACGAACAAAATCGTATGTTAAATGTCTAGCAAACTACGCAAAAAAGTGTTCAAATTAATTTCTAATTTTAAACTTTTAAATATATTAATTTTTTTTTTTTTTTTTTTTTTTTTACAAATACATGTTGGCCTATACATATTAGCTTAGTTTTTATAAATTTGTATCTTAACACATTTAAGACATACAGATCTTGAAAATTATTCCTTACCAGTGATATTTTAATAGATTTTACTATGTATTTTTCTGTTTTCGGTTTGATGTATTCTTTTGTTCTCATTTTTTTTTTTTAATAATAGTTTTCAAATTTTTGTTGTAAAACATCTACAGAGTAGGAAATTCTCTTTAGAAGTGTAGAAAATCTCTTGTAAGTAAATTATTTGCTATCGCGTTTGCATAATTACGGATGTGTTTGGGTTATTTATAATTGTTTGTTGAAAATTGTGAAAAAGCAGCGCCTCCTGCTCATAACTGGAGTGGGAGACAGGCGAGAATAGCTCCAGCAGCTTGTTCGAATTTCATTTCATGCACGACGGCGTTCTTCATCAGTATGAATCATGAAGCGCTGTTCGATTCGCCGTTGCTCTCATGGAAATTGGTGCCATTCACAATGAACGAGGTGCCCAGACCATAGAGATGACCCGAATATTTGGCATGATCGATATTATCCTCAAAGAACATCTGAAAATAAATAATATTTAATAACAGTTTCCAGTATAACCATTTCTATGTGTATAACAGAATTTGTATAACAGTTTACTATTTGAAATTCAGAAGAAAGCAATTAGATTATCTTTAGAATGAGTTAGTTAAGCATGAATGATAGGCGACATTAACAAACATTAAAATGCATCTACATATGATATTATAAAAATATGTATATTTATATATAATATATAAATATATATTTTTAAGGAGTGTGCAACTACAAACAATGATGAAAATAGACTTTTAACATAGTTAAATAAATTTAAAGTTACATACCATTTACCAATCTGTGTTGTGTTTCAGAATTATTATTAATGTTTTTTTTTTTTTTTTTTTTTTTTTTTTTAATTTTGCTTCGTTTCAACGATTTTACGATTTTTGTTTTAAGAAAGGGTTAAACACTTGCTATAATTAACATATCACAGTGCAATGGAAACTGTATGAAAACATTATTCCATTTCACTTTAAATTATAACGCAAGGAAACATACGCTTAAAGAGGAGACACAAAAGTGTTAAAAAATTAAATTCAATACCACCTTAAAACTAACCAACTTAAAATAAAATTTTAAAAAATTATATATATATATATATATATATATATATATATATATATATATATGTATATATTTATAAGGAAGTGGAGAATAAAAACTAAATGTAATATATATTATTTCATGGCGATATTATCCATGCATCACAAAAGAATTTTGACTAGATAAAATAATAAATAGTTCAACTATATATATGTTTATCACTATCAAATACCTTTTTATATATTTAAAAACTTTCAATGTGTTAAGGTAAAGCAAATTTGTAAGCAAAAATAAAATGTTAAAGCAAAATGTTTTGTTATGAAGCAAGTGTGTGCAAGCAGATGATAGTGATTAAAACATATTTTAGAAATATAAATAAATAAAATGCATAATGCACAATACATAAAAGAATATAGATATAAAATGTGTCAATGTGTACGTAAAGCCCAGAAACCAGAAATGATTAACAATAATGAAAAAGAAAATTATTGAATTTCAATTCGTTTTTTAATTTTCTAAAAATTTTCAAAATTCAGCTTAGTTTGTTGCACTAATTTCTTCATATTATTTTTTTCTTTTGTTTTTTTTTTTTTTTTTTATATTAACATGTTTCACATGATTTTCTTTTTTTGGTTTTGTGTTTTTTTTTTTTTTTTCTTTTTACAACTGTAAGTAACTAAAAATGGTTAGAAAATGAGTTTGTTTTCTTTCTTCAAGAAATAAGTTTGGATTTTTACATAAATTGTGTAGGTGGGTTAGGATTTAGCCGATGAAAGTGCGTTGCATGCAGCATAACAAATAAAATATTTTTCATATATTTCCAGCGGCGTCTAAAAACTAATTATGAGTATTAAAGGTACATAATAGAAAATAAAAAACAAAAAAAATAAAAATAGGAATAGGAAAAACTATTTACACAATGAAGGAATGTGAAAAATTGATGCTAGAAGAGAATATATGATTTAGAAACATTTAACCTTAACAACTGATAAATGATAAGTAGTTCATGGAAAAGCGAGCTGTTGCAATGCATCGGCACAACAACAACAACAACAGTAACAACAGCAACCACATAGCCAGCAGCAACAGCAGTTGTAACAACATGTGCCACATTACGATTGTGAGTTGTTGACGCTGCTGCTGCTGCTATTGCTCGTGGTGCCCAAGTGGCTCTGAGCAGCAGACGATGGCGGTGGTGTGACGGTGCGTGTATAGACTGTGATTGTAAAGCCTACTGCCTGGGACCGTGAGAGTATTTGTGACATGCTTATGCTGTTGCCTTCGCCATTTGATTTAGCTGTTGTCGTCGTTGTTGTTGTTGCTGCAGTGTTGGGACTGCTGCAGCTGCTGTTGTCGCTATTGTCGTCGTAGCTGCCATTTTTGACGGCCAAAACATTGTTGCTACGCAAGCTGATCAGAACAACCGGCTTAAGGTGCATGGTATGCTCAAGCACATAGGGAAAGAGCACGCAAGGCTCTTCAATGACAAAGTGAATACCAAATGTGTGTTGTACCTCACGCATTTTGAAGAAGGCCATGCCCGTTAATAACGCATCCGAACCGGCCTGATGCTGTGGACCGACACGTCGCAGCTCCAGCTGATCGGCCACTTCCTGCAGGCCACCCTTCAGATTTTTGCATGACTTCATCAAATATTTGATATCGAAGATATTGGGGAAATATATATGTAGCAACTCGAAGAAGTCGCTCTCGTCGGCGGGCAGATTCTGATCGGTGAGCAGCTTCAGCAGATATCCAAAATCGTAGCCGGAGTGGAAGCATAACCATTTGATATTATCCATCAGCACAATGCCCGAACTCATGAGCAGCTCCGCGAAATCAATTGGATCGATGCCGTCCTCTTCGTGTTTCTTAAACTGAATTCCCGAATTCTGAAGCAAATCTATCGAGTCCTGCGCGTACATATCCTCGCTGCAATAGAATACCAGAGTTAGCCTATCAACATTTGCGAATACGCCAACACCAGGGGCTTACCTCAGATTGAATTTGAAATTGAACTGCCACGTGGAGTAGCCCGGCGGCGTTTTCCCATCATCGTCCATAAACGTGAGGCCCAACTGTATGATCCTTAACAAATCGACGTTGCAGCGCAGCAATTGATAATGATAATCGGCGGTTGAACGAAATTCACCAACGGGTCGCGCAACAACGCCCGGAAATTCTGTGTCCATGGCAACAAAATGATATTTCTGCACGACCTTTCGTATGGTGCGAAACTCCTCCTCCAAATTATGTTTCCACACGTCCCGTATGCCGCACTCCTCATTGCTGGGTATATGCACCTGGCCATGCGCCCCGCCGCTTATGGCCGATGGCATTGTCTGTGAATGGTTAAGCTTTGTATAACACCTTTTGAAAAATATATATATTCGTGAAAATATGTGAATGTTGGTGTTGCGATTGTTGGAGCCCATTTGAATGATTCGTTTGATTAAGAATTCCTCACAGCCATTTGTCTTCATTCGACTTCTTTTATTTATTATTACTATTGTTATTATTTTTTTTTTTGTTCGTTTTACAATATATATATACATATATACACATATAGTTAATATATGTATATACGTATATATATATATATATATCACATTTTCAAATTTCTAGACAAAGAAGTCTCTGGTCCTATATACATACTTAAAATACATATTTAAAAATTATTCTTAAACATCATCAACAGACGACTCGATCTATCAAGATCGTTTTCGAAACTTAGCAAGCAGATTTTGCATTAACTAAAGCAAAGCGGATTCCAATGTCTAATAAATCGGATCATTTTTTCTAGAGTGAAATCTTATTGGAATATAATGGATTTTATGGAATTGCTCAAAACAATGAGACCAATCTCAATTTTTCTCAACTGATCACGAATGCTTTTGGCATTAAATCGATATTTTTAAGATGTTGTTCTATAGTTAATTGAATTATATAAAAATTTATATTATATATTTAGTAGTCGAAGATCAATCATATTAAAAATTTTGTTAATAAATTCTTTCTCTTTGGGTCGGATTTTAGCTGTACTTTTTGGTAAAGATTTTGGATTGACTCTTCAGAATAGTTTTAGCTTTCATTATTTCATAAAAGTATACTACATATACATGTAGTACTCAGAGATTCGTTCACGCTGCCTTATCATTATTTTTAACAAGTATAGAATTATCACAGGTATTCAACAGGGCTCCATTTGCGTGTATTTATTGGTATTTATATAAGGATGTGTTTATATAGAAAATTCTTAAATGGGATGTTAGCAACATAAAGATATACGAAGTAGCCAGGCCAATTGTTTAACACAGTCGGAATTAAAAAAAATTGCTTTTTGGGTGCGAAAATTATTGAATTTTTCTGTTTTTTTGTTTTGTTTTGTTTTTTTTTTTTTTGTTTTTGCCAATTTTGCATTTAGAAAGGTGCTTCGAAATTTTGCTCACTGCTAAAAAAAAACAAATACACATAAAATAAAATGGCAATAGAGAAATCTGATTGGTTGGTTTTGATTTGCTTTTGTATTTTAAGGATTGGTTGACTTTGTGATTGGGAGTTACTTGGGCGCTACTTACATCGTCGACGGTCGCCGTCTGTTGCTGCCGCTGCAGAGCCGCTTCAGCCACCTTCTCACCAAAGTTAACCTTAAGCTATGTATAAGTATGTTTCTTTTTCTTTTCTTTTCAAGTGTGTTTGTTTTATATATCGTTTCAATTTAATTCTCTAAGCTCTTTAGTGTGCTCACAGTATTGTCTGTAAGAGAACGTTAAGTAACGTTGACTTCACGGCTAGCGAAATACGAATACCTAAAAACGACTGTTAGTTGAAATCAACGTAAAACGGTAATAAACATGAAACACACATAGATTTATCTTTATATATAAATATCCTTTTATAAGCAAAACATCGAATGAAATAACACAATCAAATTGCCATCTCTATGCATCATGCTCTCTCTCAGCGAGAGTGAATGGAGCCGAGGAGGAACTTACTTCTACACTGCTAGACTACCGAATAAGTGCAATCAGTCGTATATGTATAAGTAAATGTATATATAATTTGGACACTTGCTTGCATATCGCCTGCATGGGGTGCGGTCAAAGGTCATGTGACCTTAATGGGCACATGACCTTTGGCGATACATAAAAAATAATAAAAGAACACGTTTAAAAGCACAATTTAAACTGTGGTACGGCTATACACAGCGACAATTTTTTGCCGCGCTTTAAACTGCAACCGCCTTTTCTTTATACAACATACTGTTTACACTTATGAATGTGTGAGTGAGAAAGAGAGAGAGAGAGAGAGATACACCAAACGCGCACACACACATTGGTACATATGCAAGTGTGTTTGTAATCAACACACGCATACATATGCGAAAAATGTGTGTGCAGTTGGAACATGAAAATCGAAGGCCGCCAAGGAAGCCCTTATGCGTGCCAATGGCCTCAAAACACAATTGATTTGGCATTATCTAGCCTCTGGAAACTTACCCATTTCATAGTATGCTTGTTGGTTTACAAAGTGCGTTTTGGCTGCTGCTGCCGAATGAGTTTCACTTTTCGGGGTTTTCAGGCTTTACAAATCTTTGGTATCGCTGGAGTTAGCGTTAAGACGTTGTGCGGCTTTGAGAGTGGTAACCGAAATGATGTCCGGTATTAGAGCGATGACTGTGGCGTTAAATAAATTAATTGGCGTGAATGTTGTTTATATTAAGTGCCATAATGAAAGAAATGAATCTATGATAGTGTTAAAAACAGCGGAATGTTTCAAGTGTTGCGCAACGAGAAACCAAGAGACAAAAACCGGGGTTGCACAATAACTTGTGGCTCTTTTTTTTGGAATTTTGTTTAGCTATGTCTTACTGTGAATAAGTATGTAAAATAAACAAACAAAAATATTTCCATTATCAATGACTTACTAGGTTTAATTTTACTATACACTTCATTGTTTATTTAAATTTTCTACAGTTTCAGTCATGTCAAATAGATGGCGCTGCTTATCTGCGGTCGAGATGGCAGTGCTCCACAATCAGCTGTTTGAGTTTCTGTGGGCAATATGCTGTACGTTTACTGTGTTTATTTAATATGTTAATATAGGTACGTTAAGTGAGTACGTTGTACAATTTGTGTAGTTTCTAAGGACTTTTATCATGTAAATGAATTTGGTTAAATTTTTAATAATAATCTTTAATATGTGAGCATCGTACCTACCTTAGTCGGTGCATCCAGTAGGGATTTAGACATCGAAGCGAGTTGTTGCCGGTAGCCACTGCGCCCAGATTTACAATTGTTTCGAAAACAATATGTAAGTTTGAAATACAGCAAACCTAAAAAAGTGAACGTGCAATTTTGAACACATTATTTGCTGAGCTACTAATTTACACATGTTTTTAAGGCTGCATTCTAATTCCCTTGCCAGCGTCATCTGTGAATAATTTCTAAGCATCTTTCACTTGTCCCATTTTTGTATGTGTGTTTACAGTAAAGTGTTTAACCGAAAGAGATGTTGTTAGTGTTGCTAAATACTGTTTTTCCACATTTGCACATAGCCCCAATTGAGACGAAATTGTCTCTGTGTTTTTTCGCCTGTTTGTTTATGTGCCTCCACCCAAACTAGTTTTCTCTTATCTGGCCAATTTCAAGTAATCAATTGGACATTGACATGTAAGTGAGAGCTTTAGCGGTTAAAAAAGGCGGGTATTCCATTGAGATACACGCACACACATATACTTACATTTACTTGAAGATGCTTTTTTAATTGATTTCTTCTAAATAGTCCGATGACAAATAAAGTGGTTTTGTGGCCGAAAAAGGGGTCTTGACGTGGCATTTCTTTAGCGGTCGAAAGCATTACCCAAAACCTTTAAAATGTAATAAATTATTAGATATAATCTTAATGAAGTTGTTTATTGACTTGTTTTGATTTATTTTACTTATTTTTTTTTAACAAATTAAAAACTTACGAGCAAAAATGAATTATAATTGACTCCTGCTTATGCTCCATTGGTATAAGAGATAATTAATTTAATTTGTATCGTTCAAGATATTTGAAAAACAAAGCTTACTAGAAGTAGTCAAGTAGAAATTGAGGAAAAAATTTTTCTCTAGAAATCAGTATATCAAGTTGAATATTTCATAGTGGATATAATAGAAAATAAGTAATAACTAAAAAAAAAAAATCAAAAATATTAAAATCCAGAGAATATACAAAATAAATTAAATATTATTAATAATATAAATATTAATGAATAACACAAAATTACAGTAATAAGTGTAATAATATTATTTATAATACAAATTATTATAATTTTAGATAAAAGTAAAATAGTTAATAAAATAAACTAAAAAAATTAATAGTAGTGAATAAAAAAAAAATATTAAAAGTCTTACATAATTGTTTTATTGATAAGCTTTCAACCAATTTCTTCGACTCAAGTTTCGATATATATTTAAGTTAGACCTTCATTTACTTCTTATCGCGATTATTTCGTTTCTGATTATGAATGCAAATAGTTTCATAATATAGCAAGGCCAACTCATAGAGTAGGGCAAAGTTCTCTATAAAAACTACAATCAACAAAACGCACTGTTGTAATTTGCCTATTATTAACTATAGATATTCATGATTAAGTAAATAAAACTGAAATTAAAGTTAAATTTGCCACAATTTGTTTACACATGTTTTATATATTTACATATGCTACATATGTAGCTTAATAAGAATTTGATCGCTCGCACTACGATCGCGTTTTGTTATGTCGCCCTTTTATTAAGTAAATTGATTTGAATCGTGCGACATAAACAATTTCTGCACGCGATCGATGATTGCATTGAAATTTCGTCAGTCGTCGGGCAGCTGTCGAGTCATTCTGATCGCTACCTCAATTTCTTTTCCAGTATCCATATCAATATAAACAAAATTTAACATTCGATATTTTGGCCTAACGTTGTGTAAAGTGTTTATCTTTCCAAAGGTACATTTGTGCAAACATTTCAATGTTTCCATAAATAAAGAAAGAGTGTTAGTGGGATCTTAAGAAACGTTTTTAAGATTATTGTACATTTCTGTAATTAAATGAGAAAATGAGTTTACTTAGAGAAGGAGAGATATTGAGAGATTGTTAG
The DNA here is from genome assembly GCA_030914335.1 of Drosophila borborema. NCBI lineage: Eukaryota > Metazoa > Arthropoda > Insecta > Diptera > Drosophilidae > Drosophila > Drosophila borborema. The sequence continues at coordinate 2,616,129 of JAUESP010000304.1, read as the reverse complement.
ATAGTGAGAGAGTGAGAGAAAGAAAGAGAGAGAGAGAGAGAGAGAGAGAGAGAGAGAGAGAGAGAGAGAGAAAGAGACTGAGACTGAGATAAAGCTGTAAACTGAGAGATATGAACATGCAGAAACTAAGAACGAGAGAATCAAACAGAGAGTGAGGTAGATTGACAAAGAGAAAGAGGTAGATAAATAGCGAGAGAGAAAAAGACAGAGAGGGAGAGAGAGAGCGAGAAAAAGAGAAAGAGAGATAGAGGTAGATATATATACAGTGTATAACATTAATATTCGTTTTTTTTTTAAACTTCAAATGTAAATAAAACATAAACTATTTGTAAATAAAAAAGTGTAAATGGTTTGTTTTAGATTGAAAAATTACCTTCATATTGAGGTATACATAAAGGTATTATATTTAACATAACTAATAGAAATTATACATAAACTAAAAACATATAAACTAGAAAAACCGAATATTAATGTATATAGATAAATAGCGCGAGAGGTAGATAGATAGATTGAAATAAAGGTAAACAGATTGAAATAAATATATATATATATATATTAACAGAAAGAGCGTAAAAGGAAAAAAGTTAGACAAATTTATGTACGTATGTACTGTATTTAAATTAGAAATTGAATTCTTGAGAATTGCATAAATTGAACAATCCATTAAATAGTAAATAAAAGAAAATTGCAAAAGTCATGAAAATGCATTAACTGACGGATTTAAAATCTGAAAAACTCAATAATGATATTGATATATATATAAATATAATTAATCCCTTCAAAGATAATTAGCTTACAAATCTTGTACTATTTTTACAGATAGCTCAAGATGCCTTTGAAGAGCTTGAGTGTTTTGCTGCCGGGCTTAAAGTGGCTGCAAGGATATACGGCACAGGATGCGGTGGCTGATCTTATAGCGGGCATTACGGTGGGCTTGACGGTGCTGCCACAGGGCCTGGCCTATGCCACGCTGGCGGGTCTGGAGCCGCAGTATGGCCTCTACTCCGCATTCGTGGGCGGCATTGTGTACGCATTGCTGGGCAGTTGTCGGCAGGTGACAATCGGACCGACAGCATTGTTGGCTCTGATGACCAGCCGACACACGGGTTTTGGCCTTGACTCGGGACCAGCCTATGGCATACTTTTATGCCTGATCTCAGGCATTGTGGAGCTGGCTATGGCTGTGCTCAAGCTGGGCGCCCTTGTGGACCTCATATCGTTGCCCGTTACAGTGGGCTTTACGTCGGCAACGGCCGTCATCATTGGCACCTCGCAGCTGAAGGGTTTGTTGGGTTTGCGTGGTGGCTCTGGTTCGGATTTCTTGAATACAATGCGCTCCGTTTACGGCAATCTGCACAAGGTGCGTCATGGAGATCTCACATTGGGATTGGTTTCCATTTTTGTGCTTCTGGTGCTGCGAGTGAGTTGTTTATGAAGTCTCTTTGTGTATTGTAATTAAAACGCCCTATATCCACAGAGATTGAAGAACGTCAATTTGGCAAATCGCGTGAACAACTTGCGAGTTCAGCAGCTGCTCAGCGGCAGCATTTGGGTTATATGCACCGGTCGGAATGCGCTCGTAGTGCTCATCTCTAGTATTCTGGCCTATGGCCAGTGCAGGCAGCAGGAGGATTGTCCATTTATACTCACAGGCAAGGTGAAAAGTGGTTTGCCAAGCTTGGCGCTGCCCAAGCTCGAGACAACCATAATCGGAAACAATGGCACAGAGGAACACCAGAACTTTGAGCATATGGTAAGCCTAGCTTGGTATAGTATATATGAAGTAATTCTAATATATTTCGAATATTTTGTAGCTTTCGGAATTGGGACCCTCCATGCTGATCTTGCCCATAATTGCTGTGCTTGGCAATGTGGCCATTTCGAAGGCTTTTGGCGGTGCTGGCTTGAGTCCGACACGTGAGCTGGTTGCACTCTCTCTGAGCAACATTTGTGGCGCCTTTTTCAGCTCGATGCCGGTCACCGGGTCCTTCTCGCGCAGCGCTGTCAATCATGCGAGTGGCGTGCGCACACCCATTGGTGGCTGCTATACAAGTGTGCTGGTGCTGCTGGCTCTGGGTCTGCTGGCTCCCTACTTCCAGTATATACCGAAGGCGGCATTGAGTGCTGTCATCATTTCGGCTGTGATATTTATGATTGAGTTTGAGGTCATTCGGCCGCTGTGGCGCTGCAGCCGTCGCGAATTGCTACCGGGTGCAATTACCTTTGTCATAAGCTTGGCAGTGGGAGTTGAGATTGGCCTGCTGCTGGGTGTTGGTGCCGATGTGGCCTTTCTTGTCTATCGGGCAGCGCGACCCGTGCTAACCGTATCCAAATTGCAGACAAACAATGGTATTAGCTACATTCTGATACGGCCCAAGCACAGTTCACTATACTTCCCGGCCATTGAATGGGTTCGCTCTGGCATTTCAAAGGCACTCTCCACGCACGGCACAGCGCCCGTTGTTCTAGACTGCGCGCAGGTGCATGGTATGATATCAAATAATTCATTTTGATTGATTAATTCTCTTATGCTTGCATTTTAGATTTTGATTTCACAGCTGCTCGCGGCATGGGCAATCTGCACAAGGAGCTCGCCAACGCAAATGTGCCGCTGTTTCTTATGGGCGCTGACAAGGATATTAGTGTTATACTGAAAGAGTCGACCAATATTGATTTCCCCACGATAGACTGCCCCAATGATCTGGAGTTTATTCTGGAGCAGTGTAAGCAACAGAAAGATATGCCTAAATATGGTTTTTAATGTATATTAATATATTGTTCACTTTTGCAGCTCCCAATTATGAGTTGCATTTGCAAGTGACTGCGCCGCTGGTAGACTCTAATGGCGACGACCAAGTCACTGAACTGAGCACACTGAGTGCCAAGAGTACGTGAACATATCGAAGTTTTGTCCATAACAGAATTGTTTACGACAAAGCGCACACATCTACACAGCTACATTCACAATTCAATACTCTTCCAACTTCTATCTCTAAGCTTTTTTTTTTTTCCCATTGGTTCGTTGTCATTCCTATTTATACCCAAATCGAATATCTTATTGTAAATTGTAAATATGATTTATGTTTAATGTTTTCACTTAGATTAAGTTATGTTAACTTTCAGTTGCACTGTATATGGGTTATTTTATTACGCATTCTAAAGAGATAGAAATCTTAGATAAATTATAATAACATTGAAGATATATATATTAGAGAATATGCATCGATAATAATATTTTTTTGATTATGTCTTTTGGTATTCAAAAAGTAAAATAGGTTAGATATATGTACTATCGGCAATCGGCACAACGGCGAAGTTGGCCACCTGACACATATTGCCGTGGTTGCGGGCCAAGCGCATGTAGCCCTGCTCTCCCCAGCGACCCCAAGAGTTCTTGATTAGCCAAAAGTCGGGACCATAGCCGACGACAAGCATGGCATGATTCACTTGGTGGCCACAGGAAGGATCGTTGAAGATGCCGCCACGATAATGCTGGAATTTGCTAGAATCGACGGCCACAGAAATTGGTCCCATTTCTGCGACAGCCTGAGCCAGTGCATTTTCGTCGCGTTGCACTCGTACCACTCGAGAGACCGTAGCGCCAATGTTTGCGCGGCGGAAGCGACATTGTCCAACGCGACTCTCATACGAATACGCCTTGTAACTGTCCATACCTTTATTGTCCTGCACATACCTTAAGGCAGCTGATGGCCAACCACCTTTACAGCCGTGGTTATTATAACGACCGGAGCAGTCCAGTAGGTTCTGTTCAGATAGCGGGATCAATTGTTTGGTCCGCCTGTAGCGGAAAATGCCCAACATGACCCACATCTGCCCTGATCCTTCACCGCAGTAACAGCGCCTCTGGCGCGCCAGTCAACTTCCTCTGGTATTTCAATGTTATGGGGTGAATAAATCAAGTCAATGCTGGAGTCAAAATCCGTGGTATTCATATTGGACAGCATTATTTGTTTGAATTCATCTGGCAGCATATCCGAGAATTGGTTGACTCCCATCTCGTAAGTCTCCTCGCCCCTGGCAAAGCGTGCGTTGTGCTTGTCGATTGTTTCCTTGTTGAACTTGAAGATTTGTAGGCGCAGCTCCTCCTCATCGCCATCCACGTAGCTCTTCTCATACTCCAACTTGAAGGACTCAAACTCGGCAGCAAGCACATCCCCGTAGATGAGTGCCTGACTTGATGCCACGAGCAGAGCGATTAACAATATAACAACCGACTTCATCTTCACAATGATGCTTGGTTCGAAAGGTTTGCTCTTTTATATATTCCCATAATGCACCGCATAATTTTATTTCTATTTATATTTTGATTATGGTTGTGGTTAAATGATTAGTCGACTTGCCATATTAAATATTAGTTTAGTCATTTTATAATTATTATTATTCACGAATTAAAGTGAAGATATTGATTTTGTGAATGATAGATATGACGATAAATGATATAGTTTTAATACCAACATGTGAAAGAGTAAGCCATGGTGATGCGTTTACCATAATGGCATAAGAGACTTAGTTCCCGTCGATGAAACTATGATGGGAGAGTCATTAATTTGCCAGAAAGATAATACGACATGGTATGAGGCAAAAATGATTTCAAATTTGTTTTAGTTTGGCCACATCAGACTTCTGATATAAGAATAATTGAAAACCAATCAGTTTATTTTTTTGTGCTGATGAAGAATAAATATACTTTGTGGGATCTGCGACGGCTCCTTTTGCCTGTTACATACATTTTCACACAACCATCATACCCTGAATTCCCATTTATAAAAATAAAATGTATTCTCTATCAGATGAATACTTTGACTCATTATGCTTTATTTATTTCTATTTAAATTCATACTGATTAATGAAATGGCAAACATTAGTGTATGCGTAATTTGTTGTTAAACGATAACCATTTTAATAAGAAACATAATTGTTTTTCGTCGATAGTTCTTGGCCATGGGCAAGACTGGTTGGTATGTCTTTGAAGTATAGTTAAGGTAGGTTAGTTTTTATAATGGGCAGAATCGCATAGCTGGCCACCTTGCACATATTATCACGGTTACGGGCCAAACGCATGTAGCCCTGCTCTCCCCAGTCACCCCAAGAGTTCTTGAGTAGCCAAAAGTCGCCGCCACGCTGAGCGTGACCATAGCCAACGATAAGCATCGCATGATTCACGGTATCTCCACAGTGCGGGTTGTAGAAGACGCCGCTGAGATAATGCTGGAATTTATTTGACGCGACAGCCACCGAGACTGGTCCCTCATTCGCAACAGTTATAGCCAATTTTTTTTCATTGGCCTTCACTTGTTTTAATCCAGAGACTGTAGCGCCAATGTCTGTACGGCGGAATCGGCATTCTCCAACGCGCCCCTCATATGGATATGCCTGTTCCTTGTCCATTCCTTTGTTCCTCTCCACATACCTTAGGGCAGCCGACGGCAAACCACCTTTGCAGCCATCCTTTACAGAGCAGTCCAGTAGGTTCTGTTCAGATAGTGGAATCAATTGTTTGGTCTTTATGAAATGCTGCCCCTCCAAAGTGCCTGTAGCGGAAAATGCCCAACATGACCCACATCTGCCCTGATCCTTCACCGCAGTAACAGCGCCTCTGGCGCGCCAGTCAACCTCTTTTGGTATTTCAATGTTACGGGGAGAATAAATCAAGTCAATGCTGTCAATGGAGTCAAAATCCGTGGTATTCATATTGGACAGCATTATTTGTTTGAATTCATCTGGCAGCATATCTGAGAATTGGTTGACTCCCATCTCGTAAGTCTCCTCGCCCCTGGCAAAGCGTGCGTTGTGCTTGTCGATTGTTTCTTTGTTGAACTTGAAGATTTGTAGGCGTAGCTCCTCCTCATCACCGTTCGCGTAGCTCTTCTTATACTTCAACTTGAAAGATTCAAACTCGGCAGCAAGCACATCCCCGTAGATGAGTGCCTGACTTGATGCCACGAGTAGAGCGATTAACAATATAGCAACCGACTTCATCTGTAGCTTTCAATGCTGAACAATAATGCCAGCTTCTATGGTTTCAGTGACTTATATACCTCCCTCATAGCTCGCATTTTACCTTACCGCATTATATTTGAAGTGATTAGAAAATAATGCTGTATGTATTTAAAGTTTGTATGTTTTTATTTGTTTATTTCATTTTATATGTATATATATATATTTATATTTATAGAAAGCACCAGAGCACGTCTCCATGCTCTTTTTTTTTGTATTTTGTTTATTTCTCCATGCTCTATTATCTTTCTTGATTCTAATAAAGTAAAGTAGTCCTAAATAAGTGTACAACCGAAGGTTGGGTAAAAATAGTGTTGCATACGACCGGGCGCATCGATATTTTGTAAAAATATGAATCAATTTTTTATTTAATTGTAATATGTTTGCTATTCGTTTTTATTAAAAATTAAATATTTCATATATTTATAATCAAAACTATGCTATAAATATATAATAATTTTTTATGAATTGTATTACAAATTAAAAAATCTATTTATATAAATTTATTAATAAGATTGTTATTCAATGTAAATATGTTCTCTGTTTAAATTATGAATAATTTATTGTTTACATAATACAAATTATATGACTTATCATTAGTATTTAATTAAATATTTTTCTTATAACAAATTTGATATGAAAATGTATAAATCTTATTTTAAACATCTCAAAACTCTCTCAAATAATACTTTCCCAGCGTAATTAATCACGAGAGCAAATCAAAGACAAAATTTCAGATAAGTTGCCATCAAGAATGTGTCACAAATCATTTGCCCCTCGAGTGTCAGCCGCACCTCCTCGGTGGGGGAAAGTAGAAGTGATATTAGTGCAGTCGTAGATAAATAGAAAGCCACACGGAAATTGAAACAGTTGCTTGGAAAAATCAAAGATGAGAGCAACGAATCTGCTTGGCCCAAAAAAAAAAAAAAAAAAAAAAAAAAAAAAAAAAAAAACAACAGCCACTGAAGCAAAACCTGGTCTCGTGTAATACAATCCGTGCGTAACTGCAATTACTTAGTGCGTTCCGTGAGTGTGTGCATCTATGTAGCTCTGTATCTGATGGATGCAGGCGCAAGAGGTGAACAAACTCTGGTGCGCATGCGTCGCCTGTCTTTGTGGTTTCTTCTCCATGCTCAACACCCCACCTATACTATATGAAATATTTGTGTCCATTTCCGTCCGTGCGACAACTCCTGTTGCCGAGTTGAATGAACTCTTCACGAATCCTGACATCCACAGAGACTTGTTGCCACTGGCACAGTGAGTACAGTTGCTAGACTGTGTAAGAGGTGTGTGTTTCTTTATTCGTTTGTGGAATTAGATTTTAAAATTTTTTATTGTTAAACTAAAGATATATTTGAGCTGTATTTAAAATAACTAACATAATATACTCTCATCGCTTTGTATTCACAAAAATAGTATTTTCTACTTCTTAAGAGCTTTTATTTGTATATGAAAAAGAGGGCTAAACTGGATATCATTTTGAAATGATTTTTTTGTTTAAATAATTTTACACTGTTTTATAAAGTATTTTATTTATTGATCTTAAGCTATAAACTTTTTGAAGTATTATTTAAAAGCACTTAAAAAAGGATTTTACAATATTTTGTATTTAAAAGTTAATTCAGAACAAAAATGATTTAAAGATATTAAATCTTTTTTCATATTAGATACATAAGTGCTTTCTCAATAACTTGAGATTATTGAATTACAATTTTGTATATAAGTAAGCGATAAACAAACGATAATACGATCTATTGTTCTTAAAGTAGTTTGGACATGAATTGCCAGAAAATGTCATTGGCAATATTTGATATTCATATATCACTTACAACAACTTTCACTTTTATACTTCTGTAAACAGATTTGTCAGTTAAAGGAAGAGAGAGTGGGATTTGCATATTTCCGAGCTCTTTCGAAATAGACAGACACAACGTCTGCTGAGGTAAGGAATCTAACAGAGAAGTGACGGACCCGCGTCGGCTACACGTCCGATACGGCTGGCACTATTTTTAGACGTCTCTCGTTTTCGCCTTCGTGCTGCTCTGCCTTTTCCCTGTCTTCGTCTAGTTAGGAGCCGAGAGCCTCTTGTTGCCGAGGGCTGATGCTTGGGGCTGCACGCAGTAGCACAGCTCGAGCATCATTTCAATTGCATTCCAACGCGCGTTCGGTATAGAGAGAGAGAAAGAGATACGGCAGCCAATTCGAAACAAATACTCAGATATTGATATATGCACGTATACGATTTCCAAAATTAATGCTGTGCCTTGGATTATCAGTGAATGTGTATATGAAATTAAAGCATTAGTGATAAACAATTGTGCTCGGTTCCTAATAAAACATACCAAATAAATTATCAACAAGGATAACTCATATAAATATATAAACAAATTTAGTGTTAAAACTCATATAACAATTTATCTTAATGCACAAATTCAAAACGTTTCGGCAAGGATTTTAGGATTTACTTTATTTCGAAAAGAATATCATACGGGAAAAATATATTTTAAATATAAAATATATCTATAAAGGTGTGTATGGAAAAAACTTGAGTTAAAAATAAATAATATTTAAAATATAAACTATATATGTACATATAAAATTCGCCACAGATTTATGTTTATAAATTAATTGTAATATATTTAAAAAATTTACATAATAATTGAAAAAAAAAAAAAATACATTTATTTACATTTACATTTACATTTATATATTTTAAAAATAAACATATTGAAAGTCGAAAATTTGCATACAAATTAGAAATAAATTTAAAATGAATAATAAGTAAAATAAGTAAGAAATAATATAAATTAGTTTTAATTTTATATTCTTTTTTTACTACAAGTAAATCAATATATATTAAAGTATACATTATATTATATATTTGAGTATACCCTACATTGATTACTTCTATGCGCCATTGGCTGTCCTCCTGGTAAATGAGTAATGCGAATGTAATTTGATGTCAGGGCTGGCTGACAGAATTAGCATGCCTCTTCCATGTTGCATCAAATGATGCTGGCATACCAAATATAGCGCCAATGAGTGACCACATCCCAAAGCATTTAAGTGCCAATGTCTGGAACAAAAACAGCTTCAATTTAAATTGGAAAATACGACTGAAATATGTCGCCAGCAGTTCCCCTTTCCACCATTTCATTTCACTTTCCACAAGAGAAAAGAACAAACGGCGAAAAAAAAAAACAATAAAGAAAAACCTAAGGAAAAACGTAAACAACAAGCAAAAGAGTGAACGGAGCACAAGTTCAAGATTCTCTCACAGTTAGAGTCGGGGATGGGGCTCCCAGCAGCTAAAAGTAGAAACACACGACGAGACGACGCAATAAACCGAATGCCGAAAGTAGTTTAATGCAGTTTGCTGGGGATCCTTGACTTCTGCTGCTGCTGCTGCTGCTGCTGTTCCCAACTGTTCCCCGATGCATTTTCCCGCTTTGGCGCACGACAACAACAACAATAACACAAACATCAACAACAACAACAACAATGAGAAGACATACATAGCTGCGTTTAGTTCCTCTGCCTATGAGCATTGCCGATCCAGTTCCCGATGCCGTTCCCGAGCCGATAGTTTGCTTGATCTATTTTTGGCCTAGCCAAGCCCAGCATTGTCTTGTCGCCTCGAGTAATTTGTTTGTTGTGTTAGTTTTTGTGTGCAGCCTACACTGAGGAAAATTATTTCTTACATATATGAATATATATCAATAAATTAAAATAATTAATGTAAAGATAGTGAGACATATGGCGAATAGTAGCGGGAGAGAGAAAGTGAGAGGTCTTAATAAGCTGATTCATTTACAGTAGTTTAAGCTCAAATTAGGGAGCCTGTTGATTCACTATGTTCTCTAATAATGTATTGGCGCTTGTCATATATGAACTTTTAACCAGTTCCAATTCGAATCAAATTGTCATTTCAAATCCAATTTGCAGCTAAAGAAAAACTTGCAGGTTGGCAGCACGGAATGGCTAATTTGCAAATTATTCCCATCCTTTTGCATAATTTAGCTATACAAAGTTTAATTAGACATTTATACAGGTGCCTCAAAATATACTATTTGGCGCGCAGTGTAGACAAAATATATATACATAAATATACATAAATAGCGGCAGCTGCTGTTGACAGTGGCAAACAAACAAAAAGTGCCAGATCAATAGCAAACGCCATTGGCATCGATACTTTTCCAATTCGCATCGATAACAAACGTAAAAGTGATATAAATATAAAAATGCAAAAATTCTTTATTGTTGGCTAAACTTACCAAAAGCAATGCCAAGTGAAAAAGAAACTGCAACTGTGTTAGTTTTTCCCCAATGGCTCGCAAATTAAAAATAGTGAACATTAGATGTGCGAGCACCAACAACAACAGGCAGGGTTAGTTGAACAGCGTCTGGAAATGTCAAGAGTACGTCGACATTGCATGTTGACAGTGGAGATGCAACGGCAAACGTCAACGCTGACGCTAGCAGAACTATTACGAGTTCCATGTACCGTCAACAACATCAACAACAACAACAGCAGCAGCAGCAGAGGCGCGCGCGCGCTCTCATTCCCCCTCCACTGCTACGCAGACATGCCGCACAGAATCGTTGCAGGGGGCAACCAAATGGAGTTGCCCATAAATGGGGGAAGTTGCGTGCGCATCTATCGTGAGTCCACTTCCGTCTCCCACCTCTCTCTCTCTCTCTCTCACTCACTTTGACTGAGCGTGTGTGTGTGTGTTTTGCTTGGCTACCAGGCGTGTGCGCATGTGAGCTGCCAGATTTATGTTGAAACAATTTCACATTGCGCTGGCATTAAGATGCATTAAAGCCATAGGCTTATCATTTACAAGCTCGCACCTAAAGATACACAAAAGCGTAGGAAACTCACACATGGAGCTGAGCAAAGCAGAAAGAGAGGGAATGCCTGAGTAAGTGAGAGGCAAAGCAGTCTAAAGAGCAGAGAATGGATCCAGAACTGGAGTTCATTTCCGCTGGCGCTGCGCTGTTAGACTGACATTTTAGTGCATTTTAACGACAGAGAGAGAGAGAGAGAGAGAGAGGGTATTCGAATGTTGACATGAAATTTGTAACGCCTAAAGAAAATTAGATTAGTTATGTGTCTAGACTCTAAGTTAATGTATATCTGAATCTGGGGTCGATTCAATGCATAGCGAGTATTAATTCTTATACTTTTAATTAATTATTTTTATTTAGTTGATAATCATCAGACTTCTGTTATTTTTAATAGTATTTATTATTATTTTTTCCTAGCTATTACATGTACAGCAAATATTTGTTTACCAATGAGTAATGTAAGGGTATTCTATCTTCGACTGCTTGAGTTTCGCTTCTATTTCCTATTGTGGTTTAATGGCACATTTGGTGGATCGTTAAAGTCAAGTCCCCAAATGGCGTCTAACTTCAATTCTCGTTTTAATATGCAATATGCAATAAGCGAGCTCTTTTACAGTTGTTCATTTTGACTAATTGCACACGTTTTCCTATTTGCAGTTGACCCCACATGTCAATGGCCACAATGCAACTGCAGTCAATGGACGTGGAACTGGAGCTGGAAACGCCCCCGTTGCCCATACATCCACCGCCAAATATCAATGCCAGCGGCATTGTCTATGGCTTTCGCACACGCCACTTGTCCTGCATCGAGGAGAACGACTCCGATTCCCTGCACGGCTCATCCATACCACGTGCCTATGATCTCATGCAACAGGCAGATGAAACGTTTCAGAAGCTGAACGCTGGCCAAAACTATGCAACGGAGGAGGAGGAGGACGAAGAGGGCGACGACGATGAGGATGAGGGGCAAACGGATGAGGATGATGATGTGCAGGACACCATTGCCATGATCGATGAGTCGCGTTTGTGTGATGCTGACTATCTTGACGAGCTAATTGCTGAGGAGCAGCATGAAGCAGCGAACACTGAGCTGGTTGACTCAGGCAATGTGGAGGAGGACTTTTGGCAGCCCAGCTTCAATCGCAATGATATCATGATGACCTCTTGCTACGGCACACTGAACAGCTCCTTTGGCAGTGAGATGTCCACCCCAGCCAACACGCCAAAGAAGGCGCCAGAGCCGCTGTACGCCACGCCCGAGAAACGGCGCAAAAACAATCGCAGCTTTGATTCCACCTGCGCCTCGCAGACCAGCTCCATTTATGGCGGTTCAATGAACTCCTCACTAGAGCTCAACTACATAATGAGCTCGGCGAGCATGTTGCGTGGCGCCTCCGTGCCGCCAATGGATATGTCCCTGATCTCGAACGATGGCATCAGTGCCCTCGACTGGGGTTCCGCCAGTGTGACATGCGTCTTGGACACTGGCAATGGGAATCCTGCCGAGGAACTTGATGAGGAGACAGCAGCGAAGTGCTTAAGTGCAGCGGAGAGCGGTAAGTCAGAGTTTTATTCTCAATTTAAAATATATAAACATGATAAAAATATGAGCAAATAAAAAAGGAGTCAGAAATAATAGACTAAATAAACATACTGAAGAATAAGTATTTAGAATATATATATAATATATGTAATACTGTATCTGAGTATGTATATATGCTAACTCTCTGTTCAGCATTTGATATATGTTCTATATTCAATAAAAGACATTATTGATAGATTATCTGATTTGATTAAAATATTAAAATCTCGTTGGAACACATCTCTTAATTATTAATTAAGCCTCCAAAACTTAGTTATATTCCTTTTGATTCACATGCCGAAAATGATTTGAGCTGCAATAAAATTGTAATTCAATCATTCCATCAATATTCAATCAATTAATTAAATTTACCTGCAAAATGACATAATGATGAATTTATGCGCTTTTTTAGCCAAATGAATTTCACTTTGACCTATTTATGAAGCTTTCGTAAGCCAGTTGACGATTGTCAGGCAATCGATCAATGCATCCGGACAGGTTAACCATGTGGATCAACTAAACCCATTTATAATCCTTCATTACCTGGCAAACAAACAAAATGCACAAAAAGCTTTTAATGATCCGCTCGCAGATGGCAAACTCCTTTCAATGCTCGGCATTAGAAAGGTGGCCCGCAAGGCGGTGGCTGACCCCCACAAAAACCAAGTCACATTCATTGCCACATCAAAAACCAACAAACTAAATAAACAGAGAGAGAGAGAGAGAGAGAGAGAGAGAGAGAGAGAGAGAGAGAGAGAGAGAGAGAGAAATGGCCAATCTGAGTGTGCGAGTGGGAGAGCTGCAGTGAAAGCCATCAGGCTGCCAGGCAGACCATTTCACACAGATGTTTAACAGGCCAGTCAGGGTCATAAATCATCAACCAATATATATATATATATATAAATTTGGATATGCATATGTAAATATATATATACATATCTTTCTATATCCCTCGGGTGAAATTCGCTGACATTGACAGTTTCTAATAAGAAAATTGTTGGGATTTATGCCGTCCCGTTTTGGCCGCTGCGCACCTTTCCGCCGGCTCGCCCGCTCAACTTTAATTTAAAACTAATCAATAAAACGGCACAGAATACAACAAAATCTAGTCAACAAATTGCAAAATGATGCTGCAATGTGCAATGTCACAGTAATTTACGTGCCGACCACAAAACTGATGAAAATTTATGCAAAGGGTTAAGAGTCAGACTCGTCGAAGCTGCGCACAGTGGCGCAAGCTGAGCATTTAGTGGGCGAAAATAACAATTTTAATTTAATATAATAATTTGATTAGATTAAAATATATATGCCACATTGTGAGATTGACAATTTAAAGTCTATATAATAATTTACTAAGAAATAATTCAACAACAAATTAATATTCTTTTATTTTGAAATTTAGATTATTTAATTTTTTTTAACTATTTCATTTTGTTTATTTATTTAGTTTTTTTTAAGTGTGAACACACATTTATTTATAAAAAAAAATATTTTTTTTTTAAATTAAATATATTTGTTGTTGAAATATTTATTAATAAATTAATTTTTTTTTTATGAAGGAAAGTATTGAAGGAAAGTATTTATTATGAAATATTTAAACAAAAATGAACAAATTTTTCTTATTTTATTTAAATGTTTTTTAATATTTTACTGTTTATAAATATTTGTTGAACCTGTCCACTGCTAGTTTTGCAAACGTATAATTCCATTTTTTTTGTTACTATATTCTTATTTATACTCTACTACTACACTCAATTGATGCCCACTGTGTTTAGTATTTTCATCCATATTCCACACTATGTTTGCCTTGCCTCGCGTGCAAAAGTGAAAAGTCATGAATCATATATACACACACATAATGTGCACAACGCACCTTTGCAAACTGAATAATAATGTTAATGATGATAATAATATTGTTGATAATAATATTGATGATGATGATGATAATGACGATTGTGTATTGCAGTTTGCTAAGCTGTCCAAGCCTCAGCGATCCATACGAGTCGCTAGACTCTGAAGCATAGAATTCGAGTGGCCATAAAGTTACATTGCTTATCGCTGAAGAACTTAAAAAAAAAAAAAAAACACTTAAGATAGCGCGCTGAGAACGTGCAATGAGACCCAGAAGCAACACAGTCCCCCAAGAGATACAGGTAGAACAAGTGAGAACTTTCCAATTGGGCATAAGCGACTGCGCCATGCTCTCTTCTGAAATGGGAATATGATCGGGTAGTAGAAAGGAGTAAAAAGGGATTTACTGAGACTTTAAATCTTCGATTAAAAGCTTAAAGAGTTGAAAAATTTACAGATTATCATTGTCTGTTCTACTTACATTTATTTATAAAGACGATTTTTATATTGATTTTAATTTTAAAATCTAATAATTTCAGCCATAAGCTGCATTTAGAATATATTATTAAATTTTGAAAGGCGTGAGCTTTAGATTTTTGAGTTTTAAGGGCTATCTTATTTTTGTTTTTATGAAGAATCACAAGTCGCGAAGAGTATAAGGTATATATAGCTTTATTCAAGTTACTGAGCAGCTGACTGTTCCATGCAATTCTCATATTAAATGAACTCTAAAACTCATTACGAACAAACCGAATATACTTTCCTTACGCACTCTGCGTACAGAGTATAACAAGACCTAAGTACACACACCGCAAAACACAGAAGAAAGAGATAGTTGAAGGGAAGCGAGTGGGATGCGAGAGGGAAGCGAGAGGTGTGTTCGAGGATCGAGAGGAGTCAGTGGCAGCAGCAACAGCAGCAGCAGCAGCAGTTGGAGCTGGAGTTGGAGTGCTGGAGTGTCCGCTTGTTAGGTATTGCTTGTATCTACAAATAGACTTCGTCGAGCTGACGGCCACAAGACAAACTCAAACAAAAGACCAAACGGTAGTTGCCATGAATGGTCCGTCGGACCAAAAACCGGCTGACACACAAGAGAGAGAGAGAGAGAGAGAGAGAGAGAGAGAGAGAGAGAGAGAGAGAGAGAGAGAGAGGAGAGAGAAGGAGAAAGAGAAGAAGCAGAACCAAAAGAAAACTTCGCTTGCAACTTTGTTGTGGCAACAAGCAGCAAACATCGTCCAGTCGCATCTCTTGCCCCAGCGACTATTTATTAACATCAAGCGCTACAGCGAACACCCAATAACAACGTCTGTCCGCCTAGTTGAATGCATTTTGTGTGTTCAACGATTTCCCACAACTGATATATACCTATATATATACGTATATTTATATGTATATATATTGATTGGGTCTTCCAATATTTATGACCTGCAAACTGTTGTAAACTTCGTTTTCTCAACTCCTCAATCTTGCATTGCTTTTCGGTTTTTAGCATAGATAACCTGGAGATAAATTTAGTTTGGATAGTTTCAATAGTTTTCCTAAATTAATGGTTTCAATTTTCATTTAGAACAGAAAGAAACTTCTTAAGTAAATGTTGGAATAGGAGAATCACAGGGAAATCTAAATAAGATTTATGTTTATATAGGTTTAGTTAATTTAATAAAATTTATAATATATCAAACAAAATGAAAAATTCATAATTTTTTTAAATAATCTTTATTCATATATATTTAAAAAGAAAAAATAGAAAAAAATATTGAACACAAATTTATTAAAAACACAAGTTTTACAATAAGATAATACTTGATAGTGAAAAGAAATTGATTATAGTTTACTACAAATATTTCATTACAAACAAATATATTCTTATTTTATCGTAGTAACATAACATGTAAGCGTTCGTTTACAAAGTTACGGAATCTATATTTTAGACTTCAATGTTTTTCAAACACGAACATAATTTTATAAACATTATTTTGATCAACAGAGTCTATTGAAATATGATTCAATTCCGCTAAATATACCAAATTACATTATAATGAATCTATTGACATCATCTAATAGGATATATATGTATATACATCATACATTCGATATACTTCATCTATCGACATGTACATAAATTCGACCACCTACTGTCAATTGCGTAATACTCTGTCATTTAGAAGAATAGACCATAATAGACCCATAGCACAATGGAACCAGGTAGTTGCTAAGTAGCCCAATCAGAACCCACACAGTGAAGCACATGTAAAGCACACAAATGAGGTAATTCCTTTGACACAATCTTGATTAATGAGGCAGGCTGTGGCAGATGGCGATTTGTAATACATATATATGACTTACATTCGACAATTTCGAAAGGGAAATCTATGCTAGAACTCTATTTTTAGTAGCGTGATGCAAAAATCAATAAATTTTTATTATTTTTTTATAGTTGATAAGCGTTTTCTTAAGTGTGTGCAATAGAAATATTTCTGATTAGATTTTAACAGAATGATTTAAAATTACAAGTGAATATAAAGCGTGAATCTATGAAGCGTTCTAGATGTATAAATAAACCAGTTCAATGAACATTCCTTAAGTAGTTCTGTGCCTTGTAAAATGTTTATATTTGAACTCGTTTCCAATTCAATTTGTAAGTGAAGCTTTCTTTTCATTTTCTACTTTTCCATCCTTCGTTAACCCTCGTCAAAAATCTTTCGTATTGCACCTAATGTAACCCTTATTAGAGCTGCTTATCTTCATTCTAAAACCTGTGAGAAGTCAGCACGAGGCAAAGTCTTGCTGCTTGCGTCATCAGCTCAGCGCCGTTGGCTGTGTCGCTATTTCGGGTACGCCTGATAAGCGCGAGTCAGCGCCTCAATCAGTCAAAACTAAAAAAAAAAAAAAAAATAAACAACAACAAATACAAACAAGTGAGAACGCTCTAGTCGAGACAGCTTGACTACGAGATACCCTTTAAAAAAACTAATAAGCTTCTTTACGATCGTATGAGCGAAGCTATATATAAATTTGAAGTCTCTAGCTAAACCGGTATAGAAGTTATGCTCAAAAATCGTAAAAAAGGTAAACGAATTTTCGATTTTTTATCGATAATTTGGAAATGAAATTCGAAAATACAAAATAAACTCGTACTGCGTAGATACAAGTAGTTTCTGAAATCTCGACGTTCATATCGACGGACGGACGGATAGATGGACAGGGCTATATCAACTTATTTTTTTGTGCTGATCAAGAATATATAAACTTTTTACGACGTCTCCGTCTGCGTGCTACATATATTTATATAAAACCCTTATACCCTATATTCCCAATTTCAATGGGTTCAGGGTATAAAAATACAAATAGGAGCAACAAAAACAATAACGAAGCGTGAATGAATTTTTCCACACAAATTGAAAATGAAAATGAAATGTGCGATAGTCAACTGATAAGCGCAGCGTACACGCTCTGAGCGCCGCATTTAGATCTTGTATCAGTAGCAGCGAGGTAGAGCAACAGACGAAGAGAGAGAGAGAGAGCGAGAGAGAACCCATGCAGCGACGCTCAGAGCTGCGTTTTCGTTAACCGGTAAAGCATATTTGTGTAGACTTTTTATTGTAGAGTTGCGCTCTCAGCTGACTGGCAGACACTTGTTTGGCTTTTCTGCTCAGTGCCCTCGTTCAGTCTTGAAACGCGTTTTAAAGCTCATACGTCGCGTCATTCTCGTTAGCGCTTGCTTACGTCTGCAGCGATCGCGTGTAAAGCGACATCATTTGGATACGGTTTATTACGCGGCTCGTGTGTAAATTGTTTAAACGAAAAGCGCAAAGTTGCAAAAATTAACGAAATCTATGCCGGCTACGTCTACCGGTCGTATGTGTAACAGAATACCTGGAAGTTCTTACTGTGTGTGTGTCTCTATCTAGCAATAACTGTTTGCTTTCAAGAAACGTAAAACGATTTATAAAATCAAAATATAGTAGAAATACAAAATTATAAAATAACTGCCATTTAAACTGTGCATGATAAAAAATTTTAAAAATTCCCATTATATTTAAGAGAAAAATTGCTTAAAATTTGAAATAATTCCCTGTGCAACATCTTTATAAAAGAAGACAACGACAAAAAGGGGAAACGAAAAAAGATCGTGAGTCTGTAGAGAAGACAAAATGTAACTTGGCCGTAATCGATTGGCAACAACTGGAAAGGATACGTCAGGCTGCAACAAGCAGCTGCAACTGCGATACACATATATTACATACATACATACATATGTATGTATTTGTTTATATAGATGCCGATGCAGATATTCTGAATACATCAAACACACAGATACAGATACAGCTAGACATACATGAGGCTGCCTGCCATATAAAAGATACATGCCATGTTCCCACTAACCAACCGCTCTTCGAGTGGCAAAAAAAACAACAACAACAACAACAACAACGGTAACGGCAACGGCAACGGCAACGGCAACAACAACGGCACCATTGAAAACATCGACAACGGCAAGGATAAAATAAATTTCCAAAATAATTGGAGCTGCAATAAAACAACCGGTCGACGCGCTGGAAGTGGGTATAGCTGCAGTTTCTTAGGTAAATTCTCATGGGTGCCATAAGAACAAATAACCGTTAAGTGTCGAAGCGTACATTTTGGCATTCGTCATCATATTATTTATATATTTACTTATTTTTGTTGCTTAAAGATTGTGTTAAAGCTGAATTCAATTAAATAAGTTAACCATAAAATATGTTTGTAGATGCTGCATAACGTGAAGGCTGGATAATTATTAATGGCTCATCATTAAAAATCGTGGCGTGAAAATAGAAAAGAATTGATTATTCAGTTATTCATTTAAGCGTTAATTATAAAAGGTGTTTCACGCAGCGTCCGCCCACTTCTTTTCCCAGATTCCCCAAACTTCTTTCAAATATATTGCTTTCCGTTAACATTCCTCTCTCTCTCTTCCACTCCCTCTCTCATACACTTCTTTGTGATCATTGGCAACATTTTAATTATGTAGTTATTCTTGTTGCTTTTTGAATTAAATTCCAATGCTTTGCACTCATTTACATGTCGCGTCGCAGAATATTCCAGTTCTCCTTGGCCTCTTCTGTTTGTTGTTGTTGTTACTTTGGAGAGACAATGCAACTCTTTTGTCAGTGTAAGGGCTTGCAACGGGTCGGCAGGAAGTCTGTCTGTGTGTGTGTGGCATGAGAAATGCTATAAGAATTCCAAGAGCAGCAACGGCAGCAGAGACGGCGACGTCTTCAGCTGCGCTTTACGCTTGCGCAATTCGTAAAGCTTTTTATTTTTGCTTTGCGTTCCTTTCGTTGCGCATGCCAAAGCTTCAATAGAAGGAGCGAGCGGTGTGGCAGAATGGAAAGAGTGGAGAGCGTACGGCGTGCTGTCGGTGTGTGCTTTTATTTGTTTGCTGTGTAGAATTCCCAGAAATGTTTTATTTCGAAATTTGTTAACAAGCGCAGACACAAATACTCTCAGATATCATATGCTTGTCTCTAGGCATGGTTTGTATTCAGGAGCGGCAAATTGAGGAGAGATCACATAGTGTATCAAGTGTTTGCACGTTTATATTGTTTATATGCTGCGCTTTCAAGTTGAAGGTTAAAGTTGAGATTTACTTCGCGTCAATTCAATTGAGTTAGAAAATGAGTGTAGAGATGTGTGTGTGTGTGTATCTCTTTCTCTCCATGTAGGTGCGTGTGTGCGTATTTGTTTGGTTCTTGAGAGTTTTGAATGTGCTTCGAGTGGGACAACAGACAAATCCTTTGTGTGTTCGCATCTCAGGCCTTCAAACTGAATGGCACAATGGAAAGAATGAAAATATTTATTTGTATTTGTCGAATTGTTTATACAGAAACACAACAACAGGTACTCAATTAAGAAGCACAATGGCCAACATCGTATGCCAATCAACTAGGAGTACAATAAAAAATCATATTGCAGCATAGCGTTGGCTCGCAAATTAAAAACGCTGATCGTGGCTATATTCAAATTATTTTTAATAGCAAATTGCTTTGGCGCTGACCCGTCATAACAAGTCTAATTAAGATGCTAACAGCAACAAGTTGAATAAATTTAGTTTTGCGATTTGGATGCAGCTGTTTAAATATCGAGGTCTTAGCATTTAGAAAGAGAAAGACCCACAAGGAAGCTGAAAAAGAAGAAGCAGAAGAACGCCATGCTCGAGTGTGGTAATGAGCTAAAGTCTCGCTGCCAAAACACACCCTCAGGGCTCATTAAGAGCAGTTGCCTGAGTGTGCGGCGTGCGTGCATGTGTGAGTGAGATTTATTAGCAAACACTGGCGGCAAATTAGCTGGAAATGTGCAAGCGAACAGGCAGTTGAAGAGAAAGAGGATAAGGAGTAGGAGGGGGGTAAGGGGCAATGGTTAGACTGGAATGGACGGGAACTTGGCCCGTGGCTCTCTTGGATGGTTAATTGCGCGGCTGTGCTCAGCGGGTCGCCTAGCCAAATGAGCGTTTAAAGTGTCGGCGATGTTAGATTGCAACATGCGGCAGCCGCTGCCGCTGTTAGCGATTGGCATGCAAAATGCTGCAAACAAGTTGGCAGCCCTGTGCACGAAATGCTCCGCACAGTTAATGCTGCTGTGCCATGGCAAATCGCATTCGATTTGTTGTTGCCAGCGTGCGCAGTCACATTTTGAATTATTTGACACTTTGCATGCGCCCATCTTCCAGGCACTGCCTCTTGCTCGCACTCGCTCTCTCTCTGTCTCCCTCTCTCTCTCTCTTTCTTTCCTTGCAGTTTATTAACTCATTATTTTGAATTAAGCGTCTTTGGCCGACGGCTAAAGCATGTTGCAAAAGTTTCTTCTGCCTTGACAAGTTGTTGACTCTCCCTCCCTCTCTGTCTTTCTCTTTCGCTCTGCCTACGTCTATCTATCTCTGTTGCACAACTTTCCATAAGAGAATCGCACAATCTTTTGTAGTTGATTGAGTGTCCGGCACTCTTTTTCTCATTAGTGAAATGCATATGTTTTTTTTTCTCTTTTCATTTTTGCATGCTTCGCAACATAAAGTTAATCACATTGCGGCTTGTCTTTTAATTAAGGCAATCAATAATTTGTGAGTAATCCTTAATTGATGTCAACTGCAAAACGAAGCGGCATATGAACAAATAATTTTGGAGCAATTTTTCATTGACTTTTTTCAAAATATAATTTTTTTTTTAATTTTTAAGGTCATTTGAATTGATATGAATTTAAATTGATTACATTTTTGTATATATTGTATTTAATGTGTATTTTTATGTTGAATACCTAAAATATTCTTTATCTATAAAACATAAATAACTGGGTAACTGTTAAGATGAATTAATTATTTTAATCATTTCTTATTTTTTTAAATTTAAATGAATATTTTTTTATAGAAATAAATAATTAAGTTTCATATTGCTGTGAATTTAATTTTTCAGCATTGTTCGTTTTCCTAGTGTTTCGCTGTAGAGGCTTTTTATGTACAGTTTGCATTCATTCAATCTCCACCTTCTCCAATTAATTTGGACACGAAACTTTTTTGCATTCAAATCATTTTGCAATTGTTGACCTCCACAAGATTTGACTCGAATGCCGAAAAACATTTGAAACGCACAGAAAAAATCATTTTAATTATTTGCACATTTGTTTGTTAAAATTGTTGTTTTCGAATGCCAAATAGCAATAGCTGCCGCGTAACACTTTGTTGTAGTAAACGCGTCGGCCAAAGATAAAACAAAACAAGAGGCAAAAAAAAAAAAAAAAAAAAAAAAAACAATCACAATTTATATCTCATCTGTGTCGAAGTTGAGTTGTAGGCGTAGCTCGACGGTAGCTTCGACATTGTCAAAAGAGACATCAACAAGTTGACGTGGATATGTGCGAAAAAAAAGAAAAGCAATCGAAAGATAAACCGACAACTTGTTCAATTACGGAATGACTTTAGTGTATGATAAAAACATGGAATAGTAATTTCAAAGTTCTAAATATAACATGTAGAATTCATAATATATTTATATTTTACCTTAAAAAGCAATAAAATGAACAAGTACAATGAGTCTTGGGAGCAAAGATTTCTACAAATCATAAATAAATAAATATATTATATAAAATACAACTTTTGAGTATACTATAAAGAATACTTAAGCATCTTTGAAGTCTCCAACTGTTCAATGGCCATATTTTATAAGTAAACACTAATTCTAATCTTCATTTAAACGACATTCCTCAAAAAGTAGTTAGGTTAGTCACATTCAAGAATGTCAATAATTTGTGATTAAGTCTTTTAAAAAGAAATTTATCAGCAAAGAATTTCGCTGACGTATTACCTATAATTTATGCTAGTCAGTGATTAAATATTAAACATAATGAACAACTGATTAGTTTTTGTATTTAATTATTTCAGAGAATTGTAATTAGACATTTTGTTTATCGAATATACATCTATATAACTTTTAGTCAACTTTTTTTTTTGCAATTTTCATTCTTTTTGATAAGATAAGAAAACATATATATATATATATATATTTTATATTTGTGTACATATATGTAGCACCTATCTAGAAGAATTCCCTGGTTGTCGCGCCTTTTGACCGGCGCACCTGTCGCACCTGTATTTGATAAACTTTGTAGGCGGCGCCAGGCGTTCGTCGTGCTTTTTCTTTTTTCTTTCATTTTTTTTTTTCGCTTCAATATTTGCCAATAATTAAAGCAAAAAGAAGGTAATTGGCTTTGCTTGTTAACTCGGCTCGTATGCAAACATATCTTGCTATCGGAGTTGAGTTTGCTTTGTAGATTGTCGCGAAAAACAATTACAAATAGTTGGCCACAGTTGAGGAAGCGAATTACTTTGGCTCTTTTTATTTTCGGCTCTCCAGAGCAAATACGAATTTGCTTAAATTGCAAACACCAAAAACTTGCCAAATGTTTGCCCAGCAATTTGTAGCGTGTGTCTATCTGTGTGTGTGTGTGCGGGGGAGCGGTAAGAACGCGTGACTACGGAGCGTTTGCGCTTTAAAGATTTGTCCGAGCTTGCATTTGAGGTTCGGCCATGGCTGTGGGTCAGTCAGATAGCCAGGGTCAACACTGGGTCAGCAGTTGAGCAGCTGCGCGAGTGTGTGAGAAAAAAGATGTTTGATTGTTTGAGCAGTTGTCAAATGTAAATGTGTGTGAAATAGTAATGTTTAGTTTATACGTAGGTAGAACAAAATGTAAACGTGCTGGAAGTCAGATTTAGAAAAGCATTAAGAAACAGACTTAATCAAAGAGAAAGATTGGAGGGAATGATTTACATACTTAGTGGTTATACTCATGAAAGTAGGAATAGTGAGGTAAAAGAGAAATTCAAATAACAATAGTTCCTTTTAAATAATTCATTAAAATAATAGTTACATTACTCCATAACATCTTTCTATTCCATTTTTATACTTTTAATCAATTTAATATTAATAATATATTGTTTGGTAGATTAATTATATATAAAAGATATAAAATTTTAAATTAAAGTAAAAGATAAAATTTTCTTTGCCCTGAAGCCAGAGATTAATGCATTGTAAGACACATGCATTTCGAGCGATTCCAATTTGAGTCATGAGATATTTCTTAAATGACCTATCACTGGGCTTATCTTTGAATAATTTCCATGATAGTAGAAGGAAAGTAAAGTCAAGACAATAAATCATTCATACGCTTACCTCGAACCTGATCGAACATTGCATAATCCAGGCTAAAGCCTTGATTGCGCTCTTCGACATTCACTTAAAAGATCTTTTATTTGCGATATGACATCAAGCAAACATTGGCAATTTGCGAACGTGGGTTGTTTGTTCAATAAAATGTTGAGTGTACTTCAATATTTATTCAAAATCTAATAAATAAAAAAAAGTTGTGCCACAAAAATAATAATTTCAAACTTCACTTGTCATCAGGCTAAACGTTTCTCATTTGAATTTCGTAAAAACCATTTGCAAATGTATTTATGAATAATTTCATTCATTGAATCTTTTTTTGTTTGATTTATTTTTTAAGGTTTTTTTTTGTTTCTTGTTTTAGCTGAAGATGATTTAATGGTTTGTTTTTTGTTTTTGTTTTTATTTTTGTTCGTGCCTCAACGTTAACTTTCACCTGGGTCGTTTAAGTGAAATTGTTGCCTAATGACCGAGCATTTCTTTTAATTAGAAGACTCATCATGCGAGAGTATTTACAATAAAAACAATTCCCACTTCCCGGACAATGGGCGGAACCAACGGCCAAGTTTGTTGAACCTGTTCCCAGTTGTCAAGGTGCGTGCCAAGGGGCAATACACAGCGTTATAAAAAGCACTGAGAATTATTATTCATTGTGATTAAAATTTTATATCTGACATTAAGCTTAAAGAAATATAAAAAAGATTGAAGAGATTTTTTTCCAGATCAAGATTTCAGATAAATTCTGTAAAATTTCTAAGTAAAAATCTTGGCGTAGGCTGTAAACGACTGCGCCATGCTCGTTTACAGGGAAATAAGAATTTTAGGTTGGCTTAAACTTAAATGTGTGGATCTGACCCACCTGGTTAGCCGATCATTTTAAAGGGCTCAGCTCGAGTATAAATCTTATCATTCAAAGCACTGCGAATGACACAAAGTCAACCACTATATATATTTGCATTACAGTTATAATTCACAACCAGCTTTGGCGCTCAATGCGTCAAGTTCTAGGCCAACAGTTTGACAAGTGGTTTATCTTCCTGCTTCCTCCTTCTCTTCTGCTGTTTGTTGTTTGCCGCCTCAAAAGCAAATACATGCGAAATGTCACTTGATAAATCCAATTGTTTGCATATTTGTTTATATGTATATATGTATGTATGTAGTTAGGGCTGCCTTTATTTTGACATTTGTGCAGAGTCATGGGGAACATGAATCACCAGCGGCTAAAGGCTCAGTTGCTTGGGTTCAGGTTTTGGGCAGTCCGTGCAACTGTGTTGCAAACTGCAGCGAATTAATTTATCAACATTTACCGCTACAATGTCAACGCTGCCACAGACTCTGACACGACAGAGAAGTGCAGCATTAAAAGGCTATAAATTGTATATATATATGTATATGTATGTATGTACAAACGGATCTCAGCTGTGGCAAGCAAAGTTCCAAGAAGTTGGCAAGACGCGAGTCCAGAGCCGGACAATTTGATCTGACCAAACATTTTTTTGTTTTGTTTTTGTTTTCTCTGTGTGCTGAAGAAAAACTGCAGACCAAAGTTTGATTTATGCGTCGAGATGCTCAATGGGCGATATGATGAGACGGCACGGGACGAGACGAACTGAGCAACAGCAGGCAGCAGTAGAAGTGAAATAACCCAACTAAACGGCACGACTACCCGAAAAAGAAAAAAAAAAATAACGCGCTATGTTAACGCCGCCAGCCCGGCGGACAAACGCTGCATAGACATAAATTATAAGCCATGGCTAAATAGGAAACTGTTAAGCAGCAACAACAGCAGCAGCAACAGCACCTAAGCACAATGGCAGTTGAGCTAAATGTTTACAATTAAAAATGCATCTTAAAATTTAAAAATTATTCAGATTTATTTGTATGAGAATATTTATATATTTGTTATTGAAAAAATTTGTTTTCTAAATATTTTAAAATAGTTTAATAAAGATAATTTTCATTCAAGGAATTTTCAAAAGGAATATTAAAAAAAAAAACATGCGAATATTAAACAAATAAATATAAACAAAAATCATTTACAAATTTTGAATGGGGTTAGCAAAGTTATACTAAAAGAAATATTTAGGGAATATTTTGTTATGTTTTCATGAAAAGATTTAACATTTATATTTAAAAATTATATTAAAATGTGAAAGTATATAAGCAAATTTTATTTTTCATTAAAGGAAATATTTAACAATTATTTTTATGTGATTACAAATCGAATAAATTTCTTAAAAATTAATATATTTAATATAAACTTAAATTTAACAATTAAAAAAAAAAAAAAAAATAAATAAATAAAAAATGCCTTCAAAGAAATATTTTAATAATTTTAATATAAATTTATAAAATAATTCACATTTTAACAACATTTTAATGCTTGCGCAATGCATGAATTATATAAATTTTCCATAAATATATAAAATAATTATTATAAAAAGTTTTATATACAGTTATGTATGCTTCGGGTTTCAATCTTTTCAATTCTCTTCAATTAAATTAAAAACCAATTTGTTGCTTAAAAACATCTGTTCAACATATTTACTTCTCGCTAATGAAACAGCTATCTGTTAGATATAAAATTACTTTGCCAACTTGTGAAAAAATTATGGGCAGTCATTAAATTTTTTTTTTATATGGAATTAAACACATTTAGCCCATTGTTCATAGTATAATAATCTTTTCCTACTGCTTCTGGCAGCTGCATTTCAGTTTAGTTATAGTTTCTCTTTTCATCATATTGTTTACAAATATTAAAATAAAAGTTTACAGTTTATTCCAGAAGTAAATGTACATACACATATATATAAGTATATATTAGTGTGTATGTGTGTGCAATTTATCTTGGCCTGGCTGCTGGGTGTTTGTCATGTTTTGCCAGCTTCGGTTTCATGCTCCTGGCCTGCAACATGTTGCACTCACGTCAATGTTGCGCCTTTGTCTCGTAAATTTTAACATTTTTATTATAAAACCAAAATGTGTTTGTGTTTATGTTGTTGTTGTCGATTGTTGTTGTTGCTGTTGCTGTTTTTGCTTACTTTTCACACAATGCGCGCGATTTATTTTGTATGCATTTGGGAGTTGAAATTGATTAATTACAAAACGGAAGAGCTGGCTGAAGGCAGTAAGTTATCGATGAACTGCTATAAGCCCGATTCCAGCTAGTCTTAAGTCAAGCCTTTGTTTTGCAGCAGCAGCAGCAGAAAACATTTTTCATGCTTAATATTTTACATTATCATTATTATAATTAATAATATATTATTAACATTACACAAAGCGTAAGCTCAACACACGCACGTTTTGTAAGTCACGGCTTAGTTTGTCCGTATTTTTTGTTGTTTATTGTTCTATCGAAGGCCACTAGCTCAAAATGAATTATCAGAATGACACTGAACTATTGAACCTGCTCCACTTGGCCGGGCAGACAGTGAAACATCATTAAGCAGAACGTAGGGTTACTTAAATTGGATTTGGGGATTGCTTAGAGTAGAATTTAAACAATAACAAAAAATATTTATATTTAATATAACATTTACATAACATAACATTTTAATATTACATTTACAGAATTGATTAAAACTTTTAATAAATTAAAATGTAAAAAAATTAATATAATTTAAATATTAATTTAAATTAGCTAAAAAATATCTTTGGTTATTTTCCACATTTCTTACAGTTCAATATTACGAGCGAGCACTGTACTCACTCGCTAAAACGTGTCTTTGATAATCATGCAATGTGATTTGTGACATGTTTATAAAGAATTATTATTAGAAACCCATTCATTAACTTGCTTCATTTATTATTTTATTATTTACTTGCGAGCCATAAAACTGTCTGACTAAATAACATAAAGACAGGATAAGGTTAGTTCCTGCCTCTGGCCGGCCTAGCCACATTTGCTTTAATATTTACTTGCGAATTGTGTTGGGGCGTGTCTATGAAGAACGCTTAAATTGTTTACAAAAACTGGCGTCTGGCGCCAATTGAAAGACATCCACTTGGAAAGCAGTTGGCGCCTGATCTTCAATTGCAAATGGAATGCAAAGACGCCCCGAGATGGGGAAGCTGAGCGCAATTACAGTCTGCAGCTCGCAAATTGTTTTTGATCTTCAGGCAATCTTTTGAATGTGTTAGAAGATCGTGCTGCAGTTTCACAAAAAAAAAAAAAAAAAAAAGATGTCAAAGCAATTAGTTGAAATCAACTCTTGATACATCAAAATAAAAATACAAAAAAAAAAAAAAAGTACAAAATATTTTGTCGCTCAGCTAAGCTGTTGCTGTTGTTTTTTAATGCCACATGTGTCGACTTTTTACGCCGCTGAACTACTTAAATTGTATGGAACTTTTGTTGTTTTTATTTTTTAATGAGCTATATAAATGTTTGAGGTCTGTGGACCATGCACAAACATCTACAGAATTGTCGTGGAAATTAATGTGCGTAGTGGAAGACAAGTACTAAAGGCTTAATGGGAAACACTTTTTCATAGCGTTTAATGGGGTGAAACTTTTAACCCCAGAGAGTAAGAAGCGTTTGAAATGTAAACAAATATAGTTAAAGTATTTGAAGCAACAGAGAATTCAAAGTTGGAATTTATTATAATTTCGTAAAATGTATAAAAAGCAGAATCTATATTTTGAATTTACATTCGAATTGTGAATTTAATTTATAGCAAAATGTGAATTTTATTATTTGTTGCTGTTCATAGATTAGTGCTCTAAGTGATAGATAGAGTTGAAAGAGTTCGAAGCACTAAAACCTCTAATCACATTTTGAATAATCGTAAATTATTAAAATAATATTTCACTTTATAATATTGTTTTGTTCATTTTAAGAAATCAATTCAATTAAATATCAATATGAATGTTTTCTCATTTTATGGTGAATAAGTTAATCATACTTTTTACAAATTTATATTATTTAAATCAAATCTCTACTTAATATTATTTCGCTCATTTTTTTTAAATTATATTCTGTTCAGTCTTAATTTTATATATTTATATTCAATTATATTTAATATTATAAATATACGTTTTTTCTTATTTATTAATGAATTTCTCTTTTTTCACTTTCAGGTAAGTTTCACACGCCTTTTACATCATGTTGTCCGACATGAAAGTCGAAAATAAAATTAACGTAAGTCTTGAGAGATATTTTCTTTAAGTTCGGATAAAAAACACTTCAAAACATATAGATTTGTGGCCAATTAGTTAGCTGTTTTTTTTTTCTTCTTCCTCATTTATTAACACATTTCTTGAATTGATGAGACAAATGACTCAACAGAGTTGTGACTTCAGCGTTAGTCAGAAACTATAAATAAATAGAAATTTAGATAGAGCAAAAGGTGCTTAACCTGAGCTTTTCGTATTATATGATCGCAGATAAAAATGAAAAACAAGTATTACAGAAATAGATCACAAAGTATAATTTATCTAAAAAGTCGTAGTTTAGCTATTTTTCTTTATTTTTTCACTTTAAATTTAATAATTTCCTTTGTCATTAAACCTAATTAGGATAACATATAGAATGCGCTCTCAAAAGCCTGTTTCATTTCGAAGATTCTTTGATTAATTGGCAAACTTTTGCGCATCAGCGAGCAATAAAATCAGCTTAAACTTAAGAACTTTGCCTTTTTACTTGTTGTTGTTGGCTACGAAATTCATAATTCAGAATCAAATTTATGTTTGCACAGCTCAATTTTTAGCCAGACAGAAATAAAAAAAAAACTGTTGCTTCTTCTTAGAACTCGGTTAGCTCTATATGTATATAAATATATATGTATATGTACAAGCGTCGGCAAAGCTACAAAGTCTGGCAAGACGCAGACTTGCAAAAAAAATGTACATATATAAATAAAAATCTAAATGAGAAACTTTAACTGAAAAGTGAAGCTCGCTTTGAAACTTCTTTGAGGCATTGAAACATGTATTGCAGTATATTTGTTTTATTTGCAATAGATATAGCTTGAACGATGTGAAGATACATTAACCTTCGTATTTTTGGTCGTTTCGACAATTCTCGTTGTTTTTGGTTGCGCAAATACGACAACGGCGACAACGACAACGACAGCGACTTTTGTATCTAAAATCAACAAGTTCACAACGAACATGAAAAAGATAAAACCTTTAAGCCTCAGGCATACATACACACACACACATATATATATATATATATATATATATATATATTTACACACTGATAATCACACTTACACACTCCCATTCATTGTGAGGCATTTGCTTAGACAACAAACAAAAAAAAAAAAAAAAAAAAAAAAAAAAAAAACAAACCACCAAAACCCAGTTGACATGACTTCACAAACACGTAAATACTGAAAGACGACTCAAATATAGAACGTAACTCGATCAGATAATTCAATTTTGTGACACTTTAGTGGGCTTTTTTTAGGGTGGAACCTAGCATGGCTAGAACATGGACAGAGTGAGAAGTTCTGTGGTTTCATTAGTTTATTTGCTTAAACTCTTACGTTGAATTTACGAATGTGTAACGTCTAAATGTTTAAATAAACTCAAATATATTTTTATTTAGTCAAACTACAAATCTGAACCTAATTTCAAAGGGCTTATTGACTTATTTTGTAGTAGTAGTTGTTGTGGTAAATAGTTTATTTTAAGATATATTCCAATATGTAAAAGGACTAAAATTTTTATTACTTTTCTGTAACATTTTATTAGTTTTAGCACTTTCAGAATAAGCTTAAAAAGAAATATATGCTATTTCATATAAAACTTGGCCCGACTCTGAAATTATTTAATATTTAATGTTTATTAAAACTAAAAATTCTTATTCTTGGCCAATATAAAATTACTTTATTAAACCATCTATTAAAATGCATTGAACTAACTAAAATTGCTCATTTCTTGCTTCTGATACTCATTTCTTGCATACCAAACCTTTATAAAATTATCGATAGAATAGATTTATAATTATGGATTCGCCTTATGTGGATGCTTTTAAGTAGATGTCTTATGCTTATGTTAATACCATCATATTCAAACATCCCAATCCCAGCTTCCATATAGAATTTCTTAGTGGTCTCACATTAGTTCAAGCAATGTTTTTAGTTGCAAGCACTTGCCATGCTTCATCTGATTGTTCCACATAAATTATCAAGTTGTTACAACTGGCAAATGTAAATTACAGTAATTTATCCACTTGCTGCCGCAAATATTTGATGACAATCTCACATGCAACTGCCTAAAGTGCCTTTCACCACCTGAAAATAAAAAGGCAGAGTAAAAACACTTTTGTGGCATCCACCAAAACATGCCCCATAAATATACGCGAGTCAACTAACGTAATTTGGAGAGAGAAAGAGAGAGAACGAGAGAATGTTGGTATTCGATTCCGATTACCACAAGTGCATTGGAGGCCATGAGTAATGCAAATGGAACCTGCAAATGGGAAATTGATACGTGGCTTACTTTGAACTCGAACAACTGCTGCCGCTGAGGTCGTTACGATGGGGAATCCAATCCAAAAGTATTCGCTAATTTAGCTGATATTTTATTTCAGTTTCAATTTGCAAACAGAATTTTAATGGCAAAGGTTTCCTACAAATATGTAGGGATACGAATGTCAAGGCTGTGGAGTTTTGAATACTCTATAAAATAAATATAAGCAGAGATGTAATATAATGAAATATTTTAGGCATATTTGATAGATATACATTTCTTATATTTCTATACAATTTGTATACATTAATTTTCCATTCCTTCATTCATATTTTGTAAACCTTCTGTTTCTTTTTTCTTCATCCCATCTTTCTGTTTGGCTTCTTCCAAAACGAGAGCTTGAATTTTCTTAAGCGCCTCCTCTATCCTCCTATTGTACTCTTCTTCTTCATTCGTGCTCTGTTCTTTGCTCTCTTGCTGCGCTGCTAGGCTGTCTCCCTTGGTGCGTCGTCCCAGGGTCAACTTGGTGACCAGATGCCTGGGCACACGCACCTCGGCACCAATGCGATTCGCACTCTTGTACTGCTCCAGGACGCGCATGAAGGGCTGCAGGGGACAGCCCCTGCTCTTTGCCTCGACCATTAGTCGGTATGCGTAGTCCACGAAGCGAGCATCTTCGCGAAGGCATTCCAATTGCGCCAAGCGATTGTAGTTTGTGGTTGGTCGTGCCTCTGCTTCGCGACGCTGCTGCTCCTGCTTATCTAGCTCTGCGCGCAGTTCATGCTGGCGACGCAGTTGCTCCTGGCGCTGCTGCAACTTGAACTGTACGTAAATGCGTTCATTTTCCAATCGTCTAGCCACATCATCGCTCTGTTTCGCCTTCGCCCGCTGCTTGGCTGCCTCGGCCTGCTCCTGTTCGGCTTGCTGATTGGCCAGGCGTTCTGCTTTGGACTGCTCTCGACGCTGGCGACGAGCCTGCTGTTCCACACTGTGTGCTCGTCGCATTTCCGCCAGCTGTCGCTCGTGCCGGCGCTGATCCTCGCTAGCGCTGTAGTGCAGCCGAGGTGCTAGCTGCTGTGCCTGGTGTTCATTGTGCTGGAGTCGCCGCTGCACGCGCTGCTTGGCCAGATCGACTTTCAAGTTGTCCAGCTTAGCTTTGGCCTCGTTGTGCACTTCGCATAGCGTCAACTCCACCTTGTCTAGCAGTTGCAGCTGCTGCCGTTGGTGCTCAGCTGCCTCCAGTGAAGCCAACGCGTATTGTCGCCGCTGCTGCACCGTGGCCTCCTGCTCGGCGCGCTCTTTATCCAGGTGCTGCTTCACTTGCTGCTCATTGCGTTCTCGCTCTTTTCGTTCGAGTTCCAGCTGCTCAGCTCTCGTAGCATTACGTTCCTGCTGACGCTGCTCGATTGACTTGAGTAGCTCCCGCTTATGCTCGCTCAGCTGCTGGCTGCGTTGCTTGTGGCGCAGCTGTGCTTCCTCCAGCCCATTGAGCACCTGCTCGCTGTAGATGCGTTTGTCCTGCTCTCGCTGCTGCTCGGTGGCTGCCGCAAACTGTGTCTGCAGCTGCCTTTGGGTAATGATGCCGCGCAGCACCTCGCTCTGTAGCTTGGCGCAGTGCAACTCCCGTGGACCCGGACGCAGTTGCTCCAGCAGCTGTTGGGCCTTCTCGATGCGTTGTTTTTGCTTGAGCTGTTCCTCACGCTGCACGGCGATGCTCTCCTCCTGCTCACGCTCTTTAACCAATTGCTGCTTCTGCTGCAGCTGCTGTTGGTCCATTTGGCATTGCTCCTGCTCCGTGGTGCATACGTTGCGTCCGGCAAAGCGCTGAAGTAGTTCCTCTCCACCCAAGCGCAGCCTCTCATTTGCTAACTGGCGTTGCTCCTGCTGCTGTTGCTGCTGCTGCTCAGCCGCTTTGTTGGCATTAGCTTGCAGCCGCTCATAGCGCTGCAGCGATATAACCAATGGAGGTTTCTCTCGTATCCTCACCTGGCGTCGTTCCTGGGGCAGCCAACTGTACTGCATGGCGTGTAATTGTAGAATATACTGAAAGTTTTCCTGGCTACCATTTATCGGCTGTTTATAATCGGGCTTGTTTGTTGTTGTCATGGAATTCAATGTGTAGTTATGGGAATATTGGATAGCGATATATAAATGTAGTAAAGTTTTTTATTGGGAAGAACTAAACTTAAATTATTAAAGCAATTGCCATCGACAATTTTTATTAAAATTTTGTACATTTTATAAAGTTTTCCAATGCCTTTAAAATTTCTTCAAATTCAATAATTTTTTGTGAGATATATCTATAATAATCTTTTGTGAGATATAAACATTTATTAATTCGAATAAGTAATAATTTAATTAAAATAATTTTTAAAATATCGTAGATTTCAAATATATTATTTATTAAAAATTATTATTTATAATTTCTTATTTTTTTTTTTATTCGAATGAATAATACAAATTATTAAATTTGCATATCATTTTATTTCTCTAAATCAGTTCACACTTTATTCTCTCAGTGCAACGTTCTCTTTGCATGTTTATTTGTGCTATAAAACTTTTTCTTATCTTCTCATATTTTAATTGATTTCAGTCTGCGAATAGCTGGCTTATTCGCATATTTGCATTTTTCTAATACATTTAACTATTAAATTGTAATACTTTGTGTACGAGAAATGTCAATGTTGTCAAGTCACTTAGGCCAGATATGTTGTCATTATTTTGATTAATTAGCCAAGTTAGCGCTTGCTGACAACTGTCAACGCAAATGGCAAACATTTTCCCCGAATGCCATTCGCGATGGCTTAATTATGTCCAAAACTTATGTCTTGGCCATTTGGCAAGCGGCTGCAACAGCTCAATGTGAATCTGGTGACGGGCATTTCTGATAAAAAAAAAAAAAATTAAAAAACAAAAAAATTGTTGAATGTGCGCAATTTACGGGCGTACTTCACGATGCATAATATAGACAACTGGTCACTAGTTGAGCCGAGTCTCGGCATGGCCACAAAACTCAAATTGTCAACTCATTTCCCGATTGCCTATTACAAGTTGTGGTGTTAAGAGCTACCGAACCCAGAAAAGGGCACAAAACAAATCTATTTGGGCACGCTTCATTTGGCTCACATTCAAATCCAATGAATCGTATCTGTATCTCTCTACAGCTGAGGTTCAAATAAATTTAATTAACACTTAACTGCGAATGGCCACTAAAAGTCTTACAATGAACTCTTTGTGTTTACAAAGATCTGTAATATTTATTTCAAAGCAAACAGTTTTTTTGTAAACTGTCCGATCTGAGAAAGATTGTGTGTTTTATATTCATTGAAGTTTGTGGTTCGAATTTGAATTGATTACATTTGGGTTGTGCCAAATCTAAAGTTTTATGCGCACAGAAACAAAAGTAAAGTGAAATACTGAAGCGTAACAATTGGGCCCTTGAATTGGGTCAGTGACTCAACATTGTCTACGGCGTGGTTGGCTACGAAGGCCCTGCCCATAAATAAAACTCGCGATAATGGTAAACTAGTTAGTCATATCTACAAGAGTGTATATAATAGGTTATGCCACTTGTAGCGCTGTCTACTTATCGAAATGGTCAGACGGCATTAGAAGTGATTTCGAAGTTTATCGATTACTATTTAGTTATGACAGTTATTTGGCATCTACTTAAGATATACCTTAACTGGATACTCCCAAGTAATTGTAGCAATGCAATGGAAACTTTCCAATTGCAAACACTTGACTTTATCATGAGACTTTGTTAAGTGCAGGGTTATGTTAAGTTGATGTTAAAGTTTCTGTTAAGTATATACTTTATGTGTAATTTATATATGAATGTTCAGGCTAGAATTCATTTGAGTTTTACATACGACTTTTAAGATGTTATATGCATATCAATGCATATGAAATAAAAGCAAATGTATAGAGTTGAAATAGGTTTTATTTACGATCATAGACATACAGCCTTAGCAACATTTCCTTTGATTCCTTTGTCTTGACTTTCTCACTTCTTCTTCACAAGCCATTAAAACTTTTCTATAATCTAGCCAATTACTTAGTAACAATAATCTTATCTTATCTGAGGTAATTGATTCCTCGTAAGCTTCAACTGATGGAATTATAGACTTTAGGTATGGATAAATAAGTTTTACAGCAAGAGTTTGCCAGCTGAATGCAATTGCTGCTAGTTCACTTCAACGTCAACTGCAAATGACAGCACTAAACAACTGGACAACAACAAACAACCAACAACCAACAACGAACAGCCAAGAGACAAGAGCGAACAACAGACAACAGAAGCAAAATTGTGCCTTCTTGCGGTCAACTTCTGTGTGTTGGCCCTTGTTCGGTTCGGCTTGACTCTGTGCTGCTGTTGCCTGGTTGCCACTTGAATGACTTCATGTGCCCCTGTCGGAAAACTTGAAAAACTTGTCTTTCTCGAGAGCCAGTAAAGCCAGGGGCAGTGTCTGGAACGAGAGCCATAGCCACACGTACTTTATGCAGTAGGCACTCGGACACGAGAACGGCCAGGTGAGAGGAGACAGAGATAAACAACAAGAGCAAGAACAATGATGGCGACTCTGGGACAACAAATGAGTGCAACTGTTTTTTATACTAGAACAAACTTCATGCACTTCTCCACTTTGGCTGCGTCCAGTTTTCAGACCGCAAAGAGAAAGAAAAGCAAAAAGCGACCATTCGACCAAAAGTCCACAAGCAATGTCCACTGGCTGCTCGACTGCGGGCTCCAAGTTTGGCCAACAACACAAGACGAAATCGCCGTCTCTCACTTTGTATCTTCTGCAGATCTTAACTGCGTCTCGGAACGCGTCCACATTCGCCAGTTGTTCGTCTCGATTGTGGTTTGGGCAATTAACATGCAATTAAAAGACGTTTCAATCTAAACAACTTTAGAGCGTAGCATACATATTACCACTTTGCACGGCATACACACACGCACACACACACACACACACACACACACACACACACACACACACACACACACACACACACACACACACACACACACACACACTCGCACACACTCTCACATAGAAAATGTAATTTAAGCATCGTAAACACTTTAAAGATCTACACTGACTGACAAGCTTTGAAGCACCGATGTCCACATCATCAGTGCCTTTCCCAATGCTAAATAGTTTGCTACTGCTTTTGCCATAAAAAGCCGATAGTCCTACATATAGCCAAGGTTTATGTTTTTAACCAAGTTAATTGTGAATCGTTTTTGTTTTTGATTGTTAAATTGTAATTTATATACATAGAGACCTATTTCTGAGATTATGATTCATAAACTACTTTGATATCCATCTAAAAGCTTTGGAACAACAAACTTTTCTCAAATTTAATAAATGTTACAGTTTCTTAAAATATTATATGGACAACTAGTAATATTGCCTTGTTTACTTAATTGAAGCTCATATGACTGAATAAATGTTCTTTTAGCTAATGACTAATGGCATTTGCTTTAATACTTAGCATAAACTTGGACAAGCAACATTTCAAGTATAAATGTAAATATGTTTAAATATTCTCTTTCGTTACGGCAATTTACAATTGTTAATATATGAAATGGTATTTATACCTTGCAAGTGATGAATATGGTAAAAGGGTATATTGTTTTGGTAAAAATTTACGTAACAGATTGAATGAAGAATAGGTGTCAGATTTCAGAAATTTACCTTGATTTAGTTGATCAGGGCATGTTCTTCTGTCCTTGTAGGGATCTCGAAAACTTTAAGATATAGAGACTCTATATGGAAATTTTCAATTTTCTATTTTTGTATTTTATATAGACGAGTTTATAACTTTTTAACTTACCCAATTCCCTCAAATCGATCTAAATAGTTAATTTGAAGCATAGATATACGACTTTTAAAGCTAGGAAACATTTAAATTATCAATATATACATTTCGGATATCTTCTCATTTAATCTGTGTTTTCAGGGTATCTTCAAGTCGTGTACTGCCCACTTTACCACTCATACTTGTTATTTCTTACAAATTTACTTCAAAGTTGTTTGCTGTACTCGACTAGTTCAAGAAATACTTACGCGGCTTATGTCATTTTACGTGTAAATAGCGTATAATAAACACAACAACAGCAACAACAACAGCAACAGCAAGTACAGCAATATCATCTACAATAACGATAGCACTCATAAGTTGTAGAAACCCGTATTAGACATGTCTTTGTTCAACCCTTTGCCGAAACTAAAGCCCGCCATCAAGTGGAAGTAAAGCGCGTGTTTTCTTTTTGTTATTTTTGAAGGCGTCTCCATTTTGTGGCGCGGGGTTAGATCAGTTGAACTTTTAATTGTGTGTTTTCATTATCAATTGAAATGTTCTGGATGCCTTCCATTAGATGTCTCTCTATATACATATATACAGTATGTAGCATGTGTGCATGTATACAATTTCATAAGCCGCTCTATAGCATTATCATCGTCATGTTAGGTTGGTCCAGGCACTTTTCAATGCCAACTCGATCACGTTTTAGACGGCAAATTTGTTAACTTTTCGTTTTGTATATGCTATACGCTCTAAAGAGCATAGCCAATTGCATGTGTGTCTATTGAGAGCCCCATTATCGGTTAACATGAGCTTTACATCGATTTGTCAGGCACACCTGAAGTTGAATTGAAGCTGTAGTTGTCGTTGTTGTTGTTGTAGTTGTAGTTGTTGTTGTTGCAGTTGTTGTTGTTGTCATGTCAATTTTATTAGTAGTTTTTTTCAGTGTCAGTTGAAGTCACTTGGGATGGCTGTTGCTTTATTAATGAAATGGACTTTTAATTGAGGCTTAGCAACATGAAAAATTATTATGGATATGCTAATATGAGCAGAACTCTTAAAAGACATATATATACATATGTGTATAGAAATTTAGCACTTCAGTTAGACAGAAAAAAAGTAAAAGCTGATAATAATTTATACAAATTTGATTTTATATAAGTTTAAGCAATTAGCTTGAAAACTCTGTCAATTTCAATTGATTTGTAGGTTTTAAATATAAATAAGAAATAAGAAATATTTTCAGTTTTATATATCTCATTTCTCGCGCTCTTTCAATTTCAAATTAGATCAAATTAAGATCCATTAAAATTGCTTCTAAAATTATTTAATAATTTTATTCATATCAATTTGGTTTAACGAACCAATTTTTCGAGTTGGCAATCAAAGAATTTTGAAAGCCAATTTGAGTAATTTGAAGTTTTTTGGTGAAAGATTTCATAATTTCATAGAGATATCGCCAATTCTGTGTTACGAAACCCCCAAATCAATCAATCACAGCGAATTAAAGAGATACAAAAACAAAAAAAAAAATAGAGAGAGAGAGAAGAAAATAAAAGATAATAAAAAATAGATTCAAAGAGCCGCTGTCAATCACACGCTCTATTTACAGCAACAGCAACAAAAAGCCGGCGACCGTGTAAAATAAAACAAAATAAAATTTAGAGAGAAAAAAAAAGTAGCACAAAATATTGGTCAAAATATTTACAACGAGCCGAAAAAATAAATGCCACGCCTCATCGATGATTAATGAGGCGCAGACGGCTTGGAAAGCGCCACAAATGAGTCCATTATGACAATAAGAGGCCAATGAGTGTCCAATAGGAAAACAGAAGAAGCAGCCCCAATGCCAGCGATAGAGTCAACGGCAACGGCAGCGGCAGCGGCAGCATGTCATCAACGTGTTGTGGTCCCCAGGCGTTGCATGCAACCAGCTCGGCTGCCCCCGCCCCCTATCAAATGGCGCCCACACGCCGTAAACTCATTTGTATGCAATTCAGCGCCTCATCGTGAAGCACCGATAGCAATCGAGCACCAAGCCAATGCTGAAAGCTTGTCAATCCAACCAAGAATCTCTGGGGCTCTACGGCCATGGAGCTGCAAAGGAGTTGGAGACGCAAACGCCGACTGGGGTCTGCATAGCTGAGTCTATCTATGGAGCTGGTCGAAGCGCACGCGTGTTCCCACAACGCAATTTATGCAAATGTATGCACAATATTTATATTTGTGTGAATATATATGTATTTTTATAAATTGTTTTCAAGTTCTGTGGCGATTGGCAAGCAGCACTTCCACTTTAAGCCGCTTTGCCAACGACGCCTCATTAGCATAATAGACCCAAAAATAAAATAGAAGCGGCAGCCGCAATCGGTAGTCAGCAGAAGCTCAGCACATATGAGATAAATGTAAACTATGGACAGAATCAATATTAGGAAATCATCGTCGAAGATCTGCTAATGATGTGAAAAATAATATATTATTTGACAAGCGCAACAGAAATATTGCCTCGAACCGAAAGACAAAAGTTGATTTCCGATGCTGGAGGCGTTGCCAAGAATAATTATGCATATATTAACGAACGATAAACAAATACTATATTAATACAACAAAATCTTGAAAAAAATTAACTCATATCTATGTATATTATTGAAAGTATTTTTTAAATATATTTCAATTTGTAAATATCATTGAGGTTTACGAATATCAAATAGAAATTAGGCTTTTGATTACCATTCAACTTTCTGATCTCTGTAGATATAATAAATTTCAACCTGCTTTGATAACGAATAGCTATCATTAAGTCTTCATTATTATGAGCTCAATTTTCATAACTTGTTCGAAATTTCTCTCTTTGTAAGCAGATATCCATGAGATATATATAATTTTCACTTGTTATTGTAAATTTTCCTATATTTCATCATTTTATTCAAATCCATATTGTTAAATTGAATTTCGATTTTAATATAAGCAAAAACAATTAACAATTTGTATCATCTAAGCATCAGCACAAAAAGTTAGCCAAGCCAAAAAAAAAATCAAACTTTAACAAAAACTAAATAGTCCAATCAAACATCGGATTGCCATCGACCTTGGAGAGTTAATTTGAACATAATTATGAGCGAGAGGCCCAATATAAAATGCATAGTTAAAGACTAAATATAAAATATAATCTGTGCATCGCATTCACGTGCTTCGACTAGTTAGCAAAGTGTTTTCGTAAAAATTGGATTGAAATTAATTTCACGCAATTAAGAGACTCGAAATTTCTTTCACAACGAAAAGCCGCCACACAAATTAAATGCTCATTTTCATTGAAAACAAATTAATTTTGTTTATTTAAAACACAAAAAAAAAAAAAGAAAAGGGGAAACAAATAAATGTTCAAATGCTAATTCGCCCACAAATTAATGGTACAACAAATTGTGGGTTCAGAGCTCTTTGGAGCATTTCAAAATTTATTTTTGTTGGTCAAACAAAATAGGAAAAAAATCATTTGCCTTGCAAATTCTGTTGTTCTGAGTGTTGAAATAGATTTATGAGCATATCTTAATTACTCTTTAAGTATTTAAAGTGCCAAAATGAGTTTGCAGACGCGTGAGAAACTATTAAGAGAATGTTAAAGTTGTTTTAGAATATATATATTTTATATTAAAATATATATATTTTAAGATCATCTTTTACTTCACAATTACAACAACTTTTCCAATTGATTTACACGATTTTCGACACCGGCATTTACTCCGCTTTTGTAGTAGGCGATTAGAGCTAAACAAATTGAGCTTTCCATAAATAATCCACAAACTGAAAGAGATGCATTTAATACTAAATCATGTGAGTGTTAGCCCACAGGCTACAAAAGCGACCCGCATTAGCTAACTGGAATCAATAGAAATCGATGGTCGCTGCCAATTATGGGCAGCCCAAGCGCTTGGACCGCAGTTGCGACCCACAGTGATGCAGAGTCAAGTCAAGTCGAGTTGTGTCGAGGTCCGGTCTTTGAAGATTGTTTGTCAAAAATGTCGCAAATGCTACGTGAAACGTGAACTAATGAATGAACCAACGAATGAGCGATTGAATGTATGAATGAATCAGCTGTTCGCTCCAGCTGGGGCGTATGAGCTGAAATGACGAGTGAGTGGATGCGTTGTCTGCGTGGTTTTTGTGTAGGTTTATCTCACCAAAAATAAAAGTCAAGCACAATTTGCACTAGATTAAGAAAAGGTGGCAAAATGCACGAGACGAAGGCTGCAGATACCCTGTAAAGTTTACAGGAAACATGAACTGACATCTAGTATATTTTATGTTAAACTTGAAATTATGTAGAGATTGGTATTGAACTAAGTTGAATATGCTAATTGAGTTAGATTAATTAATAATATTTAATTAATTAGTAAAATTATATCAAGTCTAACAATATGAAAAACGAACTCATATAAATACGCATTCCAATTTGCATAACTCTTCAGAAACTCCCATGAAATATTTTCAATTGAAATGTGTTAGAGATTTTTAGATATCCATATACCAAATAGGTCTTCAAAGCTTTTGCACAAACCCTTTATGCATTGGAACAGGGTATCAAAATAATTAGCAAGTATGTCTGTCTTCATTAACATTTGCTCACTAGGTTTTTTAGCTTCTGTCTGCTGCGTTGTCTTCCAATAAAATTGTCACTTTTCATTTGGTTAAGCGTATTTCTTGTATTTCTCTCGTAAAGCCCACTCTCAGCGGAAGTGCCATTTGATTTATGCATATTCGCATTACGAGTTTAGTTGCGTGGCTTTATTTTCATTCATATATATTTTCGTGTTTTTTTTTTTTTTTTGTGTGCTTTTTTTTGCCAAGTTTCCGGCCAGCTTTGACACACATTTAAATGTGCAGTTTAAAAGGCAATAAATATTCATTTATTTTTACCACGCATGGACTGTGTGTGTGTGTGCTTTGGCATCACTAATAGAGTTATAGAGTTATATTTGCCCGAAGATGTGTCCCCACAGAAATGTGTCAACAATTTTTATCGTCTGCTGAAAATGTCGTCTTACCTTTCCGGGAACTGGGTCAATGCTAGCAGATAAAAGAGAACTTGCGTTATTTGATACTTGAGTTTCTTGCTTGGTTTAATTTGATTTGCATGTTTTTCAATTCTTCATCATTTTTGGTTTTGGTAAATGTGTTGGCTGCATCAGTTATGCTTAGGTTTTGAGTTATTGATGAGGGTAAGGCACATGATAAAAGTTTTCCATTTGTGAGTAAATCATAAAACGATACTGAATTGTAGGAGTTGTGTTACAAAGATAGTATTGCAGAAAGTTGAATATATCTTTATTTATTTATAAATACAAATGGGTATAGATGTGTATATATTATCTGTGGTTATAAGACTATAATGTAAAATAAGTAAATGGAACAGACACTACGTTGAATAATATAGAAAGTGAACTGATGAATATTAATACAAAAAAAAAAAAAAAAAAAAAATAAAAAAAAAAAAAACAGAATTTAGGTGTTAAACATAAAATAATACATATTTTTTCGAAAGCATGATAAAAAATAAACCATATATTTTTTGATAAAAAAATAAACAGATAAAAAATTCATAGTTTGTATTTTAAACTAGAATAAAAATCAACAAAAATCAAAAATCAATGTTTGCATATTTGCATCTGCAACTGTTTCTGCATTGTACGT
Organism: Drosophila borborema; assembly: GCA_030914335.1. NCBI lineage: Eukaryota > Metazoa > Arthropoda > Insecta > Diptera > Drosophilidae > Drosophila > Drosophila borborema. Next base: position 2,573,208 of record JAUESP010000304.1, on the reverse strand, counting down.
ATATTCATATGTACATATATCTATCTTAATATACACACATGTATTATTTCTGCCTATTTTTACTTCCATATATTTTTCTATTCCCACTTTTGTTCACAGACATACTTTATTTACACGCTTCTACGATTCAATTTAATGATATGCTACGTGTGTTAATTCTAGCGAATCGCAATCGCACATCAAATACATGGTAGAAAACATTTTCCGTAATCAGTTACATTTCATGTGCCAATGTCAGCTACCGACTGAACCGGAACATTAGATAAACAACATTTGATTTCCTTGAAAGTTATGACATTCTACAGCGTCGTTTTTATCTCTCACTCGCTTAATTTGAAAGGGCCAACGTGTTGGGTGGGTAGCAACTCGTTTTGTGGCAAGTCACAGGCGACACTTGCCACAGTTGACACTTGGCACAAAGCGTTGCAAAAGTCACAAAAAGTTATGAAGTTTAATGGATTTTCCATGAATTGAGTTTACGTTAGAGCTTGCCACAGCGGACCGTTGATATCGTCGTCTGGCTACGCCTCGTTTTTCCTACTCACAGTTCCTTTTGTTTTTGTTTTCTATGGACCCGTTGGTTATGCTTAGGTAACACTTCTCGTTCACGTTTTCACGAACTGCGAGCGCATCAAAAGGAAAAAATCTCACGAAATTGCCAATCGAGCGACCATTTGGGTTATTTATGAGCTGCGATTTGTTTGCAACTCATTTAACCGGCAACTCTTTAGGGTTTTATGACACTTTTCTCTTCATCTGCTCTTAACTCGTTTGCGCAGTTCCACTCGAGAAACCAACCAATTTCGCGCTTAATTTGATTTTTACAACAACTCTCACCACCTGCCCACCGTTGAGCTCTGCTTTTGTCTGCATATTTCGCTGCTCATTTCATTGTTTTGAATTTTTGTATAACATTATTTAAACGCTCTGTTCGCACTTTCTACCTTGAGTTTATTTGTAAATGCACTCTGCCATTTTGATTTATGCATCCTGAGTGTGGTCGGTTGAGGGAATTGCAGTAACTGTTGAAATTGAATCTCTGCAGAGAATTTCATTTTACTTGTTTTACATTTTTACTCAAGTGCATTTTAGTGGAAAGTATATCTCATAATAATTATTAACATATTTGTACATTGAGTATCTAAGCGAAACGAATTTTTAATTTCAACCGTCGATTTTAGTCGTGCAAAAAATATTCTTTTGAAAAAAATGTAAATTGAATGCATCCACGATGTGTGTGTGTGTGTGTGGTGTGTATTTGTGGTGTATGTAATTACAGACTTTGCATAGTCGTCCCACTTCCGACGCGCTGGGATGCTGACTCATGCAGGCGATGACAAACACAATCCAAGCACACACACACACACACACACACACACACACATACACACCAAAACAGCTGCAACAAAAGCCAGCCATGACCCACGCAAAGCAATAACTCGAAATCGGAAACTCAACAAGTAAGAGAAAGATGGAAAAAGTTGGAAAGAGAGGGAGAGAGGGAGTGTGGAATAGAGAGAGAGGAAGTGAGAGGGAGACATAAAGCTAGCGAGCAATGGCTAGCTAACCGAAACTTGAATGTTAAATTTTTTGTTAAACTATTTTTGTTTATTTTTCGCTGCCCACGCACTGAACTTGAAAATGTTTTACCAAAACAATGAAGCTATTTTAACACTGTGCTTTTAAATTAAAGGGGAAAAATAGAATCGACAGCAAAAAATAAAGTCTCAAAACCAATTAAAGGGGCATAAAGCACACAAAACATTGAAAAGCCTGACCAAAGAGTAATTTTGTTAAATCTCAGCGAAACAAAGAAAAATCGTTGTGCTGGAAAATGTTCCATGTCATTGCCAGATACATATTGCTTGTTGCAAGGGATACCCTTTACATAAAGACGAAAATCATATATAATATAGAATATAGAATATATATGATATAGAATTACCCAGTAAATGAGGAGCATAAGCTGAATAAAGAAATTTGATTATAAATGATGTCAATAAACAATAAATGATAAATAGAAACCATATCCTTAATATATCAGGGCTTTATAATTAATTGGTATGCTAGAAATACCCTGTAATGTACAGTTAAAGATTCTTATAGAATTAATATTAATCTGCATATAAATAGGGTATCTCGCAGTCATGCACATGTTATTTGCGGTTCCTTTTGTGATTTGCCTGTTTGGCGTCTAAATTTAATTGGAACTGCAAATCGTTGGCCACTGGTTAGCACATAGCAGGTAGATGGTAACTGGTAACTGGTAACTGGTAACTGGTAAATGGGCCATGGCTCGTTGGGTGCGCACTTCAAGCTTGAATTGTTACGCTCGTGGTTTGTGTCTAGTCTGTCAATCAATTGTAATGAATACGCATATTTGTTAAACTCCTGGTCAGGTGGAGGGGGAGAGGGAGGTAGCCACATGTCACTCTATTTATGATGGTGTACCTCCAATTAACCCTGAGCCGTCTCTCAAATTGGCAGCCCTGACCTGCCAGGTGACATTTTTTGTTTTATTTTGTCAGCTGTAATTGAAACATTTCAGTTCTCAAATTTCATAGCCATAAATATGGGCTACCTACTGCCATTTACATATAGAGATTTAAGCATTTACATATCCATGTTATAGCTCATATCTTTTGAAAATCAACAAGTTTTGTTCTCTTTATATATGTACCTTTATCCAAAAGAGCGTGTATACATATGTACATATCTATAAGAAGCAACTCTATAAAAGACAACTCGTGCCGCTTCTTCATTCGGCTTTTGTTTTACGATAATTTCATAGAACCTCAAACAAGTTTTGCCAGATATTTAACAAGAAAAGTTAACGATGCGAAGGTTTCTTTGTAAATCTGCATGGCAAATAGTCTTTGGTTAAAGTGTTTTTAAAGGGCTGCCCATAATCATGTTTGCAGCTATAAAACAATTTTTAGAAACTTCGCCAGAGAACAATAAATGATATTTTCAGACCATAATGATATCATATCTAGAAAGAGTTTAAAGTTTTGTAAAATTTTATTAAGAATTTATGCAAATTTAGTCAAGTCTAGTTTAGTGCATAGATAACTCTTTCGCACTCGAGGAACTGAGCAATTTGCAAGTCTTTGTAGAATTTCCCTTGCCACATTCCTTGCAGCAATTTCCCAGAAATGCCGAGGAAGAGTTTTGTAACGACTTTGTGGGTAATTTCAATTTGCGAGTAGCCCTATTAGAACACATTCCACGGCATGCCCTGGGAATTGTGTGCAGTCTGCTGGGTAGTTAAGTTCTCAATTTAAGGCCGTGAAGATAAACCGCAAATTGAATTAGGCCCCAAAGCTGCCGCCGTCGAGCCAAGAAAAGCTTGTGTATTCAAAGTAATTTGCAAAGAAATTACATAAAGGAAAACAAGTGCCGGTGCCAACAGGCTCCACACACCACACAGCCACAGATACAGCACACACACACAATACATATACAAATACTCACACATATAACGCCCACATGTGATTTACAGCAACCGCAGGCCGCGGTTTGCCAATTTAACTGAAATAAAACGCCCACATGAACCACATGATGTCTGCACCACTCACACACACACACACACTCACAGTGTGGGGGCAAACCGGCAGCCCATTGCAATTCATTCATTGAACCAAAATAAAATAGAAGAAAGAAAAAAAAAACCACAAATGCAGCGGAAAATTCAAATCAATTTGGCGCAAACCTCAAATCCAAACCGCAGCTATCTCAGCGATTCGCATAAATCTAATAAAATTAAAAGCAAAAAAAAAAAAAGTTCAGCGCATGCGTAGCGCGTATCTGAAAGAGGGGAATGCCCCTAATGCTCGCCCTCTCCCACTACAGTAGCTGCATAATTTTGCAATTGAAATGCATTTCACAGCATTGCATTGTTGTAAGAGAGAGAGAGAACAAAAGAGAAAGAGAGATCACATACATATAACGAGTACATTGACTTACAAATGGACTTGCTCTCTCTCTCTCACATAGAGGCGTAAATTAATCTGCTTAAAATCCATGAAATTAACTAGAATTATAGCATAGCAGAGGAATTACTTATACTAATATTGCAGAATTTCATGCATTGAAGCCACAAAGGCAAACCCACTCACACGTGGGCGTGGACATGGGTAGAAGACAAAGGAAATGAGAGAACTACCTTTAAGGAAAGAGAGCAAATGAATGCATGTGTAATATTTTTTCAGAGGAAGTATTTTAACCTGACACTAGAATAATATCAATAGAGAGTCCTTTAGATTTTTAGTTAAGATAAAAGAAAGTTTTTGAATACCTATAAATCTTTTATAGAAATTTTTTTCAAGAAATATTAATTGATAATTAGATTTTTATCATACTTTTGTCCATTTTTTATCTCTGTTTGTACCTTGCTTTCATTCAACTTGAAATTTGTGACATAATTAAAATATAAACATTTTGTCCCAAAACTATTTTGTTTAGCAAACTTTTATAATGTAAAAATATAATTCGTTATAATTTTATAAATGTTACCATTCTATTTGAATGTTATAAATATAATTGCCATTATAATTCTCTTATCCTTTTTCTTTTTGATAGAGATCTCAAAGAAAAGTTAAGGTTACCAAATAAAACCCGAACTGCAGCCCAAGTGCAGTCGCCTAGTCAAGTAGTCCCGACTGGAGCCCTCATAGTTTTCCACTTTAGCAAACTTGTCAAAGTTCTCTTCCCTAGCCTGTTGCATGCATGAGCCCTATTTAATATACCTTATGTAGACTCTCATTATTGGGAATTTGCGGCAACTGCCGTGCCAACTGCTAGACAAAGGTAGTCCAGTTGCTACCCCAACTGTTTGTGGCACGAACAGTTGTCAGTGGCATCTGCCGCGCTTGCGCATAACAAGCGACATGCCAATTGTCGGATGACATTTTGTAAATTGTTTTTGGTTTGTGGGTGAGGGAGTGGTGCAGGTGGGGGGAGGAAATGCCAGCGACAGGCCACACTTGTTGCCTTTCAACACAACTGTTCATAATTTGTGCCATGTGCCAAATGGGCCAGGGACAGAAACAGGGGCAGCGGCAGGGACAGGGGCAAGGGCCCGACCGCTGGACGAGGGTTGCGAAGAATTTGCATAGCAGCTGCAGCTGCCCCCTTTTTTTTTTTGCCAAGCCTTGGTGGCACCTTGTCCACTTCTGCTGGCTAGGCTTAGCTATTCCCATGACACCGGACGAAAGTTCAAGCTGTGTCGAGTTCAGAGTTTATGCCACACGATAAGGCGGCGGCAACGACAACAACAACAACAACAACAACAACAACAACAATAACAACAACAACAATAACAACAACAACAATAACAACATCGACCGCAGACTCAACGTGGGCTGTGCCTCTGGAGCCCCCCAGACTGTGCGTCGTGGCTGTTGCTGGCAGCTGGCAGCAGCAGCAGCCCACGCGGCGACTGCGCAGAGAACCTGGCGTAACATTAAGTCGAGTAACGCAAAATGTGAATAATGGCGACTAATGAATACTCTTTAAATTGTAGATTATTTATTTTGAGAAATGGAATTTAAAGTGAATAAATTATTCTAATCCAGGGAATGTTTTAAATCTATAAAAAATATTTAGCTTAACGGAAAACTCCTCATTAAAAATTGAGGAGAAATTGAAATTTTAACAGAATGCTTATATATTACAACAGTTTATCTTCAATCAGACAGCAAAAGTCTAATTTGAATTTTAATTCAAATCTGATTTGTAATATATTTAAATAAAATAATTAAATTACTGATTACTATGTATAGATAAATCTATTCAGGGTCAGTATTACTTAGATGAGCCATCTTCATTATCTATACCTTACTCAAATCTTTCTAAATATCTACCAATTGAATGTTTTTCCGTTACATATTACCTAATAACATCACAATATCTTTCGGCAAGAGCAACGCTTGAAAAATCGTAAAAAATAAAGAGAGAAATACTTTGACTTTTGATTTGCAATAAATAAAGCAAGCAAAACGGAAAAATAGCTGGCAGACTTCGTATTGAGTGTTTGTCAAGTGGGCATGAATGGAATGGAAGCCCAGACGCTGATCGAGCGGCTGCGCTTGTAATCCACTTTACGACGACCGGACGTGGTTCTCGTTGGCGTCGTCATCGTCGTTGCCGTCGAAGTTGATGTCGACTTTGCAGTTCCCACTCACCACAGAAAAAGAAAAAAAAGAGAGAAAAAAGCAAACAGGAATTGCAGCCTGGCATTTGACTGGGCTTCAAAATAGGACGTTGAATGCTCAAGAGTTACAAAAGCCTCGTTCAATTTCCATATTTTATGGGCTGAGCAGAAAAAGAGAAAAATGCAGCAGCCGCAGCAGCAACAGCAACAGCAGCTTGCTTTGGAAATATATTGTATTGCATCCTTATAGATATGCAACATGCTAATCATGTATTCTCGATGCTCAGAGAGCTCTTTAAAGTTGCTATTCTAAAGTGATTGCAAATAGAACTCGAGAGGTTAGAGTAGAGGCTAAATACTGTGCAAACTTTAAGCAATAGCTGTAGATTTTTGCAATAGAATGAATAATGGATATTTTTCATGTATATCATATATTACGATAGTTACGCTGACAGAACTCGAACTCGTAATAGCTTTTACTCTATCCAGATACTCATGGGTCACAAACGGGTTAGACTTGCGTTTCGTTTGATAAACCTTGAGTAAAATAATTCTCGAAAAGCTTTTAATATTTCAATTCTGGTAACAATCGACATCTCTTATTGATGACAAGTGCTGCTGTCAGCGCTTTACCACCAAACTGTAAACATTTGCAACTGCGTTTGCAACGAAATGCCGACGATTGTTGCACACATTTTTACATAATGTTGACACAGAAAGACAAAGTGCTAATAGAAATAATAAACCAAGCGTTTCAAATTAAATCAATTAAAGTGCAGCCAAGAAAAGAATTCCTTCGATTGGCATTCAGCAGCACTCGATGATCGGTAGCAGCTTGAGCAGCAGAGTATCAGGGGCAGGGGCAGAGTAGATAGTTGCAGCTACTGATGGCAGAGATAAATGCAAGATATCAGAGAGACGACTTGAGTAGTTGGTTAGTTGCGCACACAGTCAAAGATTGGCAGTTGGAGTCTGGGACAAACGCAAACGACATTTAATTGACAGTCACAATTTATGCAAACGGCTGCAAAAAAATACAAATATATTACAACAAACAACAAAAAAAGGCAAACAGAAATAAAGTAAATATAATAAACAAACAAGTGCAGTCGCAATTGTGACTGTGAAGCGTGGAAATTGCTCTGACATGAGGCAAGCAAATCAAGATCCAAGCAATCCAAGCAAGCAAATCAAGCTGAACGTTTAATGTATGCATAGAATTTGTGACGATTTGTTGGATAAATCAAATGGTCATATAAGATAAGGTAAATAACGACCTTCTACAGATCTAGCAATACCATGCAGAACAAATGTTGATTATAAAGAACGAGAATAAAATAAAAAAATCTTTAAGAAATTTTAAATATGAAAAAATTGAATAATTTATAATCAATATCAAAGATTAAGATTTAAATGAGTAATAATAAATATATTATTTCGTTAAATAGTTTAATTCGAATATATCAGAAATATATTAAAATATATTAGTTTTTCTGTGAATCGTAAAGTGAAACAAACCAAAATAATTCTAACTGATCATTCATATTCGTTATTCACTAAATTACAAGTCCTACTCATAGTAATCTTATTCATAATTTACTCAAATGTCTAGGCAATAAATTTTCAATTAAATGCTAAGTCAAACAAATTCTAGTCTTTCTCTATCTGCGATCATCAACTATAGTATATCAGAATAAGAAAAATAATGATTAGGTCTAATGCAACAAATTTTCTGTGAGAGCATAGTTCAAAACTTAGCCTTGATAGTATTGTTTAAATTCTATATATATTATAGAATTAAATACGATTAAGTGTTATTCTAAATATCATCCAACAGTAACTATATTTTTGGTAAAACTCTATCTATGTTTATCACATTTCAGTCTATTTTTCAGTCATTTAGAATTCAATCATCATTTCCTCAATTTTTTTATCATTAGCAACTTTATTAAGTCCATGCAATCCATTAAGACTCTTGTATTACCATAAAATTTAGTAAATGTTTAAGCTTAGACTATAGTAATACCTTGTGTTAAATGCCATTTTAATGATAATCACTTTTATGTGGTAAACTGTAAATACCAAATGAATATGTAAGCACACACGCTCACACACATTCGATCTTTATTCATTTTTTTTTTTTTTTCATTTTCTTTTTGCAGATCTTCAATCGATTCGACGGCTCTTGGAACACGATGCCAGCGGCTCGGTCTGCCCCTCGTGCCGCATTTCCTTCGATAAGGGCAAGCGACGGAAACTGATCGACACCTGCGGACACGAACGCTGCTATTCCTGTATGTTCCGCAACGATCAGTGCCCCATGTGCATGAACAGTTCGCTGAAAGGTGAGTAGTAGTAGTAGTAGTAGTAGTAGTGGTAGCCAGTGTTTGTCTCTGTCTCAGTCTCCGTCTCGTCGTATCTTACGGACATGCCATAAAAGGCAGACAAATATGTGCAACAACATATCAGCCGAACCCTCGACAGCTCCGACTGCAAGGTGTTGTTTCGAGTGTTTTTTTTTTATGCTGTTGTTGCACTCTTATCTCGGAATTCGCCATTTAAGTGTATATATGTTTTATTTTTATTTTGTATATTTTTATGGTATCCATGCAATTTGTACATAAAATACTTGAAAACAAAAATTTAGGGATAAATCCTATTAAAATTACAGCAAAATTACAGATTCCGCAGAACTTTACATCGGTCAACATAATTGGGTTTATATATGTATATATTATTAGTAGTTGCAAATAATAATAAATGTATGACCCCTTTAATACATAAATGTTTTTTAAAAAAATCGAAAAGTAACTTTTTTAGTAAATAGTTTTAGTAATAGTTTCTTTAATATTTTGCATTTTACTTAAATTTAATTCTCTAATCTTTAATTGAAAACTTTTTCTAAGCAACGTAATTTCTTTTAAACATAAACTATATTTTCAATTAAAGTTCAATTTTTTTGTATATAAACATATATATTATGGGACTCAATTCTTTCTTTTCCAATGCCTGGCATTGTCTACAGCCCCTCTAAACAACATTAAAATTCAATCTTTAAAAACCCTAAAGAATAGTTAGCAAGCTAAATATATATTTAACTTTGCTACTGCTCAACAACTTTACTTAGCTAGATTTAATTTTCTACTTGTCATGTATCGATACTTCAGTTGATTGCCAAGTACTCATTCAGTTGACTACTCAAAGCCCTACAGCTCGTTCGAACTATATCACTTAATTAGCTATGCTAATAAGCTAGAGCCAGCTCACTGCTTAGAGCTCGGTCAGCGCTGACACAAGTTGTACACTACACCTAGGTATATTCCCATTACCATAAATAAAGTGAAGACGGCAACGTAGCTTTGCCAGCTCATAAATTCACACGGACGCGAGAGTGTCCGATGGGCAGCTAGCCAATAAATTCAGAGGCAACTTGAGCAAAGTGTGCACAGTGGGGCTGAGTATTAACTAAAAACGGGCATAACTTTCAATTTTTCATGGGCAGTGGAGCAACGGTATGTCTCGCTCTACTCGAGTACTTTCTGAAGTTAACCGACTGGCCCCATGTAAACCTACTTTGCATGCCAATCCACACACTCAGCACACACAACACACACAGCACACACAGTTGGCATATGAATTGAACAACAAACGTTGCGACTGGGAATAACAAATGTAAATGTACTTCTGATATAGGCATACATAATAATATATATGTATATATATAGCAATAATACGCTACTACCATGCGGGGGCAGTGTAGAGCGTGCGATCGATCAATCTTCTGATCAGGCAGGAGTACCTCTGGAATAGGTATTTATTTTAACACGCCTTATTTATTTCGATTTGCATACTGTCAGGTGTTCATCGAGCACTGGCTATAGTCATAAATAAAACTAGATCAGCTCGATCTGTTATCTGTTTTTATATAGTTGATCCATACTTATGCGTACTGCAATATTGCATCCGCAGTCATGATCGTTGATCTCTATTTAACAGATATATTTTATTCATATATCACTATAAAAGCCGAGCATTTTTTGCTCCCATTTTACTTCATCTATTTCGCACACAAGATATTATAAAGTTGATTGTTGGCTCGATTACAAGCATGCATCTAACTAAAACTCTTCTCCTCTCCTAATATAGATGTCGATGGCGCCAATGCTCAGGGCTATGACACCGGCATCGGAGGCTCCACATCAACGATCGTCAGTCCGTTGGGCTCACCTCAGCCTCAGCTGAGGTCTCATGCACAGCGGAATGCAGCTCTAGCACGTTATATGCAGGTGAGTGCGTACTTTGAGATACAAAGATACAAATGAGCATGTGTGTGTGTGTGTGTGAGTGTGGAGGCGCATTAGATGCGTGGTGATTGAGCATTTGTCTGCGTGTTGACCCTAACGACTAGTTGATGACCGAGTCGAAGAAAGGCTGCGAGAGATCATTTTGTAACTGTTGAAACGACTTTTTGTTATTAATGTTATCGACGACCATTTCCGTTAATCTTTATATGCCGAGGCGCCTCTTTTATCTGCCAACTAACTTTATCTGTTATGCCCTAACACATTTGTTCGACTCAGCTGCCGCCCCGCTCAATGGCAAAAATGGGGCGCTTTGTGGGCGAGGCGTTGACTAAGCACCGTTAATTGATCATTGTGTGTGGAGCTCTGAAAGTGACATAAAAGCGCATTATTGAACCTGCCCATAAAAGACTTGATTGGCTTTTAATCGCGCCATAACCAAGTGTCAAACAATTTATTTTACGATAATACAATATGATTATTACGATTCTAATTTGCATAAGCAAAGTCCAACTTGTTTGGGTGGTCAGAATGTTCTTATAAGACGAACATAAAAGAGTGTTTGTCTTGAGGCTTAAACTAAATCGAGTGTGATTTTATGACTTAATGAAACATTAAATATATCTAGGCTATATACGTTGCTTGTTATTAAAAAAAAAAAAAAAAAAAAAACAAATGTAGAAATTTGTCTGCTAGGGCGTTCTCTAATGCTCTAATGTTCTTTTATTACAGCATACCCATTCTGATATATCTTTATTTTGAGCTATTTACGGACTTTAAATTTTAATAATACATATATTCTTCTTAAGAAAATACACAAAAGTGTATGCTGAGATATTAAATAATTAAAATTTCTAGTTCTTTCTAGTAGAGAAATTGTAAATTATTTTGAGAAATATATTATTCATAATTTGCAAATATATTCTTATAGAATATTATTAAATATTCATAAGAAATATACTTGCTGATATAATTACCGTCTGCTCTTGCGATCTATTTAAAAGATCTTTACAAACACTCTGAAATCCCAAATAAGAAAGTTTTCTCTACAAAAGTAGAGAGACAAAGACAAAAAGAAGATAAAGCTCTCACAAACACTTGAAATTATTTGTAACTTTCGCGGCAAAAGTAGCAGAAATAATTTTTTTTTTTTTTAATTATTAGAAATCAATTTACACGTCGGATTTGAGATTTCAAAGCATTTTTTTTTCTATTTACTTAACTAACATATGTTGAACATTGTTGTTGTTGTTGTTTTTTTTTTTTTTTTTTCATCTGAAATTTTATTTGTTTTGCTGTCCTTTTGAGTGTCGGCTCAAAGTCTGGAGCTACTCGGTACGTCCAATTGCATGTCATGTCCAACATTTGGCACATTTTATGTTTGCTTATGCGAGCATTAACAGTCTTAAGTGAAATCCCATGTCACGTGTCAGCGAGCGAGCGGGCAACGAAACTGAAAATTGAAATCAATTGGGGAATCGCGGCAGTGAAATAAATATCCAACTCGAATGTTCATGTTCATAAATATGCTACGAAAAGTAAAACAGTCTTTTTTTTTTTTTGTTTTTGGGCTGGCTTAGAAAGCAGAAGACACCGACGACGTATCGCCAGTTTGTCTTAAGCGAGCAGCTAGCTGGGGGTGGAGTGGGGAGCTAAGGAGCTGGGGAGCTGGAGATCTGTCAGTTCGTCCGGCTACGGCACTTGAGCCGACTGCGAGTCGACTTGAAGCAACTGCCTGCAATGCCTGACCCAATTTCCCGTCTTGGCAGCAGCATCCAAGAGCCACAGCACAACCAGAGCCACATCCACATCTTTGCAAAAGCCAACTGTCAGTTCAGCCATTTGACAGTCGCTTTTGCGATACACAAGCGCAGATATGAGATACGACGAGAGAGTAATCGTATCTCTCTGTAGCTACCAGCCAAACAGCCAAGCAGCCAGGTTTGGCCTATCTGTATCTGTGGCGGGGATCTGCTGCTTGAACGTCTGGCGGCGCCCCACCAATTGAATCTTTTGCGCCGTTTTGGCGTATTTAAAGTGACATTCGCTGACAGTCAGCCCACAAATCCCGATGCTCCTGTTGCCCATTTGGCTCGTTGACAATGGAGCCGAGCTGCCAAACTGAAAGCGAGACACTGCCGTTGAAATGAAATTAAATTAATTACACGATAAATGATTCACAGTAATTGTATTGTAGATCCGCGGATCCGAAGCTCCAAAGATCCTAAGGTGCAGTTAACCTTTGGGTAATTACAAAACCTGTGAATGTGCCATGTACGATTGCACTTGTATATCCGGAACATTGAGTAAGGGAAACTCTTGGAATCAATGAACTGCCTTTAAGTATAGATCTTTACTTCCTTCAACGTAACATCCCATACAAATTTGAATAAACAATATGTAGAAAGAACACACAGGCTTATATGAGTATTACAATCTTAACATTTCTTTTACAATTTCTGCACAATCAAAGGCCTTTGGAGGCGCCTCTTGAGCTGAACAATGCCAGCGTCTGTTTGCCAGCTGTTTGACATATTTAATGAGAGTATGGTCATAAAATAGCTAACACCTCGATATATGCACAACAAGTTGAAGAAAAAATAAAGAAGAAACTTTCCTTTCGAGTTGATTTGACTCGATTTGATTTGATTTGATGATGCGCCCGGAAAAAGTTGCTTATTGTCGCGTCAATTGAATGGAATGGAATTGAATTGAATTGAGTTTATGGCTCTCTGACCATAAGCTTAACGGTTACCGACTCAATGAGTTATCATTGTCTATGGCCAAGTGGAGCAGGCAGCCTGGCTGGCTGGCTGGCTGGCTGGCTGACTAGATCACTGCCTGACTGGCAACTGGCAACTGGCTTTTCTCCTTATACGCGATATGGTTATACGGTTATATCGGAAGTGTGTCAGTGATTGGCTGAGCAGCTAACCAGCAAGCACTTTACATAACTTTAACTACGACTATCTGCTGTGTATCTGCAGTCTATCTGCAGGTAGCTATCGGAGTCTAAACCAGAAGTCGTTTAAGCAATTACAACTTTGCCGTGTGAGCTGATGGAGTTGTGGGGCGTGCTTTGGGGTCTGAGAACTGTCATTAGATTAAGTGGCAGCTCGCTGTGTTGGTTATCCTCTGGCTAATTATCGTTTGGAAATCGTGTTATTAGCAAAAAGAATAAAAAAAAAAAATATATATATATATGTACAAACAGCAACAGTAACTCGAAGTTTGTGATTGACACGCGCAGGCGACAAATCAACTTGCAATGCGCTATGGCAGCCAAAATCTAGTCGTTGTTGTGTTTGATTCAAATTCAAATCGTTTGCATTAAAAATGCCATAAAAGTCGCTCACGAAACCATTTTGGCAACATTCGAAAGCAAAACTTAGACGATTTTTATCGCGCATGCAATTTATTTTTGGTCTGTGCGCCGTCTAATTGTCAACAGCAACAACAGCAACAACAACAACATCAACAAATATGGCGTTAATTATCCCACAATTTCGATAGCATCACGTATCCATGATTAACACAAAAAAAGCTCAATCAATCAAATGTATCTTTTACTCGCAACTATGCGAAACATTGTAATTGGTATTTGAATGGCATTTACCGCAGTTGTTTCTCGATATCGGAAGATTTATATTACCTATGCGACTTGTGACACCTGCACACGCTCTCAGCCAGAGTCGAATTGACACCTATTTTTTTTCTTAGCTGTATGTCTACTAGCTGGCTGACTGTCTGTCTGGCCCACCGCTGGGCAATCAATCAATTGTGATTTCTCTGGACACTATATTAGCTAAGAGCATGATTTGAAATCAATTCTTTTTGTATCACTGAAGCAGAGACTTTTGCAATGCAGCTTGCAATTGCTAATTGTAATTGAAAGAGAATTTATAAAGTATATTTAAGTTAAGAGAATTTTTTAATACAAGCATTGTTTATTAAATTAAAAATTTATTAAATTAAAAGTTCGTTAAATCATTCATTTATTTTTAATTAAAAAATTCAACTGGACTTTATAATTCATGTATATAGCAGGTATTATTTAATATATTATCTGCTTTTTTAAATTCTTTACCAATATTTGACCCTTTATATATGTTTGTATATCTGTTTTTTTTTTTTTTTTTTTTTTTTTTTTTTTTTTTTTTTTTTTTTATTTATATATTTTTCCTATTTATTCCATCTGCATGGCATTTGTTCCATAACAACTCCAAGCTACAACTTTTGACCCTGACATGCCACAGCATTAGCATCACTTTATCATTCGATGTACTCCATTTTCATTTAGCATCGGACTTCACTTTCACTTGATCAGCCATTCACTTGATGGCAATAACAATAACTGCAATCAAGCCACAAATACGAGCAATTTAGCTTTAATCAATCAAAACATATATACAAGTATATTGCACTGTCGACCGATCAATGGACACAAATGCCAACACTTTGAGAAATAAGAGAAAAAATGTATAAATTTAATGTTGAATTCGCGCGCGATTTGCGGGCGACAAAAACAGCGCGAGCAGTTGGCAGCGCCACCTGCCGGTCGGTATGTGTGGCCCCTTTAATTAACACGACAAGGCGCAATTTATCAATTTTTATCGATAGATAGAACCCAACAACAATACAATAAACCTCGACTAAACCACTCGCTAATTAGTTACAGTGATCGCCATGCAGTTGCGGCCAGGCCAATTGCGAATGGATAACCCCGTTGGGCAATTGGCAATGGAGTCTAATGCCCTGTCCTGCTCCGCTGCCTGGCGTCGCCCGCATCGCACGACTACTAATTGCCAGCTGCGAGTTGTTTATGCTGGCCACAAGATACATTTTTTTGTTTTTTTGTTTTGCATATATTCGCATGCACTATGCAAATGAACAGTGTCCGTTGTAAGTTTCTCTACCTCCCCCCAATCAGTGTACCCGTTCTCAGCCTTGTCAATTGTTGTGCAGCTCGCTGTGGGCCGCTAATAAACGTAAATTGTGCAAAATATGTTCGCCTGCTGAATTGCTTGACATTTATAGCTGGTTTAAGTCTGGCCAAATCGTTATAAAGGGGCTAACTAAATAATCTAACTTGGTTATAACAATCATTGATCAGGTACTTGGTATTTATCCAATTATTTTCTACGTACTTAGTGTATATCGTGTTTGAAAAAGTTTTAAAAATTGCGTTACATCTGGCGTATACTTGATATTTCTTTTGTAATAGACTTAAGTTTGTGATTGCTTGATTGCGCATTCTCGATAAATACGGAATATGCTTAGAAAACAGCTATCATGCTGACAGCCCGACTTCATTTATAATCATTTCTAAATGCTTATCTGCAAACATTTTAAATACGCTTTTCAATTTATGCCAAATAATTATTTATTAATGAAATGAATCAAACACACCCACTTCAAATTGGCTTTAATTAACTCTGGCTTTGCGCAAAATTAATAAACTATTTTTTTCTTCACATTTTTGTTGGCCCGCATGTGAGCTTAAAACAAATTACGCGGCTTATCTGAGCTGGCCCAAATTTCAATTTACCATCGAGTAAATTAAAGCTTTTGCCATGGCAATGCAATTAAAGATAAAAACAAAAGCCACCAACGAACCACTCAAAAAGATCAGACACAGTCAAAAGCCTGCCTGTACAGTGAGCACAACACCAAAAAGAAAGTTGAGCTGCAACAATCGGGTCAAAGGACCGAATGACAGGCAAATGACATCAGGGCAGCAGCCACATGTCAGCATTTGCCATGCGCTTTATCATACAAATAAAATATATATATTTATATATGTGGATATATAAAATGATATATATGCATATATATATAAAATATAAATCATTTGGTCGCCACCAAATGGGGCGACACACCCACCAAAATAAAAGCTGGCACGAGTTTTGACTGAAATTAATTTGCCTGCCCTGAAAGATGGATGAGGCCAAGCAGCCCAACCTGCCCAGCCTGGCCAAACTGGCGAAAGGTGTCTTTCGCTGGGCCCCTCAGGTGCTCAGTCGCGCACACAGAGGAAGTGCAAAAAGGCATAAAACATGCTGACACCTTTAGATAAAAGTACGCGATAACATTAGGGGCTCATATATTATGGAAAAGGAATTCTTAGGCACAAAGAGAAAACTTTTAAGGCTGGAAACTATTAAGGATAAGTCAATTAATGGAGAAATGCTTGGAAATAAATATGAATTCTTTGACATGTATACGTTCTTTTAAGTAAAACAAAAGTAAATTTTAAGGTCTGAGTGAGTCATTGCTCTGGTATGCTCAATCTATAATGATATACATGCATTTATTAATTTTTTGTTAATATAATATTATTTAACAATAATATTTTGCTTCACATAATACACTTAAAGCTCTTGGTATACACTTATAATATATTTCTATTATGTTATACAATTAACATAACTAATGAATGTATTTTAGGCATGATATATACAGCTCAACTCGAAGACTCTACGACATTATGGGCCTCGATGCTCTTACAGCATCAAAGAGTTCAAGCTAATGCAATTAGCATCTGTCAACAGCTCTGGCCCTTTGCACCTACGATTTTCACCTAGCCTAATTAATTTGTAGCCCGTTTAACGTGCGCTCATTAAAAATTAACGAAATATTTTTGGGTTGATTGATTGAGAAAACAAAAAAGATGCCGACAAAACAACGTTAATTGTTTATCACCAGCAAAAGCAACAACAACGACAACATTAAAAGAGAAATATCAAAGAAATTTTTGTAAACCTCACTTGGAACTGTAGGAAAATGTAACTCCGCATGATCATCAGGCAGTGCGATGTGTTGACCCCCCCCACACTGCCCTCGAATGAGTTTTTATCGACGCTACAGTTTGTTAGTGGAGGCTTTCACTTTTTTAGGCCCAGTTAAAGTAAACAAAGTTTCTGTTTTTTTCGTTAAGCGAAGGTTTCGCATTTTGTTCATTAATAACTCAGGTTGATGACGCTGTTGTGATGTAATTTGTTGCCCATGATGAAGGAAATTCTAGACTGAAACTGAATGTCTTGAACTCTAAAGAAAACTCCATATAAATCAGCGAACTTTAAACATTTAAGTCAAGCGCACTTTTAACAGCTTCACGCTGTGGAGAGAATCTTTGGAAACATGTAGAACAATGAGAACAAACATTTAGTTTTCTAAGCATGACCATAAGTCAATTGTAAAACTCTCACCAACAATTGCAGCTCGGTGGATTAGTTATGCTTTAAGCTCAGCTCAGGTGCTTGAGCGCGGTCAATGGGGCTTCGAGCGTGGTGCACTCATATATAGTTATGACTGTACGCTTTGGTAAATTTTGGCATGCCAGGCACGTTTTACACACACACACACACACCTGATGAGATGCAGAGTGCAGAAAAGAAACCCAACAGGGTCATAAATGCACTGGCATTAGAAAGCAGCCAATGGGGGAATGGAAATTGGGGATTGGAGATCGGGGAATGGGCAATGGTCAGTGCAATGGGATTTTATGCCCAGCTTGTTCTCGTTACGTGCATGCGAGCACTAAAAGTGCGAGATCCAGCGAGCTGGGAGTTTCAATAATTCAGCATAAGCTGCGATCGCTGCCTATGAGAAATGCATTTCACTTTCTTGGAAATCAATAACTCGGCCCAATCTATGCCGCTCCAGGCCAGGCCACTTCACACACTCTCACGATCCAATCAAACGGAAAATGTTTTACAAGCACAAGCGATCCACCACAACTGACTCGATGACCGACTTGGCCCAAAGCCCACTTAAACTTAATTAAACAGACAGCCGCAGCGAAGAGCAGCTGAACAACAATTGTGGAAATGGCCCAAAGAAATCTGTTGATTAACGAAAAGTGTTAAAAGCAACACATTCGATTCAAACTATTGGAAAGATGCTTCAACTGCAGCATTTGTTACGGATTTATGTGAGTTATGGCGGGAGCTTTGTTTTCCTTTTGCACTGGTATTGGTGAGCTTTTGAAAGCACACTCAATTTGTCATGCTCAATGCGTGTTGCTCAAGTGTGTGTGAAAGCTCAGGATTGGCTAGGATTAACAATTTGATCTTACGTTAATTGATTGCGATTGGACTGTTCGCTTTCGAAAAGCCAAAGAAGAAGCAAATTATATGGAAATTGTGAATAACAACTTAATTTCACTTGGTTAGCAAATGCATTTTTAGCATGCAGAGAGTCGAACACATTTTTCTCACCCATTTCACCTGGCGAGGCCAACCTGTTCATCTCTCTGCTTTGCCAGCTTGTATCTAGGCATTTATCTGGGATGTCTTGTTTATCTGTTTTTATCTGCTTTGTGGGGCTTTTCGGCGTTTGGCATGCGAGACGCTTCCTCAAATATAAATCGCACGGCATTTGCATGTGGAGAAACAATTTCTCAGGCCTCGTTGTTGGCTGTTTGTTGGCTTTAACGCTTAGGAGGCCGCCTTTGATATATGCCACATGACGATGGTCATAATATTTTTGCGCAATTCGGTTGTCGTCGGACAGCATTTTTTTTCAAACTCAATTTATCGATCGTTGAATTAATGCATTTTTTTTTTTCAATTTTTATTTTTTTGTTGTAATTTTCAATTTTTTGTTTGTTGATTTTATGTCTAACCAAAACGCGATTTGGCCATGTTTTATGCCCCACTGCGCAGATTTCTTGTCCAGTCGATCGGCCAATTGATTCATTTCTCGTGTTCGCAGCCAACACACAAAATCCACAGCTTGGGCAATTAATTATGAATATAAACGTACTCAGCTCTATTAAAAGCTCATATTTTCCCACTGTTTTCGCCTCTTATCGCAGTTGACACTTGGCAGTTGAAATGCAACTAGCAGCAAGCTGCAAGTTTATCAGCGAATGCAGTCGCTGCGTTTTGATTTACACTTTGCTTATTTGCTTAACTGATTAATCTTTGGAGTCGCTTTTACCTACGCAATACATGTAGGTAGGTCTATTGTTTATCATTTCATTAGTGGGGTTTCTTCCATATGCTCTATGCAGTGTTTGGTATTCAAGCAAATTGTTGTCTGCATTTATCCTAGTTATCATCCTAGTTTAGCTTGTTATTATTATATTTTAATTGAGATGGAAACAGCAGAGGGAAAAGAAATGAAAGAGGGAGACCGTAAAAGAGAAAAACATTCAATCAAGAAAAACCTTATGAAATATATAAAATATAATATGATTAATTATGATATATATGATATGATTTTACATATTGAGAATATGGCACATAAAAGCTTTATATACAGCAAAGACAAAAATGAAAGTAAAGAGCAAACGGTAGGAAAAGAGAGACAACAAGTAAAATAGAAAGAGGAACAAAATATATGAGCATCGTAAAGAAAGGCGTTGCTTAAGTAAGACATAAGAAAACGGCAATTAAATAGGAGAAAAGTTCAGAGAGAAATGGTAATTACAAGCGAGTCTAAGTGAAAGAGGAGAAATAAAACTCTTTTTGCATGCATGAAATTCCCATGGAAACGCTCATCGTGTTAAAGCAGGTGTCATAATAACATAAAATAAAATGCATAACAGTTATGAATGTTAAAGATATGTTAAGCAGTGCCTCCCGCTGTTATATATGCTACACAAGATACATTTACAGATAGAATATGTAAAAACCGTTTTCCAAAACTTTATTGCTTATTATATAAACGATTACATATTTCTCTACTTTGAATGCAAACCTATTTACAGGTATCAGATGCATCGTATGCAATCATTAGCATTCATTATTGTGAGTCGCAAGCAAACAAAGTCATTTTAACTGCCTGCTTGGTGATATCTATAGCCATCGGCTGCAATTTATACATACGAATATATATACATATACGAAATTTATATATCTATACTAACATAGTTGCAAGTGGGCCAAGCCCAAGTCCATCAACTAGACTAGGTTCAATTTCAAGCACCTGAATCCAAAGCAAGCCACTAGCATTGATATGTCCACAATTCTGCCTTGATTACGATACTCACAAGTTACACCAAATACAAAAAGAAAAAAATCTAAAGCAGAAAATAACAAAAACCGAAAAAATATGTTTTAATAATGTTCGCTCCAAATGATTTGGCAATCGAAATTTGATACAACGAGCGACTCGAGTCGAGTCGAGTGCATAAATTACCAAGCTAAACGCAAGTAATTCTCATAAAAAACAAATGCACAGAATGCACGAGTGCGATTACGACTAGCTGTGCGAACGGGCCGGGGACAGGGGTGCGTCAATGGGTGCTCGGATTGCAAGCGCCCCTCTAATGTGGGCCCCCTTTGGCTCAAGACGCGGTCAAAACGCGGCCAACACAATGAGCAAATGGCGGCAGCCCAAAAAGCCAAACAGGGTGCCAAAATTCAAAGCGAAGGTGAGGGCGAGGGCGAGGCATATTGTGGGAGCTGCGGGTGTTGAGCAATGAATGCGACGATTTTCCATTAAATGCAAATGCGAGAAAAACAGTGGGCGGCATGCGCGCGATTTGCTAGCGACTATAAACGCGCGCGCGCGCACATGCAGTTTGCCATTGATGCCCATTTTAACTGGTTTTTCCGTTGTTGAATTTAGAAGCGCTTTTCTGGCTGGCGTGAACAGCTTATGCACATTAAATATCAATTATGTTTGAGTTATGTTTTGTTGCTTGCGTGAAGGATCCAGGTGGACGGCACAAAGTTTTGGTGCGATTTTCAGCGTCTGTTGTTGCACATTTCAGCGCGTTTTGGCTGAGGCAACTATTTTTATGACATTTAAACAATTATTTTCGAGCACTGGCAAAGAGTTGTTAAAATATCATTTTTGTGCGGCTGCAGCGGCCAAGCCCAAGCGAGCAGCCAAATGGCGGCCAAGCCGTTGCCTCGGCTGGTGTCAACATGTCTCAGACCGGCAGGCACCAATTGTAGGAGCTGTTATTGGTGTTGTTGTTGTTGGTGGTGGTGGTGGTGGTGGTGGTGTTGTTACTGTAGTTGTTGTTGGTGTTCTTGCAACGCCCCGCGGCGTAACATGCGAGCTGCTTATATACCCTAGTCGCGGGCATATGGGCAATGTCAGCTAATATGCATTGCCATAAGTCGCTCTTATAGAATGAGCTTCTGTATTCAGTCATCCATTATGTTCCACTCCACTCAACTCCACTCTGTATATACCAGCAAGAGTATTTCTTCTTCGGCTAACCAATATATATTTGCAGTTCTATTGAATCATTTTAAGCATTTTGATTTCATATTTTGCAGCCGCCCAAAAACTTGCCAAAAAATTATTATGAACCTGTTGCTGTTGTTGTTGTCGCTGTTGCTGTTTGCGGCTGCTTGTCGCTGGCAGCTCGTTGTCTGGCTTGTCTGAAAATCGAATTCTTGAATGAACCATTAATCTTATGGCCAGCTCTGGTTGCTCCGGCTGCAGTCGCAGCACCCCGGGCCGATCATTAAATGGCTGCAGTAATTGCACTGCGGCTGGAGCTTCAGGTTTTGCCCCTGTTTCCACTACATTTAATGCTCGTTCACAAAATGATAAAAAGCATTTTGGCTTTATACGATATTCTTACAGTTGATCAGTAATCGAATTGCATGTCGCTAAAAATATATTAAATATTTTCTTATATTCTACATTTCACAGTATTCACATTTAAATACTTATATTAACCTGGAGAATCGGTCTGCATGACATATTGATTCGATGCTAAAAAATATCCTTTTCAATTTCATAATTTTCATATAAATAGAATCGAATCAAAAATTGATCTTGAGTAATGAAAATTTTCGCTGTTCTTAGTCTAGCTTTTAATACTATCTAAAAGGCGAGCTAGAACCATAAGTTTCATGGCTTAAAGAAGATCGATTACAATTCGATTAGATTATCAATTTTTGAGCGCATATTAAAATTTTCAATTTAATTTTCAATTTAAAATTTGGATTAAGTTTATCAATTTAGTTTTCACTTCAATTTGAACTCTTGATATTTATAATGTGTGTACTTCCAATCCCTCTTTGGGTGCGCCAAATCGGAAACAAATAAAGCATTGTCTTATTTTTTTTTTTCTTATTTAAACTTTTCCAATTACATCGCCCAGATGGCATTACACCTGCACCTTAACGTGACGGCCGCTTGGGGGCTCCAAGCCCGAATTGGTTCTGCCCGGCATTTTGTGTGAAAGGTTGTCGCAGTTTGTCTTTGTCTTGAGCTGCAAAGGGGGAGTCTTTGGGGCACAACAATGGGCGCAGCTTGCAGCTTGTTAAATCATTTGACAATTTATTACGTTTTGCATGGTAATTGACCTCGAGCTTGATCAAAATGAAAAACAAAACAATTTTATATGCTTGCTAGCTAGATATTCATACAGATTAAAGAATAAAGAGGCATCAAAATCCATGATTTGCATATTTGAATTCAAGTTGTGTATAATTCATATTAGTTTTATGATTTTATTTCTTATTATTTAACTCAAGTTGCAAATCGGCAGTTCAATGATCTGCTGATCCACGGTTAATGCAGATCGCAGTGTTGCACAGCGCATTCCAACACCTCTCACTTACGCGTTTTATGATGATAAGACAATCTCCCAGCGGCGGCGGCCGATGGTGCGCTGTAGAAAAGTGAAAATCACTTTTTAAAGCGCTGCTGGACAAGACATAGAAATTTCAATTTTCAATGTGGTGGCCAGGCATAATTTGTTAATTAATTTTCAAGCAACAACTTAATCAAAATGATGTGGCCAATTAAAAAGCCACCGCGGGGATGCCAGCGATAAGACGGGAGAGAGAGAGAGAGAGAGCGAGAGACTTGTGAGTGGGGAAGAGGAATAGCAACAGGTCGAATAGTTTGAACTAGTTTAAGGAAAGGCTTTCTTCAGTCTGCTCGACTGGGGACTGCGCTGTCTGACGTGGAACGAATTGCCGGCAATCGAATCGAAGCGGAACTTAATTACTCTTGAGTGCGGATCGATAGGTCAGATGTCTGGCGGAGCAGCTCGGCAAAGGCGTCGACTGTCAGCTCAATCAAAGTTTGCTCAGAGTTTGCGCAGAATCACGTTGCAGACAAAAACAGGTAGACAGATGGGACGGTTAGAGTAGGTAGACTGCATGATTCTGCAGCATCCGTAGCGGAAGTGGGCAAAGACGACAAGTTATTGCAGCATCCGTGGGAGTTGACAACATGCAGCATCCTTTATGCAACAACTACACAAGCGAACAGTTTGCATCTACCTAGTTTTGTATTCGCAACTAACTGCAAAAGTCGAGATTCTGTTTGGAGTCTGTTAATCTGATCAGACTCGGCTCGCACATCTTCTCAACTTTCAATTAAATTCTAACCCAAAGGCCTTCAAATTTATGCTCGTCGAGACTGCGTCTTCACCTGGGCTGTCAATTAAAGTACCCCGTGCCGAAACCAACCAATCTCAACTTATTATCCCACACAATGCAAAGGCAGCCAGGAACGGGTTCTGGTCACGTTTTGGTCCAGCTCGGCCTATCCAAAGAGCAGAAAATAAAATAAAATAAAAAATAAATACAAAACCAACGCAGACACAAAATGATTTGCGGTTCATTAAGACGCGAAGCCCCCAGACAGACAGCGGACAGAGGACTGGGGACAGAGGACTGTGGACAGTGGACTATGTAGACTGTGTCTACGATGACTAAGGCACTGGCGGAACGGTCACTAAATACACTTGACAGTCGCTGCATTTGAGTGAAATGGACTTTTTGCTGGTGTCCGGCCAACGCAGACGTTGCTCGATAAGGCGTAGACTGGACACATTTGCCTGGAGCTCACGATTAACGCCAACATCTCCTCCAGCTAATCGGACAGATCGCGACAAGCCTCAATGTGGACAGACAACACACACACACAAACACTTCACTGTCTGGGCAGACACAATTAATATGATGATGATGTTGTTGCTGATAATGAAGATGATGTTGTTCACATTTCTACATAGACTGCAACACAGTCAAAGTGGGTTCTGCTAGCAGAGTGCCGCAAGTAGGAAGTCGAACAAGCTATGTCAGCTGTGTAGGTTGAGCAGCCCAGAAAGAAGACGAGTGCAACATGATCTAAGGACTAGATCAAAGCACCAAATGTGGGCTGAGACAGGTAGGATCAGGTTGGATTAGCTACGGCTTTGGGTACAGTAGAGCACTGGCGAAGTTGTCAAGAGAAATCAAATGCGGGAAATGAGAAATGCAGTTGGAACAAATGCGAAGCATAACCAGCTCCAATTATATTTTAATTTTTGGTTTTGGATATATATGGATATATTTTGATACATATCAAAATATAAAGCTAGCGAGCTACCCCTCGTCTTTTTTTTAGCTCTAGGTTAATGCTACGCTTTCATACTCTCCTCATATGATTAATTCCACTCTCAAGCACATATGACTAATCAATGTACAACGCCTTTCTATTCAGCGCATTCTCTCTGGGCCTAGCCTGGATTGGCTTAGCTTGGCTTTGACTTAGGCTTAAGTTGGCCTAAGCGTTTGGGGCATGTTTCATATTTGGTAACTTTCATCATTGATAAGCCCGAACATATACACTATGCACCAACTAGTTATAGACTTCGACATTTGGCTGTCCGAATAGGCAACTCATGTTGTTTCTTCATTTTCGCATTTGCAGCAGCATCGCCAGGAGTCGCAGTCGCCGGATTATCACCGTTATGCGAGCATTGGCAAATTGCCCCGTCCAGCAAGCAATGGCAATGGCAGTGGAAATGGGAATGGCAACGGCTTTGTTGGCAACACACACACCGTCACCGTCGACATACATCACCACACTGGCCCGGCCAAGCAGCAACAGGCAAGCAGCAACAACAGTAACAATAATAATCTGCACTTGCCATATAGCGATCTGAATGGAATGGCTCCGGTATTTGCAACGCCACCAACGCGTCGGCGTTTCTTTAATCATAAGAATTTACGCAGCGCCCTCACGGGCCATCGACGCACTGCCTCCAATGGAGGCTATCCGCTTGATACAGCTTCAATACTATCGGGAGGTAAGTTCGCTTATAAATATACAAAGATTTTAGGTGTTGGAAGAAGCTTTGTCTTAGAAACTCAGCTGTAGATCGTAGACTCATTAATTAGTTTGCAAAATACGCTTTGTACATTACTTAAACACTTCCCTTCACCCTGCACCACATCACAATGTAGATCATCATTCGCATCATCATCAATCCAGTGGCAAGGAGTCGAACGCCTTGAACACTTCCACCTGCTCCGACTCAGCTGTGACGCGACGTCGTCGTAAGAACTTTAGCAACAATAATTTGAAGGCATCCGCGGAGCATGGAGCCAACAGTGAGAATCGCTTGAATCGCCTCAGTTTGGCGGGCACCTCAATAAAATCTCTAATTAAATCGCTTTGGAGTGTCAACTCATCCAATTCAAGCGATGCAGGACTCAATCAATTAGCAGGCATGGCGTCTACTTTTCAGCTCTTCTATTATATGTTGTTCATTTTGCATGCAATTGTTATTAATTTTGTTTTTCGATTAGATTTACTTGATTTATAAATTATTTAATAATCAATATAATTTACATTCTTGTGAATATAAAAGCATTCGCGCTGTTAAAGATAAAATCATTTGTATTCATATAACACTGTTAAAGTCTTTGCTATTTATGCTAATAACATTTGTCAGCATTTATTGCATTTTGCTGTTAAATGCTAATAACATTTTGTCATTAATGCATTTTATGTTAAACTGAGCAAGTTTATGCTAATAACATTTAGCTCTCATAAAATGCATTTGCTGTTGGACTGAGACTTTTTATGATAATAATATTTTAACATAATTTTATTATAGTTGAATATAGTGTGAGATTAAGACTTTTTATGAAAAGCAATATTTTAAAAGTACATTTAAAATAGAAAACCATTTCAAATCAAACATTAAATGAATAGGACGTTGAAGCGGTTTATGTTATTAACATTTTAGCAGAATGATTAAGATTTTTATATTATTAAGCTGAGACTATTTATGCTTATCAAATTCTGATATACTAAGTGGTCTACAGCTCATTTCAACCAGCAAATATGTATATGCATATATAAAACAAATTTAATTAATAAACATAATTAATTCTTTCTAGTCTAATGTATTAACTTATATAAAATGAACTCATTAATTTTTATTTTTGAAATATTCATAAAATCTATAAGCAAGATTATCATAATAGCTAGCATTTCCTATTAAACTAATAATAGTATGTAATTAAATGAATTTTAATATTTATACAAATTTATTCACTTCTTATACGTATTATTTTCTCTTATATTTATATGCATTTCAATTCCCTCTAATCACTGCACTTTAAATTCTAATAAATATTTGGCATGTTTTTTAAATTATTCTATTTCCTTTATCGATGTGAATAATCAACTTTTTTGTTGGTTTGCTTTCACAGGCAGCGACACCTTGGGCATCGAACACCATCCGCAGTCGCTGCTGAACTTGAAGCAGCAGAAGGATCAGCTGCGTGCGCGTCTTGGCCTGTTGTTCAACGACAACAACAATGGGAACAACGTGAACAACAACAGCAACACGAACACCACCACCAGTAGCAGCAGCAGCAGCAGCGACCACAATGGCAACTCGACGCTCCACTCGACGAGCATCTCGAGCAGCGCAGGTGTTGGCAGCGGCAACAGCAGCAACAGCAACAGCAACAGCATGTGCACCACGGCCAACAGCAGCAGCTCCTCGCAGCTGATTAGCCCGGAGCAGACGCTGGCTAGCGCCGGTTTGAGCGGCAGCCAGCTCTCGGTGGCCACATCACACAAAGACGACACGTTGAGCCTGTGCAGCAAGTTCAGCAAGATGGGCTGCACCATGCAGGAGCATGCCTATGAGCCGTTGGCGCTGCCCGGCAAGTCACGCAAAGGTGCAACCCGACGCTCCACGCGTGCTCAGCAGCTGCCGGCCAGCTTGAGCGCTGGAGCAGCAACAGCTGCGGGCGCTGTCAACAAACGCGCAGCAGCAGCCGCTGCCTTGGCTGCAGTGCAGCTGGCCTTGAAGCCGCTGTTCTTCGAGGTGCCGCTGCAGGAGCCCGATCCGCCATATGTGGGTCGCCAGTGGCTGGTGCAGCAGCTGTCCAACATTCTGCTGGGCACGGACACACGCG
Organism: Drosophila borborema; assembly: GCA_030914335.1. Lineage (NCBI taxonomy): Eukaryota > Metazoa > Arthropoda > Insecta > Diptera > Drosophilidae > Drosophila > Drosophila borborema. Next base: position 2,545,618 of record JAUESP010000304.1, on the reverse strand, counting down.
TGGTGCTCATCAATGGCCAACCGGGTACGGGCAAGACGGCCTTCTGCCTGCAGCTGGTGGAGTACTCGTGCTTCGGCCGGCGACAGATGCAGGCGCAGCAACAGGAGGACGCGGATGCCATCTACACTCAGCTGGGTGCCCAGAACGAGCGCATGCGCGGCCTGGCCTCCCACATGGTGGGCTATCACTTCTGCCAGGCGGACGCCAATCTCACCTGCCAGGTGCCGGACTTTGTGCACTCGCTGGCCGCCCAGCTTTGCCAAGCGCCGCAGCTGACTGCGTACCGGGACTACCTGCTCTCGGAGCCGCATCTGCAGGACATCCTGAGCGTGCGAGAGTGCATTGCGGATGCGGAGCGAGTCATGCGATTGGCCATACTGGAGCCACTGGCGCAACTGCACCGGGCCGGCAAGATACCAGCCAAGGTGGCTGTCATTCTGGTGGATGCACTGTGCGAGGCGGAGTACCATCGTCCAGATCATGGACACACTATAGCAAGCTTCCTGGCCCAGTTGTCGCCGCATTTCCCCCCTTGGCTGAAGCTGGTCGCCACGGTGCGCACCCAGATGCTGGAGTTGGTCAAGGCACCCAGTTACACCCAGCTCACGCTGGACAGCTGGGCCAGCAGCCAGAGCCTGCAGCAGGACATGCTGCACTACATCAATGCGCGCATTGCGCATTGCCCGGAGATCCAGCACAATATCGGCGGACAGGTGGCCCAGTCGCAGGCGAAGTTCGTCTCGCATCTGCAGTCGCTGAGCCGCGGCTCCATGCTGTACGCCAAGCTCATTCTGGACCTGATCTCGCGTGGCCAACTGGTGGTCAAGTCATCCAGCTACAAGGTACTGCCCGTGTCCCTCGCCCAGATCTTCCTGCTCCACTTCAACTTGCGTTTTCCCACGGCGCACAGCTTCGAGCAGACGTCGCCCATTCTCAATGTTTGCCTGGCCGCACTCTATCCGCTGACGCTGGACGAGATCTACTACAGCATGGAGGCGCTGTACCATGGCCAAGAGCCGCTCAGCTGGCCGCAGTTCATACAGCGCTTCAAGCTCCTCGATGGCTTCCTTATCAAGCGGCTGGACAACACCTACATGTTCTTCCACAGCTCGCTGCGGGAGTGGCTGATGCGCCGGGACGAGGGCGAGTCCACCAAATTCCTGTGCGATGCACGCCTAGGCCATGCCGGCATTGCCTTCCGACTGTCGCGCCTCCAGGCGCCGCTCCAGCCGCAGCTTACGCTCGAGCTGGGACATCACATGCTCAAGGCGCATCTCTACAGCAGCAGCCAGGCGGCGCTTTCGCCGCGCGACCTCCAATCCTATTGGCTGGCCGGCGCAGCGGACAACATTTCGGCTGCCTTGGGTGCCCTGCGCAATGTCTACAGTCCCAATGTGAAGGTGTCACGTCTGGTGCTGCTTGCCGGCGCCTCACCTGACCACCGTACGGATTACATGGGCGACGCGCCCATTTTGTGCATTGCCGCCCACGAGGGCATTCTGCCCATGGTGAGCCTCCTGCTGGAGTTCGGTGCGGATGTGGGTCTGACCAATAGCCAAGGCTGCACGCCGCTCATTCTGGCCGCCATGCGGGGTCATTGTGATGTGGTACGTCGACTGGTGGCCGCCGGCAGCAGCCTGGGTCAGCTGGACACTACGCAACGCTGTGCCCTGGTGCATGCCGCCCGCATGGGCCATCTCAACGTGGTTCAATACCTGCTGGCCTGTGATTGGTCGCCGCGTCCCCGCTCCCAAGACGTTGGCCGATCCTTGGCGTTGCAGCAGGCTCTCATTGGCGCCGCTGCGCAGGCGCATGTCAAAATACTCGAGGATCTGTTGGATCTCAACGAACACGAGCTGGACGACCTCAGCGTCAACGTGAACGGCCTGGAGCCTAGCAGCGGCGAGCTGGCCCTCACAGCAGCTGCCCGACATGGCTGCGTGGACGCGGTCAACATTCTGATGTCGCGCGGTGCGCAAATCGATGCGAGGAATCGTCAGGGCTACACGGCACTCTGGCTGGCCGTCAAGGAGGGTCATTGGAGCGTTGTGGAGCAGCTGCTACAGCGTGGCGCCTTGCTGGACGAGCCGTTGGGACAGGCACGCAAGACGCCGCTGATGATTGCCGCCGAGGAGGGCCATCTAGAATTACTGGAGCTGCTGCTGGCACGTGGCGCCGCCCTGGAAGCTGAGGATCACGAAGGATTCACGGCATTCAGCTGGGCGTGTCTGCGCGGTCATTTAGCAGCGGTCAAGTGCCTCATCGAGCATGGCTGCAATCGGCAGCATGAGGATCACAAAGGACGCACAGCACTCGATCTGGCCGCCTACCAAGGTGCCGCAAGCCTGGTGCTGTATCTGCTGGAGCAGGGCGCTAATCTGGAGCACATCGATGTGCATGGTATGCGTCCATTGGACCGGTCCATAGCCTGCCGCAACATACAGGCGGTGCAGGTGTTTCTACGCAAGGGCGCCAAGCTGGGCCCCACCACCTGGAGCATGGCCATGGGCAAGCCCGAGATCCTGGTGGTGCTGCTTAACAAACTGCTGGAGGATGGCAATGTGCTGTACCGCAAGAATCGGTTCCAGGACGCCGCGCATCGCTATCAGTATGCGCTGCGCAAGATCTCGGGTCTGGAGCAGCTGCTCGAGCGGAATGCGGTGTTTGCCCAGCTTCGGACCAATCTGTTGCTGAATCTGTCGCGTTGCAAGCGAAAACTTAATGTAAGTTCTTCAGATATCATATTTAGCTAGATAATTCGAGTCATGATTTACTCTCATTTCTGTGCAGGAACTTGACGCCTCCATAGATTTGGCCACGCAAGCCATACTGCAGAAGCCGCACAGCTACGAGGGATACTATGCCCGGGCCAAGGCGCGCATGGAGTTGGGTGCGCTCAATGAGGCGCTGGTCGATGCCAACGAGGCCATGCAGCAGGCGGCTCAGAGCGGCGTCCTCTGCGAGGTCGTAGAAGTCCTCAAGCGCATCCAAGCCGAACTGCTGACGCGCATAACCAGTGAGGATAACAAACTGTCCGGTTACGGAGCTGCAGCTGGAGCTGGAGCCGGAGCCGGAACTGCTGGTGCCTGTGCCGTCTACGAATCTCAGCAAGAGATGACCGATTTGTAAATGTCCGTTGTTGTTGTATCGCATTCGAATCACAAGCTTAACTTAATAGTAGTTCTTAACTGTTTACTATTTATTGCCCTTTGGAAGTTTTATTAATTTAAACAAAAATTACTTTTTATCATTCTTTTTTTCTAAACGCATGTAAAAAATAGTTGTAATAAACGTAAAATACTTAAGTTTACATTTGCTTAATCAAATAATAAATACGAATTTATAAAATCAAACACGAAAATCTATTGTTTAGTAAAAATTAAAAATATTGCATACTTTGGGGCAGCAGCCAGAAAATTGTTGGCTGCTCTGATGCTGAAACTGACGGAGGTTTATGTCTTTGCTATTGAGGAGCAAAACAGCTAGCGAATACACGACTCACTCCGAAAATTCGGAAATCAAACTTACACTTGTTCGAATTTTAATAAAACTGGATGAGGTTTATGTCTTTGCTATCGCGGAGCATAACCGTCAGTGAATACACGAACCATACCGAAAATTCGGAAATGTTGTTCGCCGCTCTCCGAATTCAAATAAATTAATTTCGAATGTATATCTTGTGCTGAAACTAGATGAGGTTTGTGTCTTTGCTCTTGATCAGCATAATTCACAGCGAATTCACGAATTCATAAAAGTATAAGAAGACATAATACAATTAAACAAGCAAAATCTTGGTTAGTAAAAGACAAAATGTATTTTTTAAAATTTTCTCAACATGCTTAACATCTAAAACGTCTTAGTCTAACACTTATATTCGAACAATGATAAATATAATACGTATATAACTCGTATTCAAGGCCACAAATTGGTATTAATTTTGGATTGGACATACGTCTAAAAACAAATTTTAGTTTCAGTCTCGCTTTCGTATCCTAAAAGCAGATTACATTGTAATTGTAATTGTAATTGCTGGTAAATAATTTGATAGACAATTTTTACAATAAAACAAAACATTAATTTGTACAATTTGGAAAAGTTATCCATTCGGTATGTCAAATTATTTACCATAAATATTGTTAACTTAAACTAAACTGGCTTAACTAAATGCAGCGACTCAATATGAGTCAGAGAAGGAACTTTTTGCAGGCTGGCCGTGCAAAATGCTTTCGTTGTTGGGCTCAACATGTCCATTCGGATGGCACTTGGTTTGGATTGTCATATGTATGGATATGTCATCTGGCTAAAACTTCTCGTCGTCCATGTTGGAGCGGCAATTGTTGAGCGCCGACTGTCTCTTCAGGGTGCCCGTCTCGCAGTCGTTGTAGGTCTTGGCCAGCACCTTGGGCGTGTTGTTGTGGTGCATGTTGTTGCGATTCAAGGTGCCCGTTGGCAGGTTGCTCGTTTTGACGGGCATGCGGAAGCTGGACTGGCGCTTGGGTCGTTGATCATAGTACTGTAAAATGAGACCAACAATCAATATCAACTGAATGTGGATAGACAAGGTGGACACTTACATCCTTGGTGGGCAGACTGGAATACTGATTGGGATATGTGTCGAAGCTCGCTGTGGTCGTGGTCGTCTTGTTGAGCGCCTCCTCAATGTTTTGCAGATAGCGTCGTTTCGTGAAGTGAAATGTGACCAGGCAGCAGGCGACAGTCAGCAGCATGCAGCAGCAGATCACAATCGGAACTGTGGCGCTGGAAGCGTTGTGGAGCTCTGCAAGGCCAGGGATATTACAAACATGTTTCGGGTGAGGGCCGTACTTGAACTTACCATCACAGTCGCCTGGCACGCAGGCGGTTTTCTCGAACTCAGCTCCGCGACACTCATGCGGCCCCGGGTTCTCCACTAGACAGCGGCGATGACGCAGGCGTATGCCATCATTGGAGCAGGCTGACCACTCGTTCCACGAACTCCAGCCGAGAAAGTCTGCAAGGAGAAACAAGTTTAACACTCCATTCGAGCAGTTGCCATAATCTAAGCAACTCACCTTCACATGGCACCATCTCGCACTTCTGCTCCTCGAGCGCGCGTCCCGCACAGAGTCGCTCGTGGCCGCCCAGGCATTTGCGTGTGCGTCGGCGCACACCCAGGCCACAGGTTACCGAGCAGCTGGACCACTCCGACCAACAGCTCCAATCGTGCTCCAGCTGGTTGTCAATGCTGTTGTCCGGCTGCTCGTCCGTCGGGCAAGCGTGCATGTTGCAGACGCGACTCTGTGTGCTGTGTCCACGCCGACGCTGCTGCGTGCCGCCGCCACAGCTGACGCTGCAGGGCGACCACTCGGATTCAGAGTCCGTGGTCTCGTGCTCGTTGTGCCGCTGACAGCTGCCGTCCTGGTTGCAGTTGCGCGTCTCCTCCTTGGCCAAACTGATGCGCACCGAGCTTGCATCTGCGCTCGTTGCTCGGCAGGCATAGCGATAACGCTTCTCCACATGCGCCTCTGAGGAGTTGCCACCCGCTGCCGTTAGCCAGGGTGTCCAGCCGCTAAGCTTGCGCACCTCGGCGCAGCTCTGCATGTTGCAGTCCTCGTAGTCCAATCTGCAGCCGGGGCAATCCATGCCTCCATTGGACGGCTTGGGATCGTCGCATTCCCGACGGCGCATTCGGAAGCCGCCTCCACATTGCGCGCTGCACTCGCTCCACTCGCCCCAAGGACCCCAACCGCCGTCAGTGGGCGGTGTTTTGGGCACGGGGCAGGGAGGCAAGTGGGTGCAGTACATCTCGGCGAGCTCGGGTCCCAAACACATGCGTCCGCCGTGCGCGGGTTTTGGATTGCTGCAACTACGACGCCGCCCCTTTACGGCTACGCCACAGGTTTGGGAGCAGGGCGACCAGGCCGACCAGTCCGTCCAGCCACCGTGCTGCGTGCAGTTAGTCACCTGGGTGCTGATGCCGTCGCAGGTCGCACCACCGTGCTGTGGCTGCGGATTGTTGCAGTTGCGCTGCCGGCACAAGCAGTTGCTGTCAGGCTGGTCGTGCTGCTGACAATTGGCCCACGGCGACCAGGCGGACCAGCCGCCATCGATGGGCGCATTGAGCACGGGGCAGGTGAATTGAGTTGGCTGCAGCCAGGGTTGTTGCACTGTGGGATCGAATGGCATGCAGCGTTCCACGAGCTCATTCCAGCCACAATACGGATCCATGGCATTGAGGCAACTGGACTGTGACACATGGCGACTGCAGCGCTGGGCGGGAATGCGCGTCAGAGCCAGATCCGTGCCCAGGTACAGAGACTCCGTCACCTTCAGATAGGACATGTGCAACAGGGTGCTGCTGCCCGTGTCGTCCGCCTGCCACATCTCCACCAGACAGGTTTGCGTCTTGCCTTGCGCTCCATACTTCACCGACAGCTTCTTGATGTGATTCCCACTGCTGCTGACGTAGAGTACATGCAGCTGCTCCGTTCTGGTCTGCACAATGTCCAGGGCAATGTGTTTGAAGTGCTCCAGCCGGGAGTGATAGAGCGGCTGAGCACCTATGGGCTGTATGGCCTGATCCATGAGCTGATATCGCGAGCTCTCCAGCAAATGGCCAAAGGCTGTGGCTCCACTCGCGCACTGGAACTGACTTCGTTGAGGCGTGTTAACCGTCTTCCATGGTGCATCCGCGTGCTCCTGGTGCTTGAAGGCACCCTCGAAGGCTGAATTGATCGAGCTCAAGTTGTAGGCGCAGACAGCAGAACCAAAAATGCTCGCGCTAAGGGAGTGCATTAGGAATATTAAGCAATGCTATCTCACATTAAGAGAGTCCAACTGCTTACCCCGATGTGCTGAAGGTGGCATAGAGCACCTGCTCCGATTCCGCATATGTCATGCCCTGTATCTCATCAAAGTAGTAGGGATAATCGCCAGGCAACGAGCAGTTCAAACGCGCCTTTAAAAACGAGGTCCAATTGTCACGCAGCACCTGATCCCCGCCAGCGTCGTTCTTGCAGACGCGCGCAATGCGCGAATATATTGCCTGTTGAGCAGAGGGCAAAACACATTTTGAGTAAGAATTTGGATAGACTATGTAGTCTCTCTCACCTTGCCACAGCTCATGTGCTCCGATGCGGACTCCCGCAGCAGAAAGTAGACAAAGTTGCCCGCCTCGAAGCTGCCCACAAACTGAGCGCCATTTAGCCAATTGGTGTTGTATTGCTTCGTGCGCAGGAAACGTTTGCGATCCATCTAAGAGGGAAGTAATAAGATAAGAGATAAAATAATGCTTTCTTATTCTGCTATATTATTCAATCCAAACGTAAAAATGGAAAATAATAAAAATTAAATTAAATAAATATATTCATTCTTAACGTAAAGATGGAAAATAATAAAAATTAAATTAAATTAATTTATTAAAATTTATTTCATATTTTATTTTATAATCCAAAATAAATATAATAGTAAATGAAACTTAATTTATTATTTAAATCAAATATCAAATATCGTATACTTAAAAAAACCCCTATCTCTAATTAACTATATCGAATGAAATAAATAAAGATATAATAATGTAATTAATTTATTTATGCTGATATATACAAATTTTCAGACTACCCTCGTATGTGCATACATATGTTTAACTACTTACCCTATTGGACTGGACGGGTGTGCGAATGATGGCCACATCACTGCTGGAGAAGTCTGTGGCAGTGCCCGCAAACATGTTGCCATTGGACAGAAGGCTGGTGCTGTTCGCCTGCGGATGAAAGGGGCACTTGACCACGCCATCGTCCAACTGGGTGACGTTCAGATTTTCCATCTGCAAGAGAGCGAAAGAGAGAGAGAGAGAGAGAGAGGTAAGAGCTTAGCTCAGCTGCAGTTGTTGGGCTGTCAGAGACGTCGCCAACCCGACGAGACGACATAGACGACGACGATGACGACGACCACTCACCTGGCGCCACGAGCAGCTCGGCTGGAAGGCGTTCGTCCCACACGCGTACAGTTGGTTCTCACCGTAGCTGTGGAGCACGCGCACATAGTTGCGACACCAGCGATCCGATTGGCCTTTCTGCTGGCACAGCAGCACGTTCCCAGGCGTTGCCTCCCAGCTGGCCCGCTCCAGCAGCTCCAGCTCGAAAGACATGCGGTACAAGGTGTCTCTGCAAGAAAGAGAGACGATAAAAATGTTGCGAATATGTTTGCAGGTAAGTTTATAGCCAAGCGAATGGCGGGAATTGTAACAGCTAAATTCGGCCCACAATAAAACACCGTCTCTCTACCCCAGCCCCTACCCCTGTCTCTATCCCTGCCACAACTATTGGCAGTTGTCATAACTTCCAACTGGTCTCCGATGTCAATGCACTACAAGGCAAACAGGTAAAGATACCTGTGTATACAGGCACAGTGGTCGACAATCGCCAGCCATTTGAATTGGCTCGCTTGTAGGCGTCTCACGTGGGGGCAGCAACAAATTCGAAAACAAGATGAAGAACGAATCGAAATTATGGCTTTAGTGCCACATTAGGCAACTGTTGCAAGAAGTTCAATTAAGATAAGCAAACGACAAGTGGAGTGAGTGTGTGCTTAGCCAGGCTAATCAACGAATTCACTATACGACATAGACACACATTCATTTATTAAGTGATTCAAAGTGTTAATATAGATAAAGAGATAAACTAGATCATACAATGCCTTTTATGCATCATTCTTCATTCTATAATAGTTCCATAAACTCAGAAGACATGTGCAAATATAGAGAATAATAACATTTGTTCAAGAGTAAGAGATATATGTATGTGCATATTTACTAAAGTCAAGTCATTGTAAAGAATCTACTCTGAAATCATAAAAAACTAAAGCTAAACAGATTTCTTTTATAATTCACAACTAGCTTCATCTATGAGTCTCATTGTCTTTATTATTATTAATCAGAAATATTTTATTTTATTTCATTATTTAGTCAAGCAATTTAATATTTTAATAATTCATATTTTTAATAAATAAATAAGCGATATTTAATTCTTACATTATTATCGTTAAATTATTTATAATTAAATTATTTTTAAATGGTTTTATTTTATTTTATTAATTATTAAATATTTATTTTAAATTGAATTGTTATTTTTAAAACAAAATTAAATGTTTAATTATTGAGAGTTATATTTATTTGAGATTATTTTAATTAAATCAAAATTATATTTAATGTTGTAAGAAAAAGTCTTTTATTTTTTAATATATATATATATATATTTTTTTTTTAATAAAAAAGTCAATTTGCTAAATTATATATATTTAAATATAATTGTTTGCCAAGAATTTAAATGTAATGAATTAAATTCTACATGATTACATTTTTAATTGACCCGTCCACCACTGTGCAAGGTCTTAGCGGCAACCACTGTGCTCGCCACGTATTTGGCGTAACATATACGAAGATCAATAGATCAAGTGCATACGAATGCGGCTAGCAGCAGATAAAGTAGATAAATGGTTACATCTCGAACTGGGCAGCGGTTCGCGCTGGCTAGAATTCGCATTCGGATTCGAATTCGCTTGAAGGAATGCCGCCGACCAGACGTCGCCATAATATTGGAGCCAGCCCACAGTTGGCTTTGGACAGCTTTAGACAACTTCACTAACGAACATTTGATGCAGTTTAGCGACATAGAAAATATTGCTGTGGCTGTCGCTGCAGCTGCCGCTGCTGCTGCTGCTGCTGCTGCTTTTAGCCAATGTGGGACTCGCGGACCGGATCGGTTCGGATCGAATGCCAACTCGCCCAATATCAATCAGTCAAACGCAGCTGCCGCGCGTGGACTACGAACTGTGGAGCGTGGCTTGGCGCGTGGCTCTGACCAGGGTAACCTGAGCTGGCAGCCAGAGTCGACTTCTGCGGTACGTGATGTTGATGATGAGGTAATAAACAAGCACAACATTTGCAAAATAAGCCGACTGCAGCAGACGCCCTTCCCCAAAGCAGAAAAAAAACACAGCTGTCAACCTATGTGTGTGTGCGTGTGTGTGCATGTATGTGTAAATGTATGTATGTATGTGTGTGGCGATAACATCGCGTTGGCAGATGCAAAAAGCTAAAACTGTTTTTAGTTCTCTCATTATTTAAATTAAGGTATTAAAATTTATACATTAACAAGCAGAAGCAGGTAAATGGCAAGGCAGAGGAACAACGCTCTTAAAACGTAGTTAATCAAAAATGGAAATAAAAACAACAATGGGTAAAAGATATTTTATAACCCTTACATCACATTTACAAATGATGTTAGATGTTAAATTAAACAATGAAATGAAACAAATCTAATCGACAAAATGTTTTTTTTTTTTGCTATCTATATCGATAGACAAACTTTTCTGTCATATTTTTTTTTTAGTTTGTATATTTTATATATATTCTTTCAGACAGACGCTGTCTTTTATGAGTAACTGTAAAATGCGGTGTTTGTTGGGCAAGGTTATGATAAGCCTTAACAATCGACAATGGGAACGGCATCGACAACGGCAACAAGTGTGTCAATAAACCAGAATCATATAAGTCGAAAATACAACTGGGGCTTTTTATTAAGTATTTCGCTTGAGTGGATACGCTCCTTACGTTATATACATGAAAATGTGACGTGACAAACGTCGCGTAGCAGAAAAAGAAAATAGCATAGCAAAAAATTAAAAAAAGGGCGTGTAAATTGCACAGCAGACCTAACGGAAGCGAAATTTAATTACTGTTGCTTGTGTACAGTTGTTAAGTATTGTTGTTGTTTTAGCTGTGCAAGTGCCGCCAAAACGTGTGCTATTACACTTCCAGTGAAAAACAGAGAGCGGCATAACAAGTGTGCTAAAAACTAAAAATACCAAAGACATAATTTTCCCTCAGTCAAACATCAAATACAAAATCTACTAAAAATTGGATATTTTATGCCAACGAGTTAAAAATTAACTAAATATAGACTTATTTCTTCCACTATTAATGATCAAAATTAGCGTAGACTAAATTAATGATTTGTAGAGTTTTGTGTTTGTAGAGTTTGCAGTGTAGCATTTCTTTGGCAGTCGACTGCGGCAGCGCAACGGCAGCGATAAGCAACGGCCTTGCAAATTAGCATTGCGTTTAACAAAGGCCTTCCCACTCGCCCCCCGCATTCACATTCGCATTTTTATCTTTCGCTTCGCTTCACTTGAAGCTGGCGAATTCCACATTTGAGGTGTGAAAAGTCGATACACATGTTTTTGCTGTTGCTTATCTCTTGTTGGTTTGCTTTTAATTTGTATTTTTTGTATTTTATTTATTTTGTTTGGTGTTGCGTTGCGCTTGTTGTTGTTGCATTTTGCTTTTTGCAAATATTTGTTTATTGTTTTGTCAGGTGTCTCTTTTTTCTTCATTTACTTCAAATTTGTATTTGTTTTAGTTCTTTTCGCTGTCGCTATCTTAAAACTGCGCGTGCGTGCAAATACGAGAGGGTGTGAAAAAAATAGCGAAAAATACGTTATCTTTTGTCGAGGCTTTTACAAATGATTCAAAGTTTAGACTTAACTTATAAGCAAGAGCGAGTGGCTTGTCTATGTGTAGTACAAGACGCCAAATTAAGAAGTCAGACAAAGATTTAACTTGTTGCGAATCGTAATGAGTTGCAAAATTGATAAGTATTATTTCCAAATTTAATATAATGGAATATGATTTATGCACCCATAAGATACGCATGAACAAGCCAACAATATATAATTATCTACAAAAAAAAACTTGAATAAAATATACTTCCTTATCTTCATTTGTTTACTAGACTGCTTTTCTATATGTACTATAATATACTTTGTTTATATAGATAAGCCGACTTGTATCTATATATGTATGTACATTATACCTTAAATATACATCCTCAAATGTTTCGCAATCATATTTTTACACCCTCTGGACGGATTGTTTTGACCCATTTACAGAGGCGAGGCGACAAGTGCGTTACGTGCGCCAAGCTGTATCTGTATCTGTTGAACATGTATCTGCAGTTGTACCTGTGTATCTGTATCTTTAGCTGCAAATGTATCTCTGCTTAACTGCGGATGCATTCACAATTCACAATTTTCGCACACCTTGCGCCGTGGCTAAGTTTTGAGCGACAAGCGAGACAAGATAACAAAAAGGCTGCTTTTTTGTAAGTTGCGCACCGCCGAGTGGTGCAAGAGGTGCTGCCGATCAAGGCGGTGCTGCGAGTCGTGTGTGGAACTATTAAGGCCTGGCTTGCACTGTGGCGCCGTCTGTCCGGCTGTGGCAATTGCTGCGCCGCTGATCAAGTGGACTAGCGTGGGCGTTCGTCTAGCGCCTGTTTGGCGACAGCTCGAGGCAATGGACCGATGGACGGACGGACGAGCGGACTGGCGGGCCAGCGGGTTGACGGGTTGACGGGATACTTGTAATTAAAAGCTGCCTGGTGCTCCGTTAAGATCTTGCACAGAAAAAAAAAAAAAAAAAAAAAAAACTGCAACAAAACTGCTGCGAATTGCAATTGCAATCTCAATTTCTGCATTGGCACTGCCTACGCCAAGCGCATTCCTTGCTCTCAATCTCAAAAAACTGCTTCACTATATATGTATATACATACATTTTTTTTTCTAAATAGAAATATGCAAAACGCCCCCTTGATATGTTTTACTTAACATGCTTTAGCTTTGATTAATTTTGATTTCAATTTTGCTGCTGCTGTTGGATTTCGTATTCCGGATTCCAGTAGCTGCCTAAACAGCCTGTCAGCCTCTTAGCGTTTGCGTCTGTCAAGTGAAGTTTGTGCCCGGATTGCCAAATTTGGCCACAAAAAAGTGCCAACAAAAATAAATAAATAAATCGTAATGGGTATATACGCTATCGTAAAAGGCTTAATGAGCTGAACATTAACATTATTTGAATAGGTGGGAAAAATATTTATATGTTTATTTCAAAAAGTTCTTATCTGATCCGTACTATAAAATATTCAACTAGATTATATAGATTTTAATTTAATATCAGTAAAAACTACATTTATCCTGTTATTTAATTTTTGTTTATTTAGATATTTCTATGATTTAAATGTAACGAGATCCTTAAGACGCAAGCCTAAAAACATCTCTTAGATAACCAAAAAGACTTAACTTATTTTACGTTGTCTAAGAAATTTAAGAAATTTTAGGAATTCTAATTATTTTAAATTAATAAGGAATGCTAACATATTACAATTTGGAAGGGCTTCTCATACATTCATGTACACTTATCAAGAACTCTTTAGCTTTCTACATTTTAACTCAAATAAGTAAGTCCGTAAGTCGTAACTCTGAAAGTAAGGAACTACCTTGTTAAGTATTATTATCTGTTAAGACATTGTTTAACTTTTTAACATGTAACTTTCTTTAAGCTCTCCAGCCGAAACGAAACAAAAATTGCTTTCCCATGGAAGCATTTGGAAATGTGACTGCAATTTGGTTGCCTTTTCGCTGAAGGTACTTATAAGGTTATGTTCAGTCATATGTATAAACATTTCAAATGCTTCACAGCAAAAACATTTGCATGGTCCATTTGCTCAGCAGAGACCCCTACATAAACAATGCAAAGACTGAAACCCGAAAACCGAATACGAACCTACTACATATATATAAAAGGCTGTTAAGGCAAGGAAGAGAGAGAGAGAAAAAAAAGTGAAAACAAAATGGTATATTATTTTAATGCAGTCTATATCAAATTTCGTAGTCCGTTGCACTGCACATGACACGAAATTGTGCGACGTGCAACACGGAGGCAGTTGCCCCAGCGCCTCGTCACTCGTCATGGGGGCCATTCAAAATGCTTGAGCTCGTAATTCGAGCCAACAGTCGTGTCAAGTGTGTGTGTGTGCCAGACAAGGAGCAATGCATTATATATAGACTTTGTCCCTAGCTATATCGTGCTATTGACTCTGCAATTACCCAACTTTTATACATGTATGTGCCGACCACAAAATCATAAATGTAGTCCACAGCTCAAGATATTGCAACAATTAAATTGCGGTTAGTGATTAGAAGATAGACAAGGAAAAAAGGTTCACATTGTGGTTTTCGGTGGTGCAACAGAACATCATAACAAAACACTACTGGGAAGGTCAACAGTGGCGGTTGTTCAAACAAAAAAATATGTAATAAGATTTGTTTAAATTATAGACATGAAGTTTATCTTAGTTAATTTGAATGGATTCAATTGCGAGCAAAAGGAACTCAGATTGGGGTAGAAAGATAATTAGTTATATGGTTGAAGAAACCCTTTAAGAACAATGAATTAAAGAGAAAGGATGTTAGAAAAGGCCTTAGGATATGGAACCCGGCATTTATATAAATGAAGGTCTACACATTAATGGAGGTCACAGGAAAGTATAAACTATGTATGTCATATTAAAAATATATTTATTTCCCCTACTTTTAGGATTTTACGCAATAAGTAAAACTCAAGATATGTCTGCTTAATTTAATATGAATATCTAGAGTCCATGCATAAAGGCATTATATGGTATTTCTTTTTCAACTAAAACTTTGACCAGTTGCCCAGTCTAGTCAAGTCGCATCAAGTTGCTATTCGCACTATCTAAAAAAGGTGCCTACACCTTATAATAAAATAAATCACATTTAATATGCCCACGCAGTTATCTATATATACCACATTCAACTAGCTATCTTTACGCCTACGTGTTAGTAAGTAGAGCAACTGCCCTTCCTTATCAACAACAACAACAATAATAATAATAATAACAACAACAACAACGGCAACATGGCCAACATATTTCAGAGCCTCGAAACTATCTCTGAGAATATGTTGAGAAAAGAAACGAATGACAAATCGAAAGAAAACAAAACAAACCAGAGACGAATGATTGACAACAAGGTACAACTAACAAAACAAAATAAAGTGAAAAAGTGAAAAAGTGAAAAACAGCGACGACATTTTGATAAACGAGCCAGTATCTGTCCATCTCCCTCGCACGGTATCTGCGGCAAGGGGTTAAGATCCCAAAGGGACAACGCAACTTCTTATCTTATTCTTATATTCTCATTCTCTCTTTTCTTATTAAGATGACTGGGACGTTAAAGACGTAGCAGAAATGAAAAACAAACTTTGGCTACACGCTAAGCACATAAAGCAGCACATGAAAGAATGACGCTGCTTTGGCTAGCCGAATTTTATGTACTCTCAATGTTTCAAATCCTATGTTAACAATACTTTATCTGACGAATTTGAGAATAATGTAATATGTATATATATTATACACAATGATATACGACTTTTTTATTAAAACTTTTTTTTGATTGCTTTTGAATAGCTATTTGGGAAAAGTTATTCCTATATAATATTTATCAATGAGCGAATATAGATATTTGATACGAGCAATTTGATAGCTAAAGATATTTCTTATATAAAACCATTGGAATTAAAATATGATTAAAATATGGGCTTCTCCCCATATCATCACTTCCGAGTCGCAGAGGTGTTTATAATATAATAAAACTGAAGGAGTAATTCGATGAACATTACCATAATAGTTCAGTTGGCTCAAGAGCAGGTAAAAACATTTGCTTCCACGCGTAACACATTGCATGACCAAACTATAAAACCCTCCACCAGAGTCTACGAAAATAAACAGCTAAATGTACCATCAAATTGCTCAACAAACAAGCTGAAAGCGTTTGTATCCATGTATCTATAAGTACGTATCTGCGTATCTGCATCCACTTGTTGAGCATAGAGTATTTTGTTCTTGTGTTTGCTCAACTTGTTCTAGTTGCTACGTTTTCCTCGTTACGATAAAAGCACACTGATAAGCACTAGATTAAGTAAACCTGCTTCACTTTCGATTTTCAGCACAAACTCTCAAGACTTTGCCAAAAAAATATATATATATACATATATAAATAAACAAAGAAAACAAACTCTTATCAGTTTTTTTTTTTTTCAATTTACGTAATAAACTGTGCTGATAACTGACCCAAAGGGACATTCCCCATAGTAAATAAATTGATTTAATAGTTTCCGCTTAAAATAAATAAATAAATTTCATTATGAGTCGTGTGCTCGTGAGTCAATTTTCACGTAATACAATATAACAAATATTTATGTCTATTCGAAACTTACCTGGCACCAACAATAACCTGCTTTCTGGCCACATCGTATAACAATTCTGAATACCAAGTCGTATCGGGATCGTAAAATCGTTTGGCTGTTGACATCAAATCTGCATAGGTAAAGAGAAATTTGATTAATAATATGAAATCGAAATTGAAAATTCAATTATGATAGTCTAGACAAAACTATGGTGGCACAAAATATTTACGCAAAATATTTGGATTTTTCTAAGAACGTTTTTTAAAATATTTATCCATATTAGTAAATAAATAATTCCTCTGCTTACAGAGTGTGCACCAAATCATGTTTACTTTACATATATTATATGACTTTTTTGCATTGCATAACTAAGGAAGGTAAAATACAGTAAAAAGCCTCAAGTCGTAAGAAACAAACAAAATAAGTAAGAAAATAAATGCCTATAAAAATGAAAATCAGAGTCAACAAAACTTGTTGCTGAGTTTGCACATCGAGAAGTCGTACTTCAGAAAATGCATTCCACAGGCATGCAAAAAGCACAGATTGAGGCAATGCAACGTAAATATTTGAACAATAAACACGAAGCGTTTTCTGATTAAAAGACCCGCAGATATTGTTATATACACAATATGAACATATACTCATATGAGTATATATACAGATGTACATATAGTATAGAGGTGTTAAGATTCTTTGGAACTGACATCTCTATCAAGACTTTGGACATCCAGGCTTTTGCGCAATAAACATACTACTTACAACTGACTGAGATATCGACAGAATTTTCGTATTTTCAAGTGATTGATTGATTGCTTGGCAATTGACATAGTTTTGTAACTTTTGATAATCCAAAACTTACCTTGATATGATATGTAACGCGAATCGATTTCCAGTAACTCAAAGTTCGACTGCGTCTGATAGCCGTTCAGTAGAGCCCATGTGCTCCGGGGACTTTGTAGGGTTAAAAATAAAAGAAGTAGAAGCCATAGCTGATGCTGCATTTTGTCATATTTTAGAATTAACATGCTGCAATGAAAGAGAACAAAAATTTTTGATTTAATGAAGAATAGCAGGAATATTTTCTATTTGCATATATTGCGGATCTACTCGTGTGTTGGATTGTCAACGTCTAATGTTTAATCTGGTAAAACCCGTCTTATTATAAAGTCAATTATATTATATACATAAGTCAATTTATAACAAGACCTTTTGTCCCAAGACATTCACCGAAGACCAAATACCCTTCAATGGATAAAAAGGGGTTTTTATAACTCTATATATTGTATGTGTACTATTGAAATATTTTGTTAAATACAAATCAACAAGAATTGTGACAAATTATAGTTATTTATATAAAAGTCCTCTGATTCACATAACATGCAATCATGTGGGCTAAGAGAAAGCGTTCAGTTTTAATTTAGGTCCGATATTGAGCTACGTTTATATACTTTTCCACATGGTCCATGCATAACTGATTACGAGTAATCAGTTAAGAGCCAATCGAACTTACTTTATATATTGTCACGTAGCGCTTAAACAGATTATATATGCTTTTCCATTCAGCTTCGGCAGCGAAGTAAGTGGGCAGATTGCCAAAGAGTTGTGTTTATATAAATATTTATTGAGATACCTGATAGCATATGATGAGATTACAAATTCATCGCACAATTCATAATTCACAATTTACAATTCACAATTAGTTTCAATCATCAATTGGTTTCAAAACACTTGCGTACACAGCACAGATGATAAACAGAAATTTTCCTCATTTGTAGTTGTTGGGTTTGGGTTTAGTAAGTAAAGTAAGTAACCGGAAGATACGACACGAAGTTTTTTCTGATTTTGATTCTACTCTTTAAGCGCGTCGCGCATGCCGAAGTGAACCGTACAACGAGTCAAAACAAACTGAGTTACGGAGCGGCGCACTCGCAACAGTAGCCACGGAACGAAGAGCGTGGAAACAACAAAACGGTGAACGAGAGAGCATGCGTGTGAGCGAGTGAGCGACTGAACGAGAGAGCGAACGTTCGAATGAGAGAGCAAAGCAAAAGGGGACAAGACGCCGACGCGATGTGAACAGCCCACGAAGATGTTTGTTTTGAGAACCGGCTTCGGCCTGCGCAGCGTGCTCAAACGGCAACAACAGCAACAACAACAACAACAACAACAACAAGAACTTGGGCTTGGGCCTGGGGGGCTTAGCGTTGCGTTTTGATGTTGGGCGCGGTTGCAGTGGCTGCAGCAGGGCAGGGCAATCATATATCATGCGACAACGACAGCCAACTACTTACTGGCTGCAACTACAACCCGAGTTGGCTCGACTCGTCTCAAATGGTTGGGATCGTCGCCCAGAATACTGCCTGGATTGACAGACGACGCGACGTCGGACATCGAACGCCGATTATCGAACATCGACTGACGCTGGGACGTGCCCAGAACAAGGACAATTCTTAGCTGAGTCTGCGTTTTAATTTGGTAGCCCAACAAATTGACATTAACGTCGCGCCGCATAAGGACACGTGATATACAAGACGACGTCAGGCAGGGCAACGCGATCTTATCGTATAACCACGCGTATCCATTAAAACTCATATATAGTGATACTATACTAGACGTTTTATGGCTCGAATTTCAGACTCGAATTTGGTTGTTGAGCAAACGTTACAAAGTATGTATGTATATTATAATCAGCTCGTTGTTTAAGAATGAGTCCATAAGAAACTCACTAGATTTAATACTTATTAAGTTTTTACAATATGATGCAAATTCGAGATATGTTCTAAATTCCCTTGAGGAGTTAAGTCCACGAGCAGACACTTGTGTCTGCTTTATGATCTGTGTAATAAGATCGGTTTCGCCCACGACAGAATTTTAAAGATCCCTCAGAGCAGAATCGCAGTTGTCCAGTTGCCAATTGCCTTGACTTTTGGGACAGCTGCTGTTGGTTTTATTGAGAGACAAACACAAACGCAGAATGTAGTAGAAAAGATCACTGAGAATCGGTCTCTGAAGTCAGTTCTGTTTATGCCACAGCAGGCAGCGAGAAATCGGCAGTTGTTCACCTAGGTTTCAGTGTGGGCAGAGGGCCAGAGAGAATCGAAAAACCGTGTACCTATGACAATATATGTTACGACTACCTGCATTCATTCGTTCATTGTCTGCGATTTGTGCTACGAGTTTTTCTTTTGGACGTTGACTAAATATGCTAATTACGGTAGCACCAACAGACGTCGACGACGACGGCGACGCAGCTTTGCTGCATTTTTCGGTCTCTGGTAATTTACGACTTTACTTTGATTGTAATGCTAATGTCCACTAGGCGACCCTCGACTCAATTGCTTTGACTGCACGTGAGTCACGGAAGTGGCAAACAATTTCGGTTTGCCCTTATCACTCGAGCAAAGAGCAGAGTGAAGAGTGCAGAGCGCAGAGAGCACTGCAAATTCAATCCTGACCCTTCGTTCCTTCCGGACCTTTTATGGGTTTCACCTGTCAAACTTTGAATATGAATATGAACATGAAAGGTTTCCAATACGATAAAGGGGTAGGAAATTGATTGCTCACCTCTCTCGTTCGTCAATATTTGCGTTCAGAATTATGAGGCTTGAGCAGATAACACAAAATTTATATTATTTGGTTAGCTATACAAATCGAAAGAATTTCAGATAGAGTTTCGGGTGTGTTCCCGCATAGACAATGCTGTTCTTTCAGTTACCTTAGACTATTTCTATCAAATTATCCAGCTGTTTAAATGCTCATAAAATTAAAGAAATGTTTTCTTTTTTCTTTTCTAAATTATAATACAACTTTTTTGGTCTATCTGTGATCTATATATGGGTCAAAACTTTCTTAGCGCAGGCATTTGCGGAATTTGACTGGCTTTAATCGCACTCTAAATGAATATCTTTGTTAGAATAAACGATAAATATATATTATTTACACCATTTACTTAACAACGGGAAGTCCATTTCATTTTATCCATAGTCATAATCTAAAACTTTCGAAACATGCCTGCCACACACACACACACACATATTCGCGCTCTCACACTGGGCACTAAAAGTTTATGATCAGCCAAACAATAAATTATTAGTTATTGAAATGATCGAGATCGCAAAAGTGCAGATTTATTCACTCTCTTTCTGTCTCTCTCCCTCTCCATATATAGCTCTCTCACTCTCGCAATGCGTCTCGTCCAATCAACAATATTTGCTGATTCCAAATGCAAATTAAAAAGACCTTAAAATAGAATTGAAGCCAATGAAGGAAGCGCGAGATGAAATATGACAAAATGTGCCAGAGTGAGCTTCCACTTGCTTAAGTGCACATCGATTGAGGACAATACAAAAACATTAAAGAACAGACACAAAACAATTAAATGAAATCAGAAGGTGAACGACTGGCAAATACCCTGTATGCAGCCCTAATATATACTTATAAATGAATATATTTTAGCTATAAAACTATTTCCATATCCCACTTTCCATCCATTTTTATGAGCCCAGAGCATTAAAAGAAGTATTTATACATATACATATGTAAATACATAGATATGCTATATACTATATGTGTTTATGGACAATCATAAATTAGAAGCTCGTTGGCCACAATTAAAAGACTTTGGTCCCGCATAATTTATGTCCAAACAATTAAAAAAAAAACAAATATGCTAAGCGACTTTCCAACAAAACTCATAAAAACGAAATGCGCTGAAATCACCAAGTGCAAATTTAATGCAATCAACTGCACAATACTCGTTCACGATGTATAGAAAATCAATATTTGGGACTAAATCCGGGCTAATGGATATCTCGGTTGATTTTTAAAGATCGGTAAATCTTGCAATCAGATTGCAAAATTGGTCGATCTAAGACTGTTATTTCAAACTCCAAGACCAAACGAATATACTCTCCCAAAAACTTGAGCGAGCAATAAAATATTATGCGCTAGAAATAATAAAAATTAATGTCAAGAAAATGCCCAAGCCTGGTTTTACGAAAATATATATAATTGAAAATTAAGGCAGCTGCCATAATTTATCAATATATAATACAAAATACAAAATATGAGACGGCGACCCAGACCGCTGCCCAGGTTCAAGCTCAAATTGACAACTCGTAAATTTATGACAACATTTAGAGGCGATAAGGCGCAAGCGCCCGCCTTCAAAAGATTTCGAATCTATGCGGTAAGCCGAATTTGAGCAACGCGCGTGTTTGCCAACTAATTTGAAAACGAATTACATTACATATTTCATTTGGGAATTGTGTAAATATTTCCAATCCAAAACAAATCAAGTGTCGATTAAATTAATAAACGAGCAAATGACTGAGCAGCGCTTAAAGCGCGTTCATTAATTTGTGCATCAGGCCTAAATATATGTTAAATTATGCGACTATATGCATATTTGAACAAACCCAATGCAAATGTGAACAATATCTTGCACAGTAGACTGCCTTAATCAGACATAATTTAAAGAGCTCGAAACCGGTTTATTTCGTTTGAACGAAACTGATCCAACTAGAATCCAATTGGAACAGAACTGTCGATGCTGCAAAAATCATCAAAAAATCTCTTTGTGAAACCCAACAATGAAGTTTATTTAGCTATACATCAGATATAACTGAATCTATGATCGCGTAGAGTAGATATAGTTTTATGTTAAAAGATAAACTTATTTTTCTGCACCATAACACTAAGAAACAAGCCACGAGCGGAAACTTTGCCGTACTTTGTGCCGCTTCAATGTGATGTCTTACCACATCAAACATTGCCCTTTCCGATTACCATTTGTTGGGGTCATTCGTTCAAGGCCTGGCCGTAGCGCACTACAATTCATATAAAGAAAGCTTATTCTTGAGTAACTTCAAAAGTGCGGAAATTCAATTTAAAACGTAATCCATACAACCTGCTACCTGAAAGATGGAATAAAAACATAACTAACAACGGAGAAGAATTTTAAAATAAAGAAGCTCAAATTTCTCTGAATAAAGACTTAAGGTTTCTAAAGAAAATTGCCTCGAAATGATTATATAAATCACATCGAATCTAACAATTCCATTTATGTTTTGTAGGTCTATCTTAGTTTTTCTACTAATAATATCAAATCCTCAAAATACACTTTGGAAGTATAGCTTTCTAGTCCAGCTAAATCAACAAAATAAAACATTTTTATTTTATAAACTTATGTAGAATTAAATATGATTTTGTTAACTTTCCATATTTTGATAAAAAATATAAAATAAATTCAGTTGACCTATTCGTATTCTCTCGTTCACTCTCCAATTTCCTTATCCACATTTTTAAAAAATATTATTCAATTTAATATCTCTACATACCATATCACTGTTTTAGCATATCAAATCCATTTCTCACTCTTCGATATTCTGTTTTGCAGATCCGTCCAAGTTTCCCGCATGCTCTTCGAGACAGATTTACATATAAATAACTTTACGATGATTTCATTTAAATGACGATTTATTATAGTCAAACTAATTTATCAATTTTGAATTTTTTTTCTCTCTTATATAACGCAGCGACATAAATAGGCTTTAACAACTCCTACTGTAGCGTTAATAAAATGGGCCGTGGTTAGGTTTTATATGCTAATCTCTCGCGCTATGAATTCCAAATTTATGGAACAACAACAATATCAATATATTGATCTTTTACATTTCCACCTGCTGTGTCCCTAATGATCGCAGTAAAATACAGAAAATTAAATATTCCAAGCATGAATCAGGCCACAAACACTTTTGCATCGAAATGAAAACTCGCAACGAAATTCGCACAAATCGATTACAAAGTTGATTTTTTTCTATTTGTATTTTTTTTTCTCCTTTCTGTTTTTTTTTTTATTTTTAGAAGTAAGATAAAAATTTAGAGCAGCATTCGCCTTTTTTGGTGCTAACTCAATTTACAACTTTTCGAAAAGCATAAAACGAGCAATGATTTTGATTTTGAGTTTTCAATTCGCTGAGATTTGTTGGAAACGTTCTTTATATAGACAGATTAATGAGTTGCTCGCTGGCATTTCATGTTTTTCAGTTGTCAAATTAAAGGCTATGCCATAATCACACCAACCGACTGCTATGTCTTCATAGTCAGAGAAGTCGCGCCATCTTAATGGCCCCCAGCTGACAGCACGCAACGGTCCACACAATTATGACAGACACTGTGCAAATTATTTGCATTACATGCGACATGCGACTGCGACATGCGACATTCTTAAGTGGGTGAGAATTAGCGAATTAAAAAGACTCATCTTAACTAGACGTTTGATCTGACTCTGCTTATTAACGATAAAAGCTGATTCTGAGAAAATTCAATATTAATAATATTTATTTTATATATTAATTTGAATGCCATCTAACTAATGTTTTCTGAAGACTAAAAACTAAAAAACAAAAAGTTTATTTTAAAAAGATTTTGAAATATATGAATATTCGTATAAATTTTGTTTTCATTTTCATGTGACTATTTAATTTTTGAAATATTACAAGTTCTTATTCTTAAAGCAATTTTCAAGTAATTAAGTAAAATACACATATTTGCTTACTCAACACATAAGAAATATTTTCAAGGAAAGTTCATGTTATTATTCAAACCGATTTTCACTACACGACTTAGACTGTAACTTCCATCTCTTTCGTTTCTTCAACATTCAACAAACCCTTGCCAATTACTGTGTTTTGTGTTTTTATGACACTTGTCATCAGTACAACTAGTTCGGCCTCTTGTCTAGTATAAAATCATAACACTTCGCTCAAAAGGTGTTTTCGTAACATGGACTGAGTGTCTAAGAAACAAGTTCTTATTATTTTTAGCGAATTGCTTGAGAAATATAAAAAAAAGAAAACATTTTGTAGACCACACACAAAGTTAGTTTTCATTTGTAACTCTTAAAAGCGAAAATTTGTAAAGTCATAAAGGTAAATAGAAACTTTTGTCTGGTAAAAGCTAGAAGAATAGACACAATTACGAACCCAATTGACTGAAGTTGAGAAACTATTTAGAGATATTCGGCCGTGGCCTTATAGGGAATTGCTGCTGAAAGAGGTGTGCCCAAGACTCTAATCCAGAAGCCAAAAAAACGGAATTTATATAAATTTCAATTGGCACGCCTTCCTTGACTTTTATATACCCAAATATATACATATATATCTGTTGGCAACTCGTTTAATGTCTTCATTTCAAGTTAATTTTCACTCGCTGTGGGTGTTGCGGCTCACACAAATTTATGGGCGACAGTGAAAGCCATAGAAATATGAGGCACACCGTATGACAGCCTTATAAATCAACTCGAATGTCCCATGGAACGCACCCTTTTTTGGTAATGCTCATTGTTGTTGCTGTTGTTGTTGTCGCTGTATAGTCCGAAAGAAAAGGATTAAACTCTCATAAATGACCCCAGCAATAGTTTGCCGCCACATCTGTATGTATAGCGTGTGTGGTCTTCCATATAAATGATATAAAAACTTGTATTTCCAGGCACTGCGAAAGTTGACCAAACAATTGTAAAACAAGTAAGAACTTTATCGTCCGCCGCTACCGACTGCATAATACTCGTTCACAGTTCAGATCAAAAACCTGATTTTATTATTTATATTTCGAATTTGCTGTGCCATATTATTTATAGGTAAATGTGTGTAGGCCAATGGCAATCTAGCTTAAAAGGTTTTTAATGCTTGAATATTTACAGTTGAATTTGCTGTTAAGCTGTTAAAAGTGGAGTTTGCTAGGCATCTAGAAAAATGTTGATATTGTAGTTGAATAACTAAGGGAATTTGATAAGACTGCAATTAGAAAGGTAATAACATATGTACTCGCTATATTCACCTAGCAGTATCGGATATTGATGAGTATATTTTTCAATTTCCAATTATCTAGTTTTAAAAGGACAGTTGATTAAAAAGTAATTCTCGATTTGTCTCGTTTTAAATTAATATACCACACGTGTAATAATATTTGCAGAAAACCAATATACTCATCTTACCTTACATTGTGTACAAAATATAAGTACCAAATAAAAAATTTTGTTGTAAGCCATAACAGGGATCAGATATCAGATATATTGCGTGAATATTTATAATGTGTCAGACATTCAGGCATGCATTACTTATAGTTGTTTAAGCACATGCATTTATGTCAATAAATAATTCCAGACGTATTTTAGTAATAAACAATAAATGCACTACGAGAGCGCAAGGAAAATTAAATAATAAATCCAGTTAAGTGTTAAAAAAATACCAAAAATAAAATTTTGTAAACAAGTTTACAAAATACTATTCAAAACTATAAAGAAATTAAATAGAAATATAGAATTAAAACAAAACAAATTCAAATTGTAATTAGTTCACACTCTAGTAGTTTTCCATAGTATTTAAATTAAAATTGTATAAAGCATCGTCACACTCTAGAGTTTTAACGTCATGTTAATTAACACAAATTTTGGCGCATAGCTAAGAAGAAAATACTACCAAGCATTGCGAAATAACTGAAAGAGAATAGAAATATGCTTAGCCATTTAGCACTTTGACAAAAGTCAACAACAAAAGGCCATTAAGTAAATTTACATAAATCAAAATTATGTTTAGCCACGACAAAAGACAATACAAATCGATCTGCGGAAGGGCATTGAATCTTAAACAATTCAAAACTCTTATCCGCAGCATTTGTCGGATATTATTTTTAAATAGCTAAAATCAACAAAACTGAGCCAAGCAGGGGGGGGTTACCCAGAATTTGAGTGAGTCTATCGAAAGGTGTTGATAATTTATTATTATTAGCATAACATTGTTATGGCCCTTTGTTTAGGGCTCCGACTCGCTTTATAGGAATCTGAGGTTAGCTAAAATTGACAACCAATAAAAATAAATAATAAACTATATTTGTAATATGATCCATACAGACTTTGGCTGATCAATATCCAATCGGAAAAAAGTCTGACTCTGTCGTTCATGTCGAACTGAGTGTCTAACGTTTCGACACTTAGTTTGACACTTTCAAAAATCAGATATCTTATTTACATAAAATTTGTAACTTCTCCCCAAAAAAAATTAATTGAAAACAACATGGCGCTGGCACAACAGTACTCAAATATATCTGAAGAAGTCATGGAATATCTGTTCGATCAAAAGATACGGGAACGTGATTTAATTGCCGAAAAGGAGGAGCTCAAGTTGCGCATGAACAAGATCGAGGAGCAATTGGTTCTACTGCAGAATCGCGATGATGATCTCACCTGTATGATTGCCTCAGGTAATCTATATCAACTGAGCACCGTTAAGCTCGTTCGAGAGGGCCTCCTAGCCAGCTTGACGGCCAGCATGCAACCATATCTGAAGCTGCATCGCAAACTGCTGCGCCTACAACGGCACATCCGAGAGGATCACAGTGTCCTGTATGAGAATTTACTCAGAAATCCGAGTACCTAATGCAATGCACCTTATAAAACATAAGTTTTGGGTAAATAAATTTAGTTGAGATGAAATTCGTAGTTCTGTTCTTAGCTCAGGTACGCCCAATAAACTATATGAAATGTTATTTATAATTGCACTTGGATTTCAAATACATAACTTATCTAGATTATCTTTTCGTAGAATTCCATCAAGTGTAAAGATCATCTCAGTGTCAAAAAGCCTACGAAATTATCTCCAACATCCCATGATAATTTTCAACTGCTTTTCGTCTGAACTTTTTGGATGTAATTTTCTTGGTGAGTTGGCGTTGAAGGCGCTTCATCATCTCTAGATAGAGGTCCAACCACGTTGACTTGTCATAATTAAATGTGTAATATTTGTCTACGCTTTCGACACCTTTTTGGCCCCCCCTTTCGCCCATTTCGTGCGGCTGCTCAACGAGCCGTGAGCCGTGAGCTGTGAGCTGTGAGCCGCGCACGCGCTGACTACATGAATTTGGACGGGGAAATGGCAGCAGCATAGGGGCATGAGGATTGAATCGTGTAAATTATAAACAAATCATGCACATTTCATCAGCTCTGGGTCTATGCCTCGGCAATGCAACATGGAGCGCGTTCCGCTTGCGTCGTTTCAAAAGCGAAAAGTGCGTCGGTTTTTTTTTTCATTTTTTTTTTTTTTTTATTTTTTTGTGGCCTATTGTATTTCCCTAAAGCTTTGTGCCTCGTTTTCATGTTTGCTTTCAACTTTCGTTCGGTTTCATTTTTTTTCTCTTTCCTTTTCACTTTTTGTTTTGTTTCTTTGTTTTTTTTTTTCTGGATGCTGCGATTACATTTCGCTGGCACGTGCGTTTACCTTATAATGCCCATGTGGAAATTTATAAAAGCATTTGAGGTGTAGAGATTTATAGCTTTAAGTCTTATAAAAGGCTGTATTAAATAAAATTATATGTAAAATATATTTAGTAAGAATATATATATAATTCTTATAAACTAATATTAATTTTCCTTCTTCCAAGCTTTACATGTTTAATGACAGTTTTGCCGACAGACTTCAGATTGGTTTACGAAAAGTAGTTAAAAATCGAAATTAAAAGATTATTAAAGCTTACTCAAGCTAACATATATTTAAATATACTATACTTAAATAAAATCCCATATCTTGCAGCTGATTGAAATGTTAATTCCAAAATTGCATTATTAATTAAGTATTCAATTTATTTGGTATAATTCAGCATTAAATTTTCCATTGGGTATGTGCGCTGCTTTTGTAATATTTGCCTACATTTATGAGCTGTTTTCTCGGCTTTACAGCTCCATCAATTCCATTTAAGCAGAAATATAATAAAAACTACGTGTTTTATGAATTTTATTTATTGTTTGGGTCTCTGTCGCGCCCTTTTGGCTCGTGCTCAAAGCTTTTGTTAACAGGTCTGATTAATGAGCCCGATTAGCATAGGTAAATATTACGAAAATTATGTGCCAAGTGCGCCATAACAACAACGAAGACTACGAATCGTGATTCAATATTAGATTTTTGGGCGGGTATACAATAGTTAGTCGGAATTGCAGCCAAACAAGTGCACAAATGGCTATACATACAAACCAACTAAACTGTGTCTACGTTAATTAAAAAACCACACGAAAAATTTGCATACAAGACGAAATTGGCCACAAAAATTGAGTTTGTCTGCGAATTTGAACCGCCAGCCGGCGGCCGATTGGCGTGTGTTTTTTTGTTTCTCAAGCGCTGTCACTATCAACTGTCAGTGCAAAATCAAACACATAAATTCCACACATGAAAAAATCTCTGTAATTGCTTAAATAAATACACACGAAGATTGGTATTCATTCTGCTTGGGGCAAGTTATTGATTTGATAATAGATAGCTATATGGATATATACCATATTGTGTGGAAATTATGGGGAAACCCGTTCTATCACGCGTCACTGTCTCTTGTAGTTATATATTCAGCTCCATATGCATGAGAATCACATAGAAAGGCGAGCGACATATCAATTAGTTAACTTCCATATACGTTCAATGGCATATGACAAATTAAACGCCAGATAGATATGCATATAGATATCATGCTATGCCATCAATTGTCACAGAATATCGTTGAAGCGTCAAATTTGGCTAATGGCTAACTTCCATTTAATGTCATACTACCCATTAAATTTCATATATAGGTAGAACTAAACGAACGTATTATGTTAGTATTGAAATATCATATTTCATCCCGTCATAGTCTGATTTTCTTTCTCTCACGCCTAACTATAGTTTTCTGAAAATCGCATAGAAAGGCAATCAAGCATCAAATTTGGCACAGCTCCATATAAGTTCAATGACACATTTATAATACCAGTCAATAGATGTCAGCTCATCTTACCAATTAGTTAACGCTACCACTCACCTGTTCATATAGATTCATTCATTAATAGTGTAGAGGTGGGATTCAAGGAATTTTAGCTGAAACAAGACGAAAAAGAATACCAATGCAAAATTAAAAAAAAAAAAAAAGAAACAAAACATATTGATAAATAGCTTTTACCAAAACGAATTTGTTCAATGGAATAATTTAGCGGACTAGCATTAATAATGAATCTCTAGCCAGTTACAAGCAGCATAGAGATGAGCTATTTACCATGCCAAGGGCCGTAACGTGTGCCACTTGCTGTTCGCCCCCGTATAATGTATGGCACGATCCCCCACACACATACTCACACACATTAATAATAAACGACTGGCCTAATACCATAATGGTGTCATTTTGATATGCGATGTGCTGCCAACGCCAATGACGCCCCCGCAGTGCCACGATCTTCGTATAGTTGGCCTAATCTTTGTCTTAGCAGAGCTCTCGAAATCCACAAATCTTGGCTGGCGTTTTATTGGTATTAGGCGTGCGTTTAAACTCATTAATAAAGCCAGCAACTATACGATGCGATGCAATCCAAGCCAATACAATCTGATCTGCCAAGACAAACTCTATACTCGATTTATGTATGTGCATTCGTAAACATACATACATATATATATATATATATATCCAATGCACTTACAGTGGGCATACGATTAAGTCTTTATTTTGTAGTTATAGCTGATATAAATTATTATTTAATATAATTTAAAATAATTAATCACAATTCTTTATTAAATAATATTTTATAAAAAATTAAATTTAATAAATAATAAAATTATTTATTATTGAATAAATCACAATATTTCATAAATTGTGCAAAGCTTTTACAGCCCAAGTAAAAGTATTTTGTAACATCTTTCACTATTCTGTTGCATTAGCCTAAAGTCGAAAGCATATTAGAAACTACTACTGTTAGCTCACGATTAAGTCTTTTAACAGTGCTGTTAACTTAACAGTTTAACAGCATTGCTCTATTCAATAACATAAGCCGAATTTCTCTACTTAAAATTGTATAAGACCTTTTAACATAGCATTATGATTAGCACAGCACTTAACAGATTTCTGACAGCGATAGATCTGATAACATAAGCAGTAATCAAAAACTATTAAATTAAGATTTTAACTAAATTTTGATAAGGCTTTCAATCTGCAACTTCAAAAGCGCAACACTATCGAGAGATGTTTTCACATCATATTGAGAATTTCACAAGTTTCATTGATACCTGGATGACGCCCACTGTGCTCCGCCGACGCCGCTTCGATGTGCATCGTGTGCCCAACCAAAAACAGCGCCTCCAAAATCGTAACCCCAGGGTCTGCGTTGGTGTTATTTCGGAGGTGCAGTTGCTGCATTATGTTTTGCCTCAAACACAGCGATTTTAAACGGATTTATGCATCCACTGCCAGATTTCATACAAATTTCCTAAAGGGTTTCGTTTTTCACTCTTTGCTGCTGCTGTTGTTGTTGATTTTCTTGTGTTTTTTGTTTCTTCAACTTAACATTGCGTGGGCCAGGCTAGTGGAGCTTTTCATTTCGCTGCAAACGGCTGCTGCAGCCATAAATTGTAGTCTCTGTGGTTATTCGTTGTTGCTGGTATTGGTGGTGGTGGTGGTGTTTCATGTGGTTTCGTGAAAGTTGCGTAAATCGCGTGAAGTAGAAGAAAAGTTCAATACTTTTCAAAATAATTGTAGAAAGTTTATTTTGTATATGTATATGTATATCAGTTGTATCCGTGCATATGAAGTGCTTATGCAATGGCGCACAAAACCAAAATATGATTAGAGATTCGATTGTAACCTAATTGTCTATCAATTGTGTGGCTAAACAATTTAATAGACATTGACATGATACGATAAATGAGAGATAGGGAAATTTAAATGAGCAGAGAGTCAAAAGGGGTCTAAGTCTTATACGATCATTATACCGAGCTATAATAATATGAGAGAAATATTTCAATGAGCAAAGTGAGCCGAATAAGAATTCAGTTTAACTATAAAATTTTTTGCCGCGATATACATATATACAAAAATGTATTTAAAATACTGCGCTACACTATGCTACTCCATTACATTAACTAAATAAACAAGTAGATCATTTATTAATGTCCTACCTCAAGATCCGGGTACAAAATTCCGTTTTGTACTTAAAATACTTACAATGTAGGACACTAATTACGTACTTCATATTTCATATTTCGGTGGCAATAATAAATATGTGCAGCAGATAATAACACCTCACGTTCATATCTTGCGATTCCCACTGGACTTGTGTGTAATACATCCATCAAGATATTATTCGTGAGGCCCCACGAGTGTCGCCGCTTGACCCACATACCAAGTATGTAAGAAGCAATCAGGCGGCGATGGCTGTTGCAGCTAACCAACTCCCCAAATGAAACTCGATTCAAAATCAGAGGCGAATTGGCAAAAAGAAAAAGAAAACCACAAATCGAGCGACCGCTGACAAAATCGGAGCGCGTCGCCCAAAAGGAAACCAGTCGACAGCTTTACGATGGGAACCAGCGTACAAAATAAACAGACAACATATTGAAAATTTCGAAAACTGTGTTGACGTCCGCCACAGCAGCAATTAGGCGACTCTTATCAATGTCGTTCAGTCGTGCAAATAAATCTCGACGATTCACTACTGAACTTAACGCTCAAAAGTAACTCTCTGGGTAAACATGAATATGCAAAAAATACAAAATAAATTAAAGAAACACAACAATGTAAATGTTTTACCTCAACGAATAGCGTAAACTCTTTAATGTTACTATTTCAAAGAAACAGATACTCTCAATATGATACATAATTCTTTATCATACCAAATAGGTAATTAATAGATTAGCAGACGGACTCTAAATTAATGCAGCTCTTATTCTACTCATTTGTCATATACATATATTAATTTTATATATCACGTATATAATTTCCACGTATATAGCCAAAGTTTCAGTGTGTTACACAAACTCACAGAAAATCGTTATACCCTCAATAAAACACTTTCTATGCGTAGAGGGTATACAAAACATAAACTGTGCATTGCCTTTAAACGACCTTCGCCATTTCGAGTTGCCTTTAAAAGTATTTCGCTGTTGTTGTTGCTGTTGGTTTCTTCTTAATATTGTATAAAGTTTGTATACATATACATATGTATAAATTTTTTTCAACATTGCCACGGATGCATAAAACATGTTACCGATCGTTCCGGAGCTGCCTTCGCCATCGCCTTCGCCATCGCCATCGCCATCGCCTTCGCCTTCAGGTAAACGTAAACATCAACGTCTTTTGCGTGCTCATCCGATTGGCAACATTTCCGTCAGGCCAGGCCTCACCGTACCCAACGGACAACCAACTAAAGCTCAGAAACGTGGCAACAGCGCTTCAGGTGGCGTGATCTCTGTTCATATGTGTGTATCTCTCTTGCTGCTTCTACCTTCACCTCTACTTCTACTACCTCTACCCTCTCTTCCACCTCTTTTCTATGTGTGTGCGTGTGAAGCAGAGCCATTTGAAGGTCGACCAATTGGGGAGGCCTGTGTGAGAGGCTTGTCGCAAAAACTGGGCACAGAAAGCGCGCCAAACAAAAATGAAACGCAGAACCCGTGGCCAAAGTCGAGTTCAATTTTCAGTTGCAACCAAATGAGTCTCAAAGATTTATGGCAAGGTGTTTTTTCTTTTCATTTTATCTTTATTATTTTTTTTTTTTTTTAGCTAATCCAAGTTTGGGCCATATGATTTACGGCCTTTAAAAGCGCTTGCAGCGTATGGGAAATATCTATTGATTGATGCTTTATCAATGTTTCGCACAGTTTTCACTGGAAATTTCAGCGAAAATGAATCAAATGCTATTGAAAGACTATTTCGGAGCCGCCAAAATATAATATCGGACTGACATCAAGAGAAAATTAATCAGATAAATGGAAAACTCAATAAATTGCAGTTTATCTTAGTCTGAATGACATATATTTTACACACAATATTTTGATGCTAATTTTATTCTATTTGAAAAAAATTTAATAATTTCTTCAATTAATCATAATTTTATTATGAAGAATTGGGAGGAGTATGAGCTTAAAGACTGTTAAAATATAATATTAAAATTATAAAAAAAAAATATATATTAAAATTTAAATAAAAAAGGCAAACTCAAAATGCCAATAGAAACGAGAATTATTAATTTAATATAATTTATATAATTTCAATTCCACTTCCACATTCAATGTTCCATCAACTGAGAATTGTTATTCATTAGCTTTAAAGTGGCAAATGATATGCGTGTGATTGAAATTCATCGAATGCAAACTGACGCCTTTGCACTTCATTTCTCAAGCAGCAAAAAAGAAGAAGATATAGAGCGACAGAGAGAAAGAGAGGTGGAGGTAAAACGTGTTACGAGTGGTTCCTACAGCCGATCTGGCGATTGAAGGCGTATCTGGTTACGCCTTCGCTTTTCAACTGCAATCATTTTCACTTGAGTTCAGTTACAAAGCCCAAGTCCGCAGCCTGTCAATTCGCATTCACAGCGATTGATAAAGACGAGCAACAAGTTGGCACTCTTCACAATCTCGAATACTAGTTAAATCCATTGAGCCAGAGTCAGAGCCAAAGCCAGAGGTTGTGGCAGAGGCGATCATGGTCATTCGCTTGCCTAGCGGTAGCCCACATAATGCGTATAATACGTGGAAGTCGCAGGTTTGTTAATCAAATCGCGTACAAACTTGTAACACCTTCAAAGCGGGCCCTTCATTAGCGACTAGAGATGGCACCGTGACCGGAGTCACCTTGAAGCAATCGAGCATGAACAACTATGAGCGGACAAAAAAGTACAGCTTGAGGAAAGTTATTTCTATGCAAAGATTAACTATGGAGGAATGCACTTAGAATATGCTTTGTAAGCTTAGACAACAAAGTTTTTTTTTTTTACTATTTGTATTTAATATGAGGAATGCATCCAGAATCGGAGATCGGAGAGATTTGATAGTTTTCTTTCTGAATTTCTGATGCAAAATAATAAATTGTTATTATAATACGAATATATAAAACAATACGGTAGCTATATTATAGTTGAATTAATTCCCATATTGTTTATTTTTATTTTTTAAATTAAAAATATATATATATTGTTGAATTCATATTGTAATAAAAATAATGTTCAGATTATTATTATTTTTTTACATATATTTATTATTTATATTTTACTTTAAATGAAACTCACGCTCACATTTCTAATGGCCAGCATTTATTTAATTACATACAAGCTTATATCGAGCATTTGTTAATAGCTTACAACAATTTTATATGCCAGCCTCTAAATATGTAAATGAATTGCATATATTGTACTTGTGTGTGTGTATGCATGTGTGAGTATATATATGTGTTGATTACTTTAATTGTTTTAGATATTCCCAGCGAAATCGCAGCACCAAGGTTTTAGCCAAATGTTTTTAAACTGAGATTTTACACATGTTTCTTTGTGTTGACCTTTGTTTACACTATGTCTTAGGGTCCAAGAGACAGCCAAAAGAAATTTACTTCATTTTTATTAAAATGTCACTCTAGTATTTTGGGCATGCGCCATGGAAGGTCAAGTTGTGTGACGTATAAACTTGAAATAATATGATCTTGAAAATCAGTTGAGTAAGCAAATTTTATATCAGCTTGTATCCGATATTATATAGACTAAGAATTTATTACTTAACTGTTACTATAAAAGAGCTAAAATTGATTCATTGTAAACTTCTATTAAATGAATTCTTTACTTATACCATTACCACTTATATATATACATATATATGTAATGCTTCAATATAAGTATAAGAATAACGTTTTTAGCCATAGAATAGCTAAAAAACATCCCTATTGAGTTAATATTACTTATGCTAATACAATTTCAATTGTATAATAGTAAAAAGTTTAATCATAAAATACCAACAAAATTGGTTAATTTTAAATTTATCTATCATTTATGTATCTAAACAAATATAATTGATGTATAAGCAAAATGTTGTTTGCTCGATGCACCAATTTATTATAATATGAAAACCAGGGGTTCAATTTATTATTATTTATCAATTTAATATATAATAGCATAAACTTCAACTGCAAATCGACTACAGTGCTGGGATCTGTGTCAGCAAGTTCTTCAGGCTATTAAAATCCATGTGTGTTGACTCAGCCTTGAGCTCTGAGTGGAGTTGTTTATGCAACACAAAGCTGCTCCATTCATTCAATAATTGGAACTTGCGCATAGATGGAAAATATATGCTATTTATATGTATGTATGTGTGTAAAGAGAACTTTACATATACATATGTATGTATATATTTGTGTTTATAGCAGGAAATGCAGCGTATGGCAACATTTGAAATGTTCTTCATGTTTCTTATTTTGTTTGTGCAAACAAATGCGGATGGAGGCACACACAATGTGGCATGCTGCTGGATGATTTAGTAGGCGTTGCAACATGTGCCATATTCATGCAGCATGCCCATCCAAAGCGCGCAGCCACTTAAAATTTTAAAAGGCTGCCACAACAACAACAATAAAAAAAATCAACTTTTTTTTGCCTTGATGCGCAGCGAACTTTTCACGCCTGCTTTTCAAGCGTTGCTTAAGGTTTCCTTTTAGAGTGGGCTGCATGCCTCTCCATCTCTGTCTCTCACCATCTCTCTCTCTCTCTCTCTCTCTCACACCATCTCTCTCTCTCTCTCTCACACACACGCGCACATGCACACAGCGTCAGTTCAGCCTCATTGGGGGTAACGCATGCGCAAATTGTGCGCCGGCTGCTGCGGCAATAAATTCATAAAAAATCATTAAGCAGAATTTAAAATCCAAAAGCAACATGGGATCAAGAGAGAGAGAGAGAGATAGATAGAAAGAGGAAGGGTAGTGGCAAGCTCGGAGGGGGTCTTACAGGCCAAGGGACAACTGAAAGCTGATGTCGCATTAATTTCAAGCTTAACCGCAGCATTGAACCTATAAATGCTATCTTAAGCGCCCGGCACACACTCACAAACACATAAATTGAGACCGGGCTTAACACAGGTCCACATGATATGAATGCAGCATGAGGCAGGCGGCAAACCAAGTGCAGCCATGAGCTATACGAGTCTTAGAGGTCCGCCCGACGGCTGCCATTTATTTATTGTTTATTGTAAGTGAACACGGACATTGGAGTGATAAAAAGCCGATGGCTATATCGGTGGAAGCCGAGAGGAAAAATGCTAAGCGTCGTGCCTCAAATGACTAAGAAATGGAAGGAAAAGTGCCTGTCTCTTCATATAAAGAATAGAATTCAGAAGTGCTTAAAGTCGTCATTTAGATATGGCTAAGAGCATGTTAACATATATAACCATTATTTTAAGGATTGCTAGAATATAGTTATAAACACTCGAACTGATTATGTTGGTAATACAGTCATGCTCTAGTATTTATATACTATTTTAATGCATATGAAATTTATAACAACTCGTATTTTCAATATTCTTAATTTCCAAAGTTTTGTGAACACGACAATATTTAAATAATTAATACAATCAATATACATACAATCAATATAATACTTTCTTTTATTTATATCCTACATTTGTTGAAAATGTATAATAATTTTATTTAATATTAAAAACAATACAAATTTCAAAACAGATGTAAGATTACAAACTTCTTAACCAATTATTAATCTATTTGGCTTATAATCTTATCATTATTTAACTTGAATAAACTAATTTTAATATCATCAAACACCTTGTATATTTTAAATACTTATATACTAAGGCCTTTTGAGCTCGAACTAATTTAAAATAATAGAGGAAGCTTTTTCTATGAGCTCAACTGTCAGATTATTTCAAATAGTTATTCTATATCGCAGTACTTAACTATGCCAATGGCATTTAACTTTGTTAGCCTTAAGTAAATATGTATATTCTCTCTAATTCTTCTTCTTCTTCTTATTTCAGACCCAAACCCAGCAAAAAGAGTAATCAACAAAATTTTGCATGCTGCGCATGAACTCCGCCAAGAGACAACAAATGACACCACAAAAACTGAAACGAACCGAACCGAAGCGAAGCGAAAAACAAAATTATTTTAATTTTATGCTACATCTTGTGCATGTTTAAATACCCTAACTGAGGGTATTACGAGCATCACGAGAATTTATATAATTTTTTACTTTATGTTATGTTCGATTAATACTTTTTATTTTTCAAAAGGAAGTTTCCCTATTGCATAAACATATAGATTTATTTATTATTATTTTATTTTTATAAATTTGTAAATATTATTAAATTCCAAGAAGATAATATCCTTTTTTTTTTTATAGTTTATTTAAAATTTTGAACTTGTTGAGCATTTATAATTTTCATAGCAAAGCTTTAATAATTCGATAGGATATATTGATAAATATTTATTAGATTAAATATTCTTGTTATATGAATATCTAATACCGTTAAGGTTTGGTTTGTTTATAGAATATTCGTGAACATATATAAATATATTTTTAATTTATATATATAATATATATATATATATATATATATATAGTTGTTTAATATTATATATATTAGATGCTTTACAATATTTTCCTCATGACAAAAGCTGATACCCCTAATTTTCTAATTTTCTTAGTGTATAAAACATTCGTTAATAATAGGTTTTCTTTGGCTTGCACATCATCTTAAAGCGTCAACAATATTTTGCTTATAAGATTTGACAGACTAAATGAGCAAAGAATTCAGCGTAGGGTGTGGCAAAATATGCGCAGCTTGCAGAAACTGAAACAAAAATAAAAAAAACCGATACAGACACAAGATACAGATACAAGATACAAGATATGGCTATATGGCTATAGAGTTATGTGTTTGTGAGCATATGAGAAATTTATGTGACACTCGCATTGGAAATTAACAGCGGACTGCTTCAAATTAATGTTGACACTTGTTGGCTTTACATGTCGCTCGTTTCACTGCTGCAAATAACTCATTAGACGGGCCAAAGTCAGCTCAAGGCTATATCTAAAGTGGTATATTCCAGGCAAATCCAGCGCCAAAACTCTGTGGACTTGCAGTCTTTAGTTTAATAATTGTTTTTTCTTTTCCTTGTTTTTTTTTTTTCTTGTCTCATATATTTTCTTACGCTCTTCATTTTGCTTCAGCTGCTTGTAGATTAACCCTTTTAGCAGCAACAGCAGCAGCCTCTGTGCGCATAAACAAAGGAGAATCTCATTGTTGATGAATCTCTTCAGTGTCCCCCTTTCAACAGCAGTCTCAGTGTCCCTCACTTCACTCAACCATTTTGCTTGTGCAGAGAACTTGAACTTATCGACATGTCTATATCTATATTTCATTTTTCTCTGCTTTTTCTGCCCACAGTTGTTGAGCCTGTTTCTGCAATCCCCATTTTCTCTATTGAGAACTCAGAAACTTGCTAAAGCTCAAGTTACTTAGAGATTTATATTCTAGGTATAGAGAAATTACTTGATACATGATTAAGATTTATAAATAGCTCATTGTAAATCAAGCTGCATTATAATTTCAAATAAAGTATATTCCATAAGTAACTTTGGCGCAATTCCTGGTAGATAGCTTATTGAAATAATGAAAAAGACAGATGACATGAAGAGTCGGTTGATTCTTAGCTATTCTCTTATAGTTACGTATGTAATTAGAATTGCAAATATCAAATGGCTTTCAATTGTGTTATTGTATTATTTAATTGATTTTTATTATTATTTATTTTTTAGTTTTAATTATCATAATTTTTAGTGTTCTATAATTTATTAAAATACAATTTTATAAAATTAGTTTTAAATGACTTGGAGTTTATATATTAAATTAAATTTTGTTTGAGATTTGCCATAAAGAACTGAATTAAGAAACAAATAATTGGAATTCATTATTTTTAATTTATTTGTATTAATTTAATTACTTAATTAGATTTTATATATTTGATTTATTTTAAATTTATATAATATTTATTCAACTAATACTAAACATGTAGTTATTATAACATTTATTATTCATATTATCATGATCAATATAACGAAATAACCTTAATCATATTTTGATAAGAGATCAATCTCTGTTGATATTTCAATTTATTTATTTTGAAGTTGACGTTCTTAACGAACCCCCTAAGCCTCGATTAACATTTCTTGTTCAGGTCTTTGCTTTCTAGTTTCTCGCAATGCCTTGAATAGGATACCCAATGCCCAATCCGCTCAAGTCATAACACGCATTAGTTTATCTGCTCGCTGCCTGGTTAACATTACAGTACTTGAGCTAAACCAGGCTTTATGGTTGCCTGGCTGTCGGTTGCCGGGTTGCCGGGTTGCCTGCCCGCTGCTATGGATCAACAGCCACTCTTCACCTCTGCCGTGGACCACATGTGGTGTTTGTTGTGCACACACACAAACACACAACCACGCACACATAGATAATACTTTTGCGAATTTCTCTTCATGTTCTGGCAAATGTTTGCCATTTGACAACAGCAGCGGCAGCAACTCTAGCTCGAGCTTGATATCGGACTCTGTCTGCGGCTCCGGTGTTTTCTCCAATCGTTGCTGCTGATCTTTGGGCTTTCGAGGCTCGGCAACATTTCTATTATTTATACCAGTTGAGCAACAGCAACAAACTGTTTCGATGCTCTTACACTTTTCACACTTTCCATGTAGCAATTAAATATATAATTTGTTTAACTTGTTTCGTGTCAAAACTCATGAAAATACATCATAATAATAATGTTATTCAAGGAGCGATGGGATGCTACATAGCTGAATCCGATTAATTTAGGTGCAAAAGAGTTTTGTTTCAGATTTCACACTTGATATGGAGAAACCAGTTGGGAATTTTTAAAATTCCGTTTGCTGCCACTTAAGGGCAGTTCTAGGCTAGATTTTACTTCCGACAGCAGACCTTCAGAGAGATATGTATGTCTCTGTATATATGTAACTGGTTATCGAGTAGATCTTCAGAGCTCTTTTTGCTCGGCTGGGCACGATTTTGATTGAAAGGCAAATAAGCTGCCGTTTTAATGAAACAACAACAATCCGGAGGAAGGCAAGCAAATGAAAATCCATTTGATGACAATGACAGCGACAACAACAACAACAACAACAACAAAGCGCATAAATCATTTTGCGTAGACAGCAAATGCAAATCTTTGCAGATTAAGACAAAAACAATGCCGTATGTATAAACGAGCAGACAGCTGAAAATAAAATTAAAACCTAAACCTGTCAAATCCACGCTATCAAATAGATAAGCGACGTCAACTCCAGTGTCTATCGTATATCGAATATGGTATACACTGAGCACTCAGCTCCGCTCTAAGCTTTGACCGCATCGCATCTGAGTGCGTTTCCACTGTTCGCGAATCGCGATAGATATGAGTGTGTATGTATTCGTGTGTATGTGTGTGAGTGTGTGAATATTTGTTTTAATTAAATGCCAATCGATGTACGTAATTGCAGGCACATTAGGCAAAACTATCGGCATGCCAGACGTGAGTATTATCTGCCTTAATTGAAATCAAAGCTGACATTAATTGACTAAACCGATAAGCTGGCAGTTGAAAGTTGTTTTGTTTTTGTTTTTGCCCAGAAGCCTATCCATGTAACTTCATATAAATATGTAACTGAATAGCAAAAGTTTTGCATGCTGCATGCATCAAAATAATATCCAAACAATATGCAGCAACAGCTACTATTAGTCTCCCAAAATACCTTACAATGTTATCTATGGAAGTAAAAAATAAATATATATTATCAGAGTAAATATATTAACCATTAAAATATTAAAGTAAATTTCTTGCATATGATATAAGATTCAAATTTTAATTGCAATTTGATACTATTTGTACATTTTTTATTTAGCGGATGCCTTCGCATATAAAATAACCTATTATAAAATCTTTACTAAATAAAACCTGTTGATCTTTAAGAAAAGCAACTGCAGCTGACGTCAATTATCAATGCCAAACGGACACAACAATAAACCAAATACTCAAAAACTGATATGTTATTAAAATTAACCATTTTTATAATTACAGTAATTACCATTATTATTGTTATTATCACAACAACAAATAAATAAAATAAGAAAAAACAACAGTAAATTGCGTTGCCTTGATAGCTACCAATAATTTGGCAAAAATGCCATAAGCTAAGGTCTCTCCCCTAAAAAAATATAATCCTAACATTTGCATTTGAACAAATTTTGCAATTGAAGGTCACTTATACATATACACTTATATGAACGTGAACGAATAATAGCAATACATATATTTTCGTTATGGTAATTAAATGCGGCACAAAATAACACAAATTTCGTATCGCTCTAAGCTTGAGAAGTCCGATTCAACTTGAGAGCACTAAAACAACAAATTTGTTACTAAAGGTCAATGGATATGGTTTAACTTGAACTATTTCCTATGGGGCGTTGCTGAATACCTAAACATCTGCAGATACTGCATGAACATATGATGGAATAATTTAAAGCCAATTAAGTTAGGGATAAATAAATATAAAACTCAATCAATTTTGGTATATTCAAATTGAAGAAAAAAAGAAAAAGAATTGCAAAACACCTAAATACTTATTTTATAACTCTTTCTGTCATATTCTTGGAAGTCAAGTGCTTCACACATCCCACACAAAGGCATATTTGTTCATTTTAATCAATATTCGTTTCGTGCAGCTTTGTAAATTAATCAAAATTGTAATTAATTGGCAAAATTGCATATATTGAATAATGCACTTTACGGCTTACAACGATTTATAATGCTTTGCATTTGCCGATGCAAATCGCTGTCGCCAACGTGCAAATTGTCTATCGAATAATGCCACCGGGTATTCGAGTCAATCTAAGCGTGTACGAGTGTGAGTGTGAGTGTGTGTGTGTGTGTGTGGGTTGCAATTAGAAGGTCGCTTGTGCGCGCTCGGTCTATAAATTCCAAATTGCCATTAAGTTGCCTTTTGAATGGGCTATTAAGCTTTGTTTCCACCGGAGAACAATTGAATAATGAAATTCTATTCTGCAAACAATTCAAATTTATGTTGTAGTTGGTGAAGTTAGTCTCGGTTGTAGCACTAACCATGCCATGTGTTGTATGGTCCAAGTTTACGACTCTCCGAGTGCGTCATTATTTACACGATAGTATTATTATTATCTCAGCATGCAATCGTGGCGTGCAATTAGAAAATTTATCGATTTTCAAATAGTTGCTATTCATGTATGAAATCTATCATTTATGCCCATCTCTATGATGCTGCTGTTTCCGTTCCCTGCCCCTATCTCTCTCTCTCTCTCTCATTCTCATTCTCTCTCTTTCACTTTTGCACATGCACTCGGCTGTCCCGTTGCCCATCTGTGTTTGCTCGTGCATGCAACAGCATTTCATGCAAGAATTCTCAAGCCTGAGTTCGTGCTCTTGGCCAGATGCACTCATTAATGCATAATTGTACACAATTAGCTGTGAGCCAACTGCGACGGAGATTAGGCCACGGGGCAGGGGCGCAATCGTTGAGCTAATGGCGATGCTGGAAATTGCCAATCAATGTGAATATTGCAACAATTTGCATAAGCCCCAAAAACCGCAACGAACTTTCAGATAGCTCCAGATACTCGAGCAATTGTTTGTAATCGATATCTGTGAGTACAAATATGTATTCCAGTACGAGTACAAGTACGAGCACTCGGACTGAGTACACACACTCAGCCTCAGTCAGGTACTTGTATTTGCTCTGGTTTTCTTTTTATTATACTCTGTTCCCAAAGGGAAAAGAGTATATTGATTTTGTGCAATGTCCATGAATGCAATAGTTTGAAATTCGGACCACATACTCATGTATGCTTCCGAATTATAAAGTGTAAAAATTTTCTCGATCCGCCCACTAGGGGTGTGGAGAATCGGAAAATGCATGCGCCCGTATGCCAGTAATCATACTAGTAGATGAGCTAGAGAGTTGCAATTTGGAATGTATACTCGCAGTGACAACACAAGTTCAAAAATCTATGGCGCATATATCTACGCCCATTGGGGTCGTAGCAAATCGGGAAAACATATCTTCTACAGCTTTAAAGCTAGAAAGCTGAAACTTGGCATGTGAGCTAATGTTATGATTCTATGACGATGAAAAAGTTATATGTCTATTGCCAAAATATTTCTTTTGTTAAATATTTGTTAAATAACAGAACAGAGTATCACGTAAATGGCTGCACCCAACTGCAACGTTCTTACTTGCTTTTATTTTATTTTTTTTATGTCGCCACAAAATGCAACGCGTGAGCGATTTTCCCTGCAACGTTGTTTGTTTAAACTTTTAACGCTTTTCAGCATGACTTGATTTTGGGGCGTTCGCAATACCAATAACAACAACAACAACAACAGTGAGAGCAATAGCAATAACGACGTTGAACTCGTTTTCCCACGTTGGAAATTCTTCAATTTGCATGCCACAAATGCGCAATCACAACTGACACCTTTTCAGATGTCGATAGATACATGTAATACACTCACTTCAGATACTCGTATTTGTGTCAAGTATTTTTATTTATTTTTTGCTGAAAAGTTTATTTTCTTTAAAGCTAACAAGCGTGTATTAAAAACATCAAAGACAAAGTGATAATTAAATAATCTTAAAGACTAAATCAAAATTATTTTAAGCAGATTTAATTTATTCACTCATTTGTGTTTTAGGCTTTCAATTTCAAATCTAGTTCTTATATTCAATTGAAATTGAAATTTAAAGTATCTAAATGCATTTCAGCATCTACAACATATTTAATAATACAAATTAGAAATCAAGATATAGAAAACTATCCCACGTTCCCAAAATCAAAATAAAATATGTTTACATTCACTGGGAATCAGTGAATTGAAAGCTAAAAATCATTAAGAAAACAATATCTACTTTGGGGACATGCCTAAGCTGTAACCGAAAATTGGCAAAAATGGTACGGATGCTATAAATAAACAACAACCGCAAAAAAACAACATAAATACGTTTAAGTACATTGAAAAAGCGTGTGACAAAAGTGTAGAAAACAAAAAATCATTGCGAATAAAATAAACAAAGCACAAAACAAAATTTATAAAAGAAATTTGATGTTGAAATTTGTTAGACAATTTATGAATGGGAAAATAATTTTGGATGTTGCTAAATAACGTTTACTGATAATACAGATACGAAATATTCATTTGAGTCAGTGGATTTAATTGTATAATAGTTCCGTTAGCGCGACTGGCTTAACTGGTTCACTTCACTCCCTCGCGTGCTGCTTCTCTTTCCGGCTGCCACGAAATCCGTGTCAGAATTGTTTTCAAAGTCAAAGTCAAAACCGGACCTCGCCAACACATGAATATTTAAGCGAAAAATCGTCTTTTAAATTTATTCAAATTTAAATGCGCTACTTAATTACAGCGCTTGAATTTACGTGGTCAATGTGGACGCCGCTGAAGACATTCAATGAAATCACGGGTTCAATCAACTCCACAACTTCAAAATCCATTAATCCATAGATAAACAACGGCAAAAACAAGCAACTTAAGCCATATCACTGACACTATGATAAATGCGCCTTGACTCATTAAATCAAACCAAAAACTGGTGATTTTTTTTTTGCCAGTTTTTTGTTCAAAAATATTATTTTTATTTTTAGTGAGAGTGGCCGTGGCTTTTGAATTTTTCAGCTCTTTGTCGTGTGGCATAGGCAAAACATGTTTTATGTTAATTAGTCTCTTTTCACAGTTTTTTTCACCCTTCATCTCTCTCTTCTCTCCTGTCTCTCTATCTCTATCTCTCTGTGCAAAACCATAATTAAGTTGTATATCCCGTTCGTTGGAAAAATTGTTGATTCCATTTGC
The DNA here is from genome assembly GCA_030914335.1 of Drosophila borborema. Classification (NCBI taxonomy): domain Eukaryota; kingdom Metazoa; phylum Arthropoda; class Insecta; order Diptera; family Drosophilidae; genus Drosophila; species Drosophila borborema. The sequence continues at coordinate 2,500,827 of JAUESP010000304.1, read as the reverse complement.
GCTTTAATCTCATTTGGTGTAATGTATTTGCGGATCACAAGAGATTTATTATCATGTGTGCTTTATACTTATAAGTATATAGACAAATATGCTTGTTTATGGGTATTTTTGAGATTTTGGCAACAAACACTAACGGCGACCACGACATTGGACATAATACTTATTAATGGGTTCCGTTCGAAGGTTGATTTACCGACTTTAAGCAAATCTAGGTTAGGGCATTTGCTAAAAATAATTGGATTATTGTTGAAAAATGATGAAAAAATAAATATATCATGTATGACATAGTTTATTGACTTGCATATCTTTGTATTTAAAATTTAAAAAGATACACATACTTAACTTTGAAAGTAGTAAATAAACTAGAAAATAAACTAAAGAAGTTCAAAAAGATTTCTTAGCCACGATCTGTAGCAACCAAAGTCGCAAGTATAGTTGAAGGGAACCAGTTCCTTTAAGGTTCATTGTGAACCGACTCTTCAATTATTTACATATATGTTAAGTATTGTGAACCGACGTTTGCGTCTTTCCTAATAATTTTCGATTCGTTAAGATGACTTTGGACAAAACTTCAATAAATTAACTCATCAATTAAATTTTTAAACAATAAGTTAAACTTATTGAAAACAATTTTTGAACACTTTCAGTTTGGGCATAGAGTATACATAGAATCATTTATGATGCACTTCTGTGAATCTTAAAATAATGGAAACAATATTAATATTTTGTTGTTTCCCTCTGCATTTATTTTTTTAAATTGCATATAACATACTTCTGGGTGTATTTGATTATTGAAGAGGGGGATTTATTTTTATGACTGGTACGTGCTCTTCGCCTGGTTCTTGCACAGTGAACCAGTTTTGTGATGTCCGATTTCTGCGTATCGTTTAAGTTGCATATATGTACATATTTAAACGCTGTCAGATAACTCAACTGCTCGTTGCACTGTTGCACATTTCAATTGGTTGCCGCCGCGCAAAGCATTTGCGAAAATGCATTCATCAGCATAATTAAGTCGTCAATAACTGCCCGACGTCTGCTTATGTATGAGTGTGTATGTGTTTGTGAAGTGGACAATTTATGTCATTAGCAAACGAACGTGCAGAAGGCCTTCGAAACTCCACTTGGACTCGTCTGCCACATTGATTTATTAGGTAGTACATGTGGCATGCCCATGCTAAACTATATATGTATTGTATATGTTACATAACCGGCAACAGTATGTACCGTTACTTGCCTTGTTAATGAGCTCACATCTTAGCTTAAGCAAGAGAGAGAAAGAGAGAGGGAGGGAGAGATATGTGCTCATCTGTGGGCCAAGCACGTAAGCAGCTATCTCGCTCACTCCAATGACGACCCCAAGAGGGACAGACCAGACCCAGAAGCACAAAGAAATGTGCATATTAAGATAAGAATGTAATAGTCAGACACAGCAGATCAACAGCCGGACAACTGCACAACTGCACAGCCGGACAGACCGACGACAGTGGCCGCCAAAAGTTTGCGGCCAAGGAATGCCAACAGTTTCAGTTTCGGGCATGTACCATATACAACATGCACTCACAACTTGCAACTGGTTCGTGATGCCAGGCAAAAGGTGGAGAGACAGATTCTAGGCTTTGTCTGAGTCGTCAGTCTGGTTTCTGTATCTTTTTTTTTCACTTTATTATTTTTCGTATGGCATCGTTTTAAGCTCTGAAATGGGTCAATTTAGTGACAAGCGATGGCGTTGCGATCCAATGCCACTCTACAAGACATAGTCTACCATCTAACAGCTAACAAGCGGACAGCGACAAGCTTCTCTTGTTGCTGCATCTTGCACAGACTTGACACATAATAATCATTGTAAATGGAGTTTCTTTTATCTATGTTCAGGTATTTTAGAGCTACAGTGGCTCTTAGTTAGGACTATATAAATAGAGAAATAGAAAAGAATTCTTTTATAATAATTATGATAATATTCAATATAAAATATATCTTGAAATTTTGTAAAATACAAAAATATATGACTCAAATTTATTAAATTAAACTAAATCCATTAATTACATTCTTTTAGCATATAAATCCATCTTTAAATTTTCTAATAAAAAATTAAATAAATTAATGTATTATGTTTATTTTAGCAAATTGAAATTTATATTTTAGTGAAGTTATTTGATCCTAATTCAAATTCATATTATTTTTCCAAATTTAGTTAGAAAATTATTTTTTTTATTTTACTGTTTTTTTTTTATTTTAATATTCTCAAAAATTCATTTCAATACAAAAAAAAAAAAAAAAAAAAAAAACAATGATAAAATATACAAACAAAATGTTTGTACCAAACTTAGTGCTTTTATAATATATTATTATTATAATTAAACTTTATCTTTGCCTATGTCAAATGTGAATCACTTATAGTCGTATCATTAGTTTCCTCCTTGAATTTCATACAACTTCCAGGAAACAAATGTTTTTATCGCATAATAAAATATATATATATATATATATTACAGATTCAAGACCATTATATAAAAGTACTCAATTTTATCAACCAGCTATGGAGAACTTATATAGTGGTCTCCACGTTCGCCACGATAAGTGAAATACTCAAGATAAAAGTTTTATCATGGCAGATATTTATGCTGGAATTATGGTTTATTTATAGGTAATTTAAACTTCAGGTAGGCGTAACAAAAGAGAAACTATGTTAAAATATCTATATATTTATCTATCCACCCACAGCTTTGCACTCGGACTTTGGTGTAATCAATTAAGTTGGAGAATTATGGAATTGTCGAGGGCAATGTCGGTTGCCATTGTCTGGCGTAGGCGGAGAGTGACCAGAGTGCATTGATATACCTACATAGCTTTCCCAGCTCAGATATATATTTTATTGCATTGCTTTGGGTAGAGCAAGAGGCGGAAACTTCAAGGCGTAAATAAATTAGAGCAACATGACCAGCAACTGAATGGCTTAACTTATCAATCGAACAATTATATTTGGTATACAGCGCTTGGCTTGGCTTGGCATGGGCAAAAAAAAAGGTTTCCAAGCCATCCACTCGCTTTGGCTAGCACGCAAACGAGTCACGAATCTAAGAGACTCTAGAGCAAAAGCTGCCAAAAGATTGGGCCAGCTGCTTAAGCCCAAAGATGATGCCAAGCCAAACGCCTTTTTCTTACTTATTAATATAACCCACTTTTATGCTCGTGCCGCAGTTCAATAACAAATTTAGAGTCTATAAAATGAAAGGATAACATTTGAAAAGAGAGTTATCAAATGAATGCAATCAATTGCAGTCGCTTTTCCATAATATGAAATATGAGAGAGTCAAAATGTTAATTAGATAGATAAGACGAGCTATTGAAAACGTTAAGTCTGAACTTTCCATTTAACAGGATGGAAAAAGTGGAAAATCTTAATTGTGATGATATTTGCACATTATGGATATATATTTTCATTATTTTTATTTATATTATTAATATAATTCACCCTCATAATATCAGTTTACTTAACCCATTCTTATTAGAATTGAAACGGATATTTTCAAATGAATCAAAAATAAACTAGCACATTATTGAACATGACTCTAGTTCACGGCTCATGGTTCGCGATTCATCATACATCAAGTTCGATTTTGTTTGCTAGGTCAGGTTTATGCTACTCATATTGCATACACAATATGAAACCACGTCAGTATTCGATACCAAAAGTGGCGAGGAATGATAATATACGAATATAAATATATGTAAATAAATTTAATTGAATTTACCTAACTGCTTTTTTTGTAGTAATTTGATTTAACTTACCTAGCGTAATTCCTGAAATGATTTGTTAGTCTTTATACAGCAAAAATGTTTAAAGAAATCCAAGAAATAAAGTTACTTTCTTCACACAGACACAAAATGTTTACTTGAATAATTACTATTCTTTGCTGATCACTGACAACTTTTATTTATGTCTAAAGGTATAGCACAAGGCGTTATTAAAACATGGTTAGACAGTTGTTATATACTATTAATATTTTATAGATTTTAAATGCTTGTCAAAATCATAACAAACGGAAAATATCGCACACAAATATGCCACGACGAGCGCGTCGAAAACGAACGAGCCTGAAACTTCGACTGAACCTCAACCGGAGCTGAGCTTCAAACTTTGAGCGCGTGAGCGGGTACAAACAAACTCACACATACGCTCTGTTCAATCGCTCGCATATTCTCTCGACCTCTCTCTATCTCTCACAGTTTCTACTTTGTTGCGCTTGTCTGCCTTTGTGTTAGTGTACGTGTGTGTATGTATGTGTGGGAGTGTAAAACCAGTTTGCTTGAGTTTAACTGCTTGCCACATGTGGCAAATGTGTTTGTTTGCTTGTTGCTCTTGCCTTGCCGATCTACCCCTTTTTTCGTCCCTCTCACTCACTCTTCTGTATTGCGATCTCTTGGTTTCTCTTGCTTACGTTAGCGCTCAGCACGTTTTTTACTGCCTTCGCCAGCAACTTTTTAAATTAAAAGCCAGCAAGCGACGTTTTTTCAATTCTTTTCTTTTCGGTGTTCTCTGTTTCTGCTTCTACTTCTTTTCTTCTGCTTTGTTTGTCACATAATCAAAACAAACGCGCTTTTCGATCACGATGCGTTCGTTCTTTGCTTTTGTTTTTATTTCGACTTCTGGTTGTCCCTGTCGTTGTTGTCGCCGTCTCATTCGTTACTTGCGTTTTGTGCCTACGCCGCTGCTCATTAACTTTTTACAGCTACTGTTTCTTCTCTCTTCATACGAAGTACGTAATTAATTTGATGGCCCCGAATTGTTAGAGGAGCGCACATCACCAGCCGCCCAGATAAGCCCCCAACCTCGAAGCTCCAAACCCAACGTGCCGCGCTCCATGCGAGGCAGTCGTAAATTGCCTTGCGTCAAATCAAATTAGTTTCAGAGTTCAATCTGTCCATCCCAGAGAGCATTAGCAGTTGATTTTTGTGTATGCTCGCCGGAGTCTTTATTAGTTGGTTATCTCTGGGTTTTTGTCTGTTTTTGTCTAAAGCTTGACCTTACCGAGATCTGTTGGTCATTTTAAGATTTCTTTACAGTTAGATGCATGACTTGATAACGGTTAACGAATTAATCGTTTTAAAATTGTAATTTTAGTTTGTTTATTTACAAGTTGCCTTTGTTTTAACTAACTAACTTTGTTCTACATCCGATTTTGCCAATGTTCCTTTGCCAGATGCTCCCAGCTCGCAATTCTAATGCACAGTTACAAGTGTGTGTGTTTGTATAAGTGTGCGTATGGACTACATATGTATGTATTCCATATGTGTGCATGTAAAGTAGTTACGTTCGTAAACGCTTAGCTGGTTTGGGATCGTTTTTAGCTGTGCCACATTTATGTAGATTTTGTTTGGTTTAAGTAAACATATCTTATCTAGTGGTGCCACCCACACACACAGGCCGCTTGAATAAGGTGGGCTGTGGATGCGCATTGCCGTCTGCTGCAACTAGAGATGTGCGATGTGCGTTGCGCAATTTGATGGGTTGGTCACGTGACACGAACCAGAACTAATCGAAGAAAAGTCGAGTGCATCTCCGAAAAGTCACGCCTTGTGGCTCATAAAAACAGCTGAAACCAGTTAAATTAAAGTACAAGAAATACAAGCGACCCACGTCAAGAAAAAAGGGACATGCTGAACATAAATGCAATTGAGAGACATGGCCATAGGATATGCAACATACGACAGGCCACAGCGGAGCTTTGGATGAGCCGAGAGCCAGGCTCCTGACAACCTGCAATCAAGCGCCAGAAGGCAGCCAAGCAGCCAGACAGCCAGCCAGCCAGCAGAGGTTGCAGTCTGGGCCCATCATCGGCATTCTGCATGCAATCGCGTAGGCAACAAACGTCATTGCAACAATGAGGCGACATTTGTGCGAGGGGCTTTAACTTAAATTATGCGTCAAGCAAATAAGGTCTCCACTCGTCAGTCGCCACTCGGTAGTCGCCATAATGATGCCAATGCATGGCCCATAATCAAGTTGCCCCTTGTACAAAGTCATGGTCATATTGGTTGTTATGGCTGCTGTCTTTCCCTGCTGAGTCATCAACCAAAGAACAACCACAGAAATCAATTAAGTCCGAAACACTAAGGCAAGCCACATAGAGCGCATCTAGACTTTGGCAAGCCAACAAGTTTTCAAGCGGCAGCTGTTTTTTATCAAATCAAGCGCGTGCCACAAGCATTTCTGCACCTGTGGCACCTTCCATGTGGTTTAATATTTCGTTAAAGCGACAATTTAAGTGCTAATTTTTAGCCAAAACAGCTGCGTGCAAGCAGAACACGAGCCAAATTTTTAAAAAGGGGAATAAAACAAGCCGAGATGCGCATATTAAACTGGTTGCAGGATGATGCCCACTAAATTGGGTTTTGAAGTTGCTGTCAGTTCGTTCGGTCAGACAGCGCTTGGAGTCGGCTCAGCTGCTGTTGTTGCCTCTGCTGAGGCTGGTAAAAACAAACACAGAGAGGTCTTGGGGGGTTCAACTTTTCAATTCAGTGTGAGATGGAACATCTCCCATTAGACGTAATCGTGGCGCAATTGTCGTTGATTACTGTCGTCCGTTTTTCTTGAGCTCTTTCTCAGCTGGCGTGCGAATCTTCATTGAGTCGATGACAATTGCTGATGTCAGCAATTTATTTGGATCTATATAATAACAATTGTGTGTGGTTAACTGTTACTTGCTCTAATTTTGCAAGTACTAAACTTATGATTTTTAAATTAAGATAAAGCACTGCAATATTTGTAAGTTATGGCAAATCGAAATGGAATACAAAAAAAGTCTTTCAATTGAAATAACGCGCCTAACAATCATTATCGAGCTGAACCAGTATTTATTATTTGTGGCCAACTTATTTTTATCGAAATGTTATCGAAAGTGCTTAAACCATAATATGAATTGGTGTTGTAAAATACCAAAGTAGAAGAAGCAGCTGAGGGCTCATAACAAATTCTGTAAACAAATATATTATTAATACCCAGAACATAATGAGATCCAACAATGGTCAAGAAATCGGTCAGCGTTATCGGGTCATTAACAGCAACAAGAAATTGAAAGTAATGCAGAGAGCCGTTGCACCAACAGTCCACAAAATGGGCAACAACAAACGAATTATCCAAACAAAACTGAAGCAAACAAATTTGTTGGCTCAACCAGAAGATTACCAGGAGGAGGACATGTCCCAACTAAGTGATATGGAATTCATGACAGAATCAGAGGCAAGCAGACATCATACACTATGCAATTTAAAACTAATCACATAATATATCTCCATAGATGGAACACGTCGACAAAGAGAAACATGCACTGAAGACGTTGACATCTACAATACGACCACTGCTTCAACTCTTTTCGGATGACTCCTGCTCACCTAACAATGCAGATCCTGCCATTCACAGTACAGCTTCCCTGGATACAAATCAGAACAACCAACAACAGATTGTGTATAAAAATATCAGCCTTTCGTCTGAAGAGGAAGAGGAGGAGGATGAGGAGATGGTGGAAGACGAAGGGGATGTATTGGCAGACAAAGTCTCATTACATGGCGATCATAATGAATTTATAGATGATGCAGCCCAAAAGGTACCCGATCATAAACCTATCCGCCCAAGATTAGACAGTCTCAGTCGATTCGAATGGACACCGAAATCAACAAATATATTTCTGGATCTATGGGAGAAGAATTTAAAAGATTTACGAGGCCCACGAAAAAATGCACTCATACATAAGGAAATGGCCGAAGAAATGAGCGAATATGGACCTAGTCATAAAGAGATCAAATCAAAAATGGACAACATGTCAAGGAAATTCAAGTATGTTCCAATAAAATGATTTAATATATATTCATAATTCCTTTTCTATACTAGGTTAGAAGTACAGAAGATTAAAGCTGGGAATTCTACGAATTGGCAATACTTTAAAAGAGTGCAATCCTTGTTAATTGGAACGCCCGCAGTCGATTTTGAAGAAATTATATTTGATAATACAGGTGACTGGGTTAAATAAATAGATTATTTTTATTTAATTCATAAACAAATCTTAACACAGAGTCGTCGACATATTTCAATGCGGACAGCAGTGATGAAGAACACGAAATCCATAGCAATTCATTTGCGGATAAGGAATCGGAGCCGCAACCTATTCCCACAGCCGAGACTGACCACGCCCCAGGAGAAGAAATAGAAGAGCAAGATCATATAGATGAGAAAGTAGAGCGACCACCGTCAAGTTTTTCAAGATCGGAGAGGGACGATTATTATAACACATCAAGAGAAGATCCCACAAGTCGTATGTTGGATATTGAAGAAGAAAAGCTAGTAATTGAGAAACAGAAACTACAGGTCATGAAACATATTTCTCGAGAGCTAACGTCTATAAGTAAAACGTTAATCGAATTGCTGCGGAATGCAAAATAATATAATAAATTAAGCGATTTTTTAAAGACTTTTATTAGAAAACAATTTTTTATTTAATATTTTAAGTATTTTTAAAATTTAAATCTCTAATAATAAAAATAGTGTTAATATTAACATAGTATTTTTAGTATTTGTCTTGCCATCGTATTATTTCGTTTAGTAGGTACGGTCACACTAATTAACACGCTATGGCAAAGCCAATAAAACAAGCGATGTTTATAATAAATGTTCAGGAAGAAGAAGCCAAGTGTACTGAATCACAATTGGATATATTACTCAAAATCCATGACGGCCAATACAGGCTAGTAAAAAAGAAAAAACGCAGTTCCGTGTGGAATGTGTACAGGGAAATCGCCCGTGCGGATGGCACTAAACTAAAATGGAGATACTATTGCTTGGGCTGCAAGCGTGTAATGCAATCAACTGGAGGCACTACATCCAATCTGCGTATTCACAAATGTCATGTGCGATACCTGAAGCAGCACGGCAAGGATGCAGAATCACCGAAAAAAACGCATATCCGCAACAGTGAGCAAAGGATAGCCATGACATCAAGGAAACGTCAAAATCAAACGTACGACGATTTCAACTATACGAGGGCCCCAGCAGAATACACCGATGAGGAAGACTATGACGAACTCAACATCACACCTGACACAAATGTAGAGGTGAGTGCTGCCATTGAGAGGAATGAATACATTTCTAATATGTAGACCCTTTCAATAGATTGAACCAATTGGCTCACAGGAAGCAAATAACACGCCCAATGAGAGACCACTTATTAAGTTATTCTCAGAGGATGAGGTCTGGTCACCCGAAGTAACCGAAGAACATCCAATAGAGATAGATAATATAACTGAAGATGTATCGATGGACTTCCGTAAGGAGACAATCTGTCCCAATTCCTCTAACGAAATACAGATTGATGCCACTGCGATCTCTGAAGCGGAAAGCTATGCCCGAGCCTGGGCCCACTCATTCCTTAAATTGAGCGAAGAGCAAAAATTCTATGCGAAGCGTTCGATTGATGAGCTTCTGGTATTGGGCAGATTGCAACGTCTAAATATCTCAACGGTCACATCGCTGACAACCAACTTATAAGGCCCGAATTATCAACTATTAAACATGACTAACAAGCTTAATTTAATTAATTTCTATATAATAAAATAATACCTTGAAGATGTAGAATTCTCAAAATATAACTGACTTTTTGTTCAGCCTAAAGCTTCATTAATATTATGCTTGCTCTGAACTTAAAGGAAAATGAAACCGAATTAGTGGATGAAAATAAATACTAATAATTCTGAGGCTAATTTAAGCAGAGATCGATTCTATAAACATTTATAAGTCATTTACTCTATATTATAACCCAATAAAAAAAAACATTTTTTCATATTTTTCAATTTTTTTATTTTTTCCAATATATTTTTTAGTTTTTTTTGTTTGTTTTTCTTTGTTGCATTTTGCAATTTGTATATACTTTTCTTTGCTGTGAATTACAAACTGTTTCCTCTCATCTGCTTTCGCTCGATGTTTCGTGTACATTTGCGGGGCATATATTGAAGTTTCTCCTGATCTGAATTTTATTATTACAATTAAATACGACTTTCAGTATTGAGAGCTTACGTATTTCAGATGTTTCACAATGATGGGACAATCAATGAGGCGTATGTATATATGCATGTATGTATGTGTGTGTGTGTAACATAAATGAATTTTTTTTAATGTTAGGATTTTTGGTCAACATCTTTGATACGAAACTCTAAAAATTGAAAGCTGGTAAACAAACACGCACAACAAAACTTTCATGTAAAATTACAAATTCAAGATGTTCAAATAATTATGTTTTTTTTTTTTTTTTTTTATCTTTGTATAAATATGTGTATAAATATAGATATATATATATATATATATATATATATATATATATATATATATTTATGTATATGTATATATGCATTTTGTTTGCCTCTAATATACGCATGTTAGGCTTCTGTGTCTATAAAGTTTATTGCTTGCCTTCGCTGATTTTATAATACAATTTTAAATTTATGCAATATTTTTTTGCCATGCACACACATTAATATGGTATATCAAATATATCATTGAATTGAATTTGAAGTTATAGGTTTTTGCGTATTATTATTTTTTTTTTTTTTTGTTTTTGTTTTTTGGTTTGTCATCATTTGTAAATTTTACATTTTGGTTTTCCTGTTGCTTGTCCCAGATGAAAACAAAACATAAATTATGCGCCGGCCCATTTACAAATTTTTATACATGGACGAAATTTCATTTCCATCTACTGCTGTTGATTATTTTTGTTTTTCGTGTTTTTGTTGTTGTTACTACTGCATTCGTAGTTGGTATTATAGTTGATGTTGTTACTGTCTAATGCAGCAGTTGCTTTTGCCTGTTGTTGTTGTAGTAGTTTTTGACGTTTGACTTTTTTGTTAAGTTTCTTTTTTTCTTTTGTTTAAGCGGTGCTTTCTGTTGTTGTATTTTGCAGTTCTTGAGCGCCGTTCTATGAGAGGGGGTCGGGCATTATGTCAGATATTGAAATAATCATTAGAAATAATAAAAAGAAACAATAAAATTAACATCGATGGAAAATGTTGGAATAATTTGTATGGGGTTAACACATTTCGTTGCATCAGGTTGTTAGCCCCACAAATAAATCTATGTACAGATACATATGTAACGTTAATTCAGCGGCGCGCTGTTACATGCATTCTAAATGAAATGTTAAGAACCAAAAAGCCTCTTATGTTAACACCTAAACATATATTATATATATGAATATATAAATATATTTAGGTGTGTGTATGTGTGTGTAAGTGTTTGTTAGTGGTTAATTATGAGCACTGTTTAATGCATTATTCTCGTTAGTTTGTAGTTGCCGTCACCGAAAGCCACGCTGTTGTTGTAGTTATTGTTGTTTTACTTGCAGTGCTGCTTGTTGTTAAAGATGTAATAGTTCTTGTTGATGTTGATGTTGTGGTTGTTATCGTTGGTGTTTGTTTGCTTTTGGCTTTTAGTTCATTACCTGCTGTGACTGTTGCTCCATGCCACCGCCGCCAGGTCCATTAGGCTTACGATTTTGACGACGCGGACGGAACGGCTGACGTGGCGGTCCTTGACCACCTTGGACTAAAATATTTTAATTGCAAAATTAACATTCCCTTGATAATTTTCGTATTGCGAATACTCACTGTACTCGCCACCATCACGACGCGGCGGTGGTCCGTTGCGTCGGAAGAATCGTCGCTGGGGTCCACCAACGCCGCCACCACGACGTGGCTGTCCATCGCCGCCTCGCTGCAGACCATCTGAATTGGAATCATGAACGCCAGGTTCAGCGCTGCCATCGCCGCCACCTAGGACACGGCGTGTCTGACGCGGATAATAGTTGTTGTAGCGACGTTGTCCGGGTCCACCGGGTGGTCCGCCGCCACGAGGACCACCGCGTGGGCCACCGGGTGGACCACCAGGGCCGCCACCGGGACCACGACGATAGTTCTGGCGTGGCTGGCGTGGACCCGACTGCATCTGCTGTTGCTGCTGACCATCCAGCTGCTGTTGCTGCTGCTGCTGTGCCGGCGCCATTTCATCGCCTTCATTGTCGCCTTCGCCAGGTTGCTTGCGGCGATTCTTCTTCATCCATGGTCGGAAGTTGCGACGTTTATCAGCAGCGAACTGACTGCCGCGCACCGGCTCTCCAGATGGCCCAGTTACATTGGCCGCCTCGTTGCCCTTCTCGCCAATTACCACATCGAATTCAACAAGTTCACCGTCGCCGACCGAGCGCACCGCCTTCTTCGGATTGTTGCGCGCAATGGCACTCTGGTGCACAAAGACGTCCTCCTTGGTGTCGTTGCGATTGATGAAGCCGTAACCGCTCTTCACATTGAACCATTTCACGGTACCGGTAACTTTAGTGGCTGCAATGAGATTATAAATTGTGAGGTTAAATAGGAAGTAAAATAATATTTCCATTATTTACACATGTCATATAAGATAACACTGAGCTACATTTAAATTTTAATTCTGATTTATTACCATAAAACCTAGGAATGCTATTAATTTCTATCAAAACAACGTTCCCTCTTGTCAATTTCACATGTCGAAAGTTTCTATTGGGTGCTCAAACTACTGTGTATACAAATAAAGTTACCAAAACAATGAACACACACACACTCATGTATATTTAAACGCGCACAATTCACTCTCATTTGGGGTAAGAGAGTGCGCGCACCAATAGACTGAACGCGCGAGCGAGAATAAAGAAAAGAGAACTAGCAGCCAGAACGACGGCTAACAAATTGGGTTGCCAGCATTTGTTCGGTCAGGCGTATGATGGGGCCGCGGGGGTGGACTGTGCCACCGGCAAAAAGTTTTCATTTCGTTTCTTGCGCCGCTTTTCACATGCGGCTGCGGACGAGCCGGCGAATGTGTGAATATGTATATATGTACTGCATACAAAATGGCGGCGCGCGTATATTTTAAGACACGCACACACATACACACACACACACACATAAACACGCACATTTTTCACATATAGCCCGCCGTTCCTTTCATTGCTATTTTGGTAGCACTTGCCATGTGTTTGGATGAATGAAAATGGAAATTGATTTGTACGCTTACCAATTATTTCCTTTGGAGGCGGCGCGGGCTTGCCCTGCACTTGCTGCCCCTCATCCTGCTGTTCTTCCTGGGCCAGCGGCTGCTGCTGTTCAATGGGTAGCTGCTGCTGTTTTTCCGAGTCTGCCATCTTTCTAGCTACGTTCGTTGTTCTTCTTCCTCAAACGCACACACACACACCTACACTTTCGAGCTTCCAAAAATAAAAGCAAGAATAAAGTATCCTCTCCTGATGTTTTGTCCACGGAGTGCGGCAAAGCTTTCGTCTGCTGGTTGCCGCAACTTTGTTTTTTCTTAACTTGAGTTTTGGGCTGCTAATTTCAATTAATCGGCTGGTGTTGGTTCAAGTGCGGTTCGAGTTGTGGCACTCTTTCAACTACCACTTTGATGTTATTTTCGAGTGTGATGTTAAAACACTCACTCGCAGGGTTTTCTTGGCGATTCTATTTTGTTCGCAAGCACAGGAAGTGAAACATGGCAGCTATAGTAAGTGTTGTACAATTTTTCGATTGCTCTAGCACATAGTTGCTTGTGTCCTATCGATATGTGTCAAATATCGTGTGACAGCACGAAATGAGGTGTTTTTATGTTTTTCAGAACTAGTAATTATTCAAAAGTACTCGATATACTTCGATAAATGCAATCATATATTTATTGGTGTCGTTTCGGTCGGCTGTTTATTTCATAAAGCTATTGGGCAATTTGTTTATAATCAATAAATAGAAGAAAAGTAAATACCGTTTGAATACATATATATGCAATTTAAAAACATGTTTGCGTATGTAAACTGCAGTTTTTAGATGTGTGTAGCTTATATTATGGCCGACAACAAGCTGCAATAGTGTTTTTAAACAACATTGTGCTTTTTGGATAAGTAGGTGATTTAACCCAATAAGAAGTGTAGTGAAGTATGAATTTAAAAAAATCTTAGTTGTGTGCATTAAATATCAACGTTTACATTCGTTTTCATTGCTTGCTGGTCAATTAACTGGAATGTGGAGGTGACATCGCCACTTTGCCGTCACATCGTATGATTCTCGCGCGCAATCTGATTGGTCGAGAAACGCTTTTCACGTTTATAAGCGTGTGCATGCGTTTGCATGTGTGCGAGTGTGTGTGTGTATGATATTGTGTATAAGTGTGTGTGCTTGCTATTTGTTTTGATTTGTGCCTGGTGTTATTGCGCCGCTTTGAAATAGAAATTTCATAAACAAAACAATGATTACAGCACAACAATACCCTTTAAGCTATATATTCTTATGTAGGGTAGCATAAATTAATTTATAATCACTTTTCTTAGTGAAAATATTATCAAAGTAAATAAACTATATGTATATTTATTTGCATTATTGGTAATAAAGCTTATAGGGTATATATCAGTCGATCATTAATGAGACTTTTTTAATCAGCAGCGTCTACGGAAAATCAAAACAATAAACACGTCAGCTGATAGAGTTTCAACTATGGACATCGATCCAGCATCGTTGGACATGGAGTTCATGTCCAATACAATGGAAATGTGGAAGGAGGAGGAGGATGCTTTGAGTATAATCAAGGAAATGATACCCTCGGATATGCTGAATACGTTCTTAAATGAAATGGACTTGGATTTAGATATGAACAACTCAACGCCGTTGCTCGAATGCGCTTTGGACATGCAACAACTACCACAGCAATCGCCACCACTGCAACAGCAACAACAACAACAGCAACATGTAAAGAGTGAACACTCTTCTCCGGTACACATCAAGGAGGAATTACTCTCGCAGCAGAGCAACCCATTCGATCCGCCCTTGTACAAAACGGATCCACTAATAGCATCGAACTCGAACTTTAGTTCGCAGGTATTGCCGCAGCTGCTGAAGCCACAGCCTACGACAACTATTCACCACATGGACACCAACCAGCGCTTGCCGTTGGCTTCGCCCGCGCCAACCATTTTGTATACGACAACAACGTGCAACAATGATTTTGTCTATCAGCTACCGGAAACTTCATCGCCGCCACCATCGGCACCAGCAGCTGCAGCTCCATCGACATCTACTCCGGCAAAATCTCCGCATTATGCCAGTAAGAAAATGCCGACCATGTTGCCGGGGGTCAAGCAAAGCTTTCTACTGCAAGCACCTGCTGTAAATACAGCCACATCGCTGATGTACGCCGGTACCAATGCAACCTTATTGACAGCAGCGCCGATGCCCGTGCTGCTCGAGACAGTTGCACCGGCTGCCAGTCCAAAAGCTACGTCTAAGACGGCGCCTGTAGAGCTGGCCCCAGCACCTGCTGCCGTATCTGTGCCATCTGTAGCAGCAGCACCAGCAGCACCTGCTGCTAAGGTCGCCATTCAGCGCGTGCAGCCAAAGGTGAAGGAGGTGAAGCGCTCGGCTCACAATGCGATCGAGCGACGTTATCGCACTTCCATAAACGACAAGATTATCGAACTCAAAAATCTCGTTGTCGGCGATGCGGCGAAGCTGAACAAGTCGGCTGTGCTGCGCAGATCCATTGAAAAGATACGCGATTTGCAAAGGCAAAACTATGACCTCAAATCCGAATTACAGCGTTTGCAGCGTGAGCTGATGGCACGCGACGGCTCCAAGGTGAAGGATCTACTGCAACTCGGCAACAGCAACTGCAGCACAGTTGTGAGTTCCTCAACATCAAAGAAACGTCGTCAGCAATCCACATGCGATACGGATGCGGGTTTAACTCCGCCACGCAGCGATATATCCGACCCGTCATCGTCGCCGCTGCATTCGGATATTTCGCTGCCACCATCACCATACGGCGGCTCCACAGGCAGCTGCAGCAGCAAGGATGAGGTGTTGGTGGTGCCCAGTTCTATGCGAGGCATGGCCAATCATTCCCGTCTGGCGCTTTGCATGTTTATGTTTGCCGTTTTGGCCGTGAATCCCTTCAAGAAGCTCTTGCAACACAGTCAATTCGGCATGGACTCCAATGACTTTGATGATGACGATATGGGTGGCGAGATTAGTCGTCAAAGGCGTAGCATTTTGGCTTACGATGGTAACAGAAAATGTCAGAATGTAAAGCAATATATTATTAACGAATTTCAATATTTCAGATAACGCGGACCATATTGGGTGGCATCACAGCTCTTGGTTATGGCTCTTGAATCTAGTTTTCATGCTTGGTTGCCTGGTGAAGGTCTTGGTCTACGGTGACCCCCAACTGGATGTGCAAACGGATGCATACTATCAGCACAAGAAACGAGCCGAAACCCATTTTGCCCAGGGCCAGCATGCGCAGGCCTATACGGGTTATCTAAACTGTTTGCACATGTATGGATTGAATTTGCCGACGTCTCGCCTGGAGTGCCACCTGCATACCTTTTGGCAGTTTCTACGCTTTCTATTCCATCGACTCTGGTTTGGTCGTGTGCTTTCCCGTCGTGCTGGCGGACTGTTTTGCAATGCAGCGACACGCAAGCGTGCTATGGCCTCTGCACGGGAACTGACTTTGCTCTTCAATCGTTTGAACCAACTCAATTTGACTGGCGATCGTAGCAACGATCGTAATGGCGTTATGCTGGCCCTCTGTGCTAGCAACATGGCAGAGGTGGCACACAATTTGCTAACCCCACGCGAGACCATTTGCATTCATGTGATGACAGCGCTAAGGATGAAGCGTAGTGCACCCAAGTGGTTCCAGCAACTCTTTGCCCGATATTATATGAGTCGAGCACGCCAGGAATGTGGACGTACGCGTGCCGCAGAGCAAACCCAAGAGCTTCGCTGGGCATTTACCACCTATGGCTATGGATATTGTAGCGCACATGTTTTTAATTACGAATTGAGCGCTGGCGAACAGGATGGCTTCTTCACGCGCTTGCGCAACCCCTGCGATCCGGCTGCATATGCAATCAAGGTAAGCCAATCAATTTAATTCATATATTTTATGTCACTCGCTATTTCTACTTTACAGCAATATCGTGAGCATTTGCTGCACAAGGCTATTCAGTGCTTGGTTGGCGCCGGTTCACATAGACAAAACAAGGCAGCTCCTAACAATAACAGCAACAATAACAACACCGGCAGCGAGGCAGAGCAGTTGCAGCAGCAGCATAGTGGCACCATTGTAAGCAACGTCCTGAAGTACACCTCTTTACTGCGGGATACCCTATGGGCCGACGAGGATGAGCGTGACACCAATCTGGTTTGGTGGGCTAATGTTTTGGAAATTGCTGTACACTGGCTGTTGGGAGAGGACACGCTGGCGGAGAAGTTGTACGACAGTATAAAGCAACTGCCAACTGAGTTGCAGCACTGCAGTGACAATGATCAGCTGCCCAAAGCTTTGCATGCAGTGCTCCGCGCCAAGATGATATTGCTCATGTATGTGATACACACTATTATCCTTAAATATTTATAGTCTATATTTAATATTCTTTTCCTTGCAGGAACAACGGCAACACCTTGGACAAACGCCTCAAGCATTCGATCAACCGCCTCTGCGATGAGTCTAGCGCCCAACTGCAAGAATGCCTTACGGTCAATCGCATCACCAATGCTAAGGGCATTAAATTGGTAAGCTGGAGCACTGTGCTATATATACAGCACCCTAACAACTTTGGAGCTGTGACGGAGGTGCATTGTAGTCGCATTGTCTGTATTCTTTCTTTTCTGCGGCAATACAACTGCAGTGCAAGCTCCGTGCAGTTCACTCGCATCGTCGGACACTATAGAAGAAAGATAATCAAAGCCATCAAGATGACTAATAATTTATGTTTTTGATTTAGCTCTTCCAATTGCTGACCTGCGATTGGTTGTTGGAGACTCGCACGGCTTTGTGGGAACTAGAGCACATGGGCATCGATGATGATGGGTATTATCAAGTCGCAGGAGATGTGCTGGAAAAGTTCCAAACGGATTTGAATTCGCTGCGCAGCATTGTTGAAAATATACCGGTAAGCAGATGTGAACATATCTAGCTAAGCAGAGTTTAATTTTTATTTTATTAATTGACAGAACGCTCAGTCGCGTATTTATTTGTATGAGGCAGTTTGCCGCTTAATGGCCGGTGCCTCGCCATGCCCCACGCAGCAGCTGCTGGACAGAAGTCTGCGTTCACGCAATGCCCAATCTTCTATCTTTTGCGGCAGCAAAGATCGACGACATCAGAACTTTGAGGGCGGCGAACGCGAGCGCGCAGCGGCCATGTATGTGGCCTGCAAGTATTTGCCGCCTGCACTCTTAAGTTCGCCGGGCGAGCGTGCAGGTCTACTAGCGGAAGCAGCCAAAACGTTGGAGAAAGTGGGCGACAAACGTAAACTCAAGGAATGCTATCAACTAATGAAGTCACTAGGCAATGGCGGAGTAACTGTTAAAGCTTAACCCACATTTAGTTCAACTGAAAACTAAGCTAATCCCAAATGTTCACACACGGCAAAAGGCAGCCAATTGAAAGAGCACACTGTCTGGAACAAAGCTCCCCCAAGCATTGACTCACTGATCAATTGCTTCACTACACACAGCAAACGCCGGATGACATGATTGGGGTTTGCTATACAATCCCCACGCTTTTTACCTGCTATATAATTTCTATTTAGTTAGTAATTACTTTTAATAAGCGATATGTTTACTCACAATAATGGTTACCATACACAAACACTCACATAAATATGAATATTTATTTAAATAAATATGTCATTCATGCAGTTAATGGTCAAATTAGATTGGCACAATAAATTGAACCTTGAACTTGATTTAAAAGGAATTTATATATATAGATTCTTTGTGACATTATAAAGTCTAAAAATGTTTAAAATATTAATTATGCTACAACTTCAATTTATTATGTTTCTTCAATTGAATGAAATCGTGTCTGATTCAATAAAGCTTTCAATAACTTTAGGTAAGAATATTTATATATGGTTTCTTCTTGATTTGTTTCTGTATTTAATAATTAATATTTTTGAAAATATATATAATATATATATATAAGTATAGTATATAACTATACTTAAAAAAATTCAGCACTCAATGTACGGCCACAAAATTCGATGTCGAAAAATATTATTTTAAAAAATTATTAATTTTGTTTTCAGCTAAGCTATGAACTAAAAAAGATAGTTTTATGAAACAATTTTAATGTAAACTATACTAAATTTATCAAAGTATATGTTTTGTTCTTTACTTAAAATAAATTACTATACATACAATATACAATATTAATAAATATATTTCTTCATAAATAATAGTTTTTGTTGTTTTAGATATCGAACTAATTAACTATGCGATATTCAAAGTTTCTATAACATTTAAAGTTAGCTTTCGCATATATTTGTATATTTTTTCTAATGTCTAAATGCTTTCTAAATATTTGATTGGCAATTATTCGATAACAAGCTATAGTTCCATTATGGATATGTAATTTAGCCTTCATTGGCAACCGTACCGATGGCTATATAAAGCAAGCTTCGGGTTTTGAAATAACGCAGAACTTGATGTCAACATGTTGATGGAACCAAATTATTGGTCAATTGTTTTAAGTTTTCTCGGTGAGTTTTGTTTCTTCTGATTGAAACTAATTATGTTATAGAAAATTATTGAATATAGCACAACGATATTTGACGGATTTGCATGCCACTTGTCTACTGTGGCACCCGTCCTTCGATATACAACTGAGGACAACTGAGCCTGTGGCTTTACTCATTTTGGAGCCTGCGAAATGGTTTGTCCCAGGACATGACGACGACTTTTATAACTATGAAGCAAAGCGTTTAGAATTCGAGGAATACGATTTGACCTATAATGATTGGATCTTGCGACTTACGGTGGCCATCGAGCAGACACATTGCGAGGTAAGTTCTTCAGTACCAATTTAAGCCTGGAATCGTTGGCTTCGTATGGCGATCAGGTGTGCACAGCGAGCAAGGGTTGCCAAACCAATCCAATTGCAACAATTCCGAATTTATAGACTCGCTCAACTGAAAAAAATAGAAAATTAATATTCTTAGTGCTTGGTTTCTAAAAGTAGCTTCATACGTAATACTCAACCTGTTCATGAGTTGCTTTCGATGTTGATAGTTCCAGCGTCAGCATCAGCTGTCCACGTGTTCCATTTGATGTCTGCAGGCGCAGCTTCTCTTGTAAGGCGCTTAGAAAGCTATTCCATTCCTCCAGCCCCCAGCGTTTGTCCAGCTTCAAGTGCTGAAGCTTTTTGCATTTGACAATCACGTCTACAAATTGCATCATGCTAGCTGGCGGTTCAATGCACAGCAAGGCCAAACACTCGAGCTGTTGTAATTTGCTTATTTGTACAAGTAGTGTGCTCGGCCACATATAGCAGGTGAGCGCCTTAAGACTTTGAAGCATTACTATATGCTCGACGTGCTCCGGACTAACTCTCGTCAGCTGCAGCTGCTCCAAACGGTTCTCATAACGCTTAGCCAATGATCGAAAGAGCTGATTGTTAACGCGTATAGCCAATCGCCAAAGCAATCGAAGAGATCTCAGTCTAGGAAACTCGCCCACATCCGCCAGCGTGCCTTCAAAGTTCTCCAGTGACAGGTGCTCCAGTAGCGGACAATGAGCAGCCAAAGGCGGAAACTGTCGCCGCGAAACAAACCGTAGCGATAGTCGACGCAAATTAGACAAAGCCTTAAACTGTTTTATAATATCCTCGTCTGTTAACTCAGTATCGAAGCCATCAATATGCAAAGCCTCAAGCTCAGTAAAGTTATGCAGCTGTAGAACTACAGAAGATTGAATAAAATCTATTTAGTTGGAATAACTATTAGCTTAAGTTCTAAGGTACAGACATTTCTTATTTTTAATTGCATTTTGTTTTTTTATTAAATCCAATTAATATTGCATAGTTTCAATACAAACTGGAGAGAACACTTTTTTGTGATGTTCTCTGCGATTATGAGAAATTGTAGTATAGCAAAATACATTTTGTTTGACAATTTGACTCGAGTAATAAAGTGAAAATTGCAACATTTCCAAACTCTTGCTGTCCTCTGCAATTCTCACAAATTTTAGTATGAATTTATTATTTGCTTTCATAAAATACTTATTTATATTTTGGTTATTTAGCTTTCAAGTCTCTCAGTAAATTACGTCTATAAGTAATTTTTAAACATTTGATTAACTTCACAATTCAAGTAATACAAATGGCCAAAATATCAATCTCTTAATGAAATTTAAAAATATATATACTACGTAAGATATAATAGTTCTTTTGACATTTTTGAATAATACATCACAGTACACTTTTCATCTTTGAGATAATAATATAGTTTTATTCATATTCACCATCAGCTGCATTAGCGTCGATTAGGCTGAGGCTGTGCAGATTCTTGCGTTCAAGTACTTGCAAAATATTTAGATCTCCCTCCGCCGGTGGCTTTAAATCAGAGTGCGCGTATATCAGACGCAAATGTTGCAAATTCTTGCAGTACGAGTTGAGTAGGCGGAGGAACGGTTGAGTGATATTATCATCCCAGCGTCCATGTCGTAGCTCGCACTCAAGCACACAATCACCACACAGCTTTAGTAGATAGTCCCAATCAGAAAGGGATTTCAGCATTCGCATATTTATCTTAACAAAACAACGCTTCGCATCGCGGGTGAAAACTTCACAGAATTGCGGATGTGCTCGGGCCAAATTTAATTTGTCCTCGAGCGTGGTTAGATACGAAAATATGTGCACATAGCAGTCATAATTTAAATCCAATATATTCCTTTTAATTCGCTGCGGCTTGCTGGCCAGGAATGCCAACGGACAAGAGAGTCCAAACTTTTGCATTATTTACATTCGGTTGTTAGGGTGACACACGTTTTTGATTGATGGCCGAACAGTGTGACCAGCACATACCAAAAAAGTTTATACTCTCCAATGGAAGACTAATTGGAGTAAATACGTTTTGCAGCACCGGTTGCAATGAAATACCTGGACTAATTTATTAAATTACAAATTTATTTTTTATTGTTAAATAAATAACTAATGCATTTATTAAATTGAAATTCCAGAGTTTTATAGTATTTCAGGAGCATATTCCGCAATTTATTCGATACTTTTCTAAAGCAAGCACCTTTTCAATTTGGCGCTCAATTCAAAATCATTTTATCTTTGTGTATACGGATGAGTTACTAGAAAAACCTATGGAATTTGATAGTTACATGGATAGTTATATATTTCGTGGTAAGCTATAAACGCTTTTTTTTTTTTTTTTTTTTTTTGACAATCTTTTGTTTTCTGTTTACAGATCAACCGAACATTCTTATGGTCAATGCTCCGTATTATAATTCGACAGTATTTGAAATTAAAACAAATCGCTTTGTTGGGTCTCGATTTGATAGCAAACCACAATTTTATACACAACACATTTATGATGCTAAAGCTGAAAATGCTATATGGAATAGTGATACCGATTTATCAAGTAAAATGAAAAATTTACAAGGACGTGAAGTGGTGTTGGGTCTCTTCAATTACGAACCATTTATGCTGCTTAGCTATGTACGTAAATACATATTATTATTTAAATAATTTGTGGCTGTGCATAAACTTATTTTTTCAGGTGAAGCAACCAGCAATGTTCGATCGCGCTTACAATATAACAGAGGCTCATGCAGATGGTACCGAAGTTCGTGTCATTCTCACTTTCTGCGGAATTTACAACTGCACTCTGCAAATAGACACAAGTATGTATATAAATTAATTGTTAATTTTATTTTGTAGCCAATAATTTTACATTTAACCGTTTCATTAGTAAAATCTAATATTATTATTGATTTATTAAAATCAATACTACAAAATTAATTGTTAAGGCAATTTTCAATATAAAATAGTTTTCAAAGTAATTAATCAATTTCGTAAGTTGATGAAATTTAAAATCGTAGGCAAATTAAATATAAGACGAATTTAAATTATTTCTAATGGATTTGGAAAATGGAGAATATTATTCAAATTAGTGTTTTTTTTTTTTTTTTTTTTTTTTTTTTTTTTTTTTTTTTTTTGAAGCATTAAAGCATAGTATTATACTAATTGTGGGAGTATTATTAACATATTTACATGCATAAAGATGTACATATTGTATGTACAAAAGAAATTTATAAGCATTGACAACAGATTAGACAGACTAGCAGCAAGTCGGAGGAGTTACTGATCGCACACTGAAGCAGCATTGACCTTTTATAACTAAAAAAAAATTCCACTCAAATTGAGGTCGACAAGACTGAGGCCCAGAGCACCAGAGAGCTGGCTGGATAAGCAGCAGAACAGTCTTCTCTTTTTATTGTTGATTCAATTATACTCAAAAGGGAGCATTGCAGCGGACTAAAGTTTTTATAGTACGTACACAACTTCAAAAAGAGCTCACCTCTCTCAGACGCTAGAGCGCCATTTATTTCTCTTTATCATTGCAAAGTGAAGAGATTCGGCATTCGACTCTTTTTATTTACATATATTATCCACAGGAGAAAAATCCGAGTGGGGCGATCTCTATCCAAATGGTACAGGCGTTGGGCTAATGGGCATGGTAGTGGACGGAACAATTGAGTACGCCGTTGGAGGTTTATTTATGTGGTATGAAGTCTATAGGCAGATGGATATGACAAGTTTTCTTGGACGTTCCGGTGTCACGTGTCTAGTACCGGCGCCACATAGAATTATCAATTGGGCTTTGCCGCTGCGGCCATTCCAGCCCAAGCTATGGCTATGTGTCGTCATTTGCCTTGCCTTAGAATGTCTCGCTCTCGCCGGCACACATCATTGTGAATTTTCAGTTACAGAGCCGCGTTGGCGAAAGAGTCTGCGCTTTGCCTATGTCAGCACGCTCAAGTTATTTGTTAACCAAAGCACACATTATGTGGCCAGATCGTATGCCCTCCGCACCGTTCTGCTGGCGAGCTACATGGTCGATATAATATTGACCACCGTTTATGGTGGGGGACTAGCATCCATACTGACACTGCCGAAACTTGAGGAAGCAGCTGATTCACGGCAACGTCTCTACGAGCACAAGCTGACCTGGACAGGAACATCTTATGCCTGGATATCTATTGTTGATGTGGACAATGATGATGTAAGTCAAGCTGAAAATTTTTCTCTGCGAATCAACCTTTAAATAATTTCAGCCTGTTTTATTGGGAATCTGGGAGCATTATCGTATAAATGATGCCGCTACTATGGCAGCAAAGTCCCGCACCGAACAGATGGGCTTTGTGGTCGAGCGAATGCTGTTTGGCCAAGTGGCCAACGCTGAATTGATTCCCGATAATGCTTTGCCGCGACTCAAACTTATGGTGGATGATCTCTACTTTTCTTACACAAATGCGTACGTGTCTCGCTTGTGGCCATTTTTAGGTATCCACAATGATTTCATACTCGCTTGGCACTCGTCCGGATTCGACAAGTACTGGGAATGGAAAATCGTTGCAGACTATATGAATGCCCATAGACAGAATCGCATTGTGGCCTCCAAGAGACCCAACTTTGATATTGGACCCGTTAAGCTGGGAATTGACAATTTTATAGGCCTGGTCATGCTGTGGTGTTTCGGCATGTCCTGTAGTTTGGTGGCGTTTCTGCTTGAGTTGTGGTGGAATGATGTTAAAAAATAATGTATTTGCTTTGATCATGAAATAAAGTTGCACATATTAATAGTTTAAGCTTAGCTTTGTAACAGCAACACTCGCGTTATTAGTGCATCCAATTCATTATTCGGCAGCTGCTTCCAGAGCTCGTGCAATGTGAGATGGGCCATTTGGACAGGAGTACCAGCAGCTGTCGTCAGTTGAGTGCGCAGTGTCAGGAAGATGACAACGTCCGGAGCGATAGGGCTATAGGTATCGCAAATGGTGTGCAGAGCACGTGCCGCGTTAGGAGGTATCTGTGAAAGAGAACCGAAAATGTTTAATAATAACAAGTAAGAAAACTCTAGTCGAGAGTGCTCGACTACCCTGAACTCAATTTTAATAATTACTCAGAACAGATGCATTTCAATAGTGATGATACTTTAACATATGGATAAATCAGAAAGTATAGATAAGAATGTATGCGTGTAACGTTCAAAATGTACATACATACATATGTATGTACATGTATATATACATATGTGTGTATGCATTGCCAAAAAAAAATAATAATAGATGGCGCAACGCGCTTATAATAGTTGAAATTCGAAAAATTGCGCCATTTAGCAAGTTTAAATTCTTAGACCATGCTAGGCTAGTTTTGAATGTACATGCAGATTCACGTGCTTTTGTTATTTGGGCAAACTTTCTGTTCAATATTTTCTGTTGACTTAACGGAATAAAATATAATTGAAACAAAAGCACTTTCAGAAATGATGCTATTAAATATTTCAAATTAAAAAAAAAAAAAAAACACTAATTCACAAATACAATTCAAAGACAATGCTAACGCTAGTGATGTAAAAAATCATCGATGCATCGAGCATCGATGTTTTTTTTTTTTTTTACTGATTTTTCCGATGTTTTTCGATGTTTTCGCTGATACCGATGTTGAGCGATGCATCGATATTTTGCAAAACATCAATGGTTTAATTTCATAATAACATAACATTGCCATTTTGTGATCAGTGAACAGCAACTTTGAAATTTTAGTGATCCTTCGGCATGTGCCAACGCACCTATGAAAATTAAATCCTTATTTGACCAATGAAGTCATACCACAGACTACCGTAAGCTCCATATCTTTTTGGGACCACCATTATGAGCTTGCTCAACGTCTTAATCCGAATGTGGACATGGATTTAGAAATAACTGCTTATCTTCAAATGCAGTTAACCGCATTCGAAAGCGACCCTTTACGTATTTGGGAAGGTATGAAAAGTACCTATCCCAACTTATACAAAATTGCAAACAAAATTTTGCAGTTTAAAAAAAAATAAATAAATGACATATTCGTTTTATTGTCAAACGGAAATGTTTTAAAACATCGGTCATACATCGATGCATCGAATTTTCAATCCAATGTATCAATCCAACATCGATGTTTGATTTTGAACACATACATAGATGGACATCGACATCGATGTTTTCATTCAAATTTACATCACTAGCTAACGCAATTCAAAAACAATTGTGATCCTTAGAATATACACGCATTGCAACATCGAAAACGGCCCAAGATTTTTTGTGTGTATATGCGCACACGCATACGGAAATTGCTTTGCGTTGCTGAACGTTGCTTGCATTTCCATTGTTATTTTAATTGTTTTAAGATTTTTAAAATATATGATGGAATGTAATGAGAATTTCAGCATATGATCTACATATTCTATTTAACATTTTACGTTTTTTTAGAAATCATAACTCCTTTACAATTAGCTTTACATGCACAAATATGTACGATCGCAGCCACACGCTGATCTACGTTTGTACACATAAATACATACATATATGTATATACATACATACATATGTATGTATGTATGTACATACATATGTACGCCTGCAATGCGTCTTGCTGTCTCGCTGCCTTGCTTGCTGCGCCACATGGGTTTTGATGAGAAAACTTTATAGACTAATAATTCTGTTTCTAGATGGACAATCGTATTGATATGTTCAGATTAAGATTATGATATTCATATCTATGTATATGCCAAACCAAACTGTATGTCTCTAGTATTTGAAATGCATTTTTTACACATTTGGGGATGTGGAGGCGAATTGGGGACCGGACTCCAAAATCTGACAAAAACCGAAGATCGACGACATCAGAACTTTGAGGGCGGCGAACGCGAGCGAGCAGCGGCCATGTATGTATGTATGTGGCTTGCAAATATTTGCCGCCTGCACTCTTAAGTTCGCCGGGCGAGCGTGCAGGTCTACTAGCGGAAGCAGCTAAAACGTTGGAGAAAGTGGGCGACAAGCGTAAACTCAAGGAATGCTATCAACTAATGAAGTCACTAGGAAATGGCGGAGTGACTGTTAAAGCTTAACCCACATTTAGTTCAACTGAAAACTAAGCTAATCCCAAATGTTCACACACGGCAAAAGGCAGCCAATTGAAAGAGCACACTGTCTGGAACAAAGCTCCCCCAAGCATTGACTCACTGATCAATTGCTTCACTACACACAGCAAACGCCGGATGACATGATTGGGGTTTGCTATACAATCCCCACGCTTTTTACCTTCTATATAATTTCTATTTAGTTAGTAATTACTTTTACTAAACGATATGTTTACTCACAATAATGGTTACCATAGACAAACACTCACATAAATATGAATATTTATTTAAATAAATATTTCATTCACGCAGTTAATGGTCAAATTAGATTGGCACAATAAATTGAACCTTGAACATTGAATAGGGCTTGATTTAAAAGGAATTTATATATATAGAAATATATGTATACTGATTCTTTGTGACATTATAAAGCAAGTCTAAAAATGTTTAAAATATTAATTATGCTACAACTTCAATTTATTATGTTTCTTCAATTGAATGAAATCGTGTCTGGTTCAATAAAGCTTTCAATAACTTTAGATAAGAATATTTGTATATGGTTTCTTGATTTGTTTCTGTATTTCTTTTTATATTTTTGAAAATATATATACTATATACTATACTTAAAAAATTCAGCACTCAATGTACGGCCACAAAATTCGATGTCGAAAAATATTATTTTAAAAAATTATTAATTTTGTTTTCAGCTAAGCTATGAACTAAAAAAAATAGTTTTATGAAACTATTTTAATGTAAACTATACTAAATATATCAAAGTATATGTTTTGTTCTTAACTTAAAATAAATTACTATACATACAATATACAATATTAATAAATATATTTCTTCATAAATAATTGTTTTTGTTGTTTTAGATATCGAACTAATTAACTATGCGATATTCAAAGATTCTATAACATTTAAAGTTAGCTTTCACATATATGTGTATATTTTTTCTAATGTCTAAATGCTTTCTAAATATTTGATTGGCAATTATTCGATAACAAGCTATAGTTCCATTATGGATATGTAATTTAGCCTTCATTAGCAACCGTACCGATGGCTATATAAAGCAAGCTTCGGGTTTTGAAATAACGCAGAACTTGATGTCAACATGTTGATGGAACCAAATTATTGGTCAATTGTTTTAAGTTTTCTCGGTGAGTTTTGTTTCTTCTGATTGAAACTAATTATGTTATAGAAAATTATTGAATATAGCACAACGATATTTGACGGATTTGCATGCCACTTGTCTACTGTGGCACCCGTCCTTCGATATACAACTGAGGACAACTGAGCCTGTGGCTTTACTCATTTTGGAGCCTGCGAAATGGTTTGTCCCAGGACATGACGACGACTTTTATAACTATGAAGCAAAGCGTTTAGAATTCGAGGAATACGATTTGACCTATAATGATTGGATCTTGCGACTTACGGTGGCCATCGAGCAGACACATTGCGAGGTAAGTTCTTCAGTACCAATTTAAGCCTGGAATCGTTGGCTTCGTATGGCGATCAGGTGTGCACAGCGAGCAAGGGTTGCCAAACCAATCCAATTGCAACAATTCCGAATTTATAGACTCGCTCAACTGAAAAAAATAGAAAATTAATATTCTTAGTGCTTGGTTTCTAAAAGTAGCTTCATACGTAATACTCAACCTGTTCATGAGTTGCTTTCGATGTTGATAGTTCCAGCGTCAGCATCAGCTGTCCACGTGTTCCATTTGATGTCTGCAGGCGCAGCTTCTCTTGTAAGGCGCTTAGAAAGCTATTCCATTCCTCCAGCCCCCAGCGTTTGTCCAGCTTCAAGTGCTGAAGCTTTTTGCATTTGACAATCACGTCTACAAATTGCATCATGCTAGCTGGCGGTTCAATGCACTGCAAGGCCAAACACTCGAGCTGTTGTAATTTGCTTATTTGTACAAGTAGTGTGCTCGGCCACATATAGCAGGTGAGCGCCTTAAGACTTTGAAGCATTACTATATGCTCGACGTGCTCCGGACTAACTCTCGTCAGCTGCAGCTGCTCCAAACGGTTCTCATAACGCTTAGCCAATGATCGAAAGAGCTGATTGTTAACGCGTATAGCCAATCGCCAAAGCAATCGAAGAGATCTCAGTCTAGGAAACTCGCCCACATCCGCCAGCGTGCCTTCAAAGTTCTCCAGTGACAGGTGCTCCAGTAGCGGACAATGAGCAGCCAAAGGCGGAAACTGTCGCCGCGAAACAAACCGTAGCGATAGTCGACGCAAATTAGACAAAGCCTTAAACTGTTTTATAATATCCTCGTCTGTTAACTCAGTATCGAAGCCATCAATATGCAAAGCCTCAAGCTCAGTAAAGTTATGCAGCTGTAGAACTACAGAAGATTGAATAAAATCTATTTAGTTGGAATAACTATTAGCTTAAGTTCTAAGGTACAGACATTTCTTATTTTTAATTGCATTTTGTTTTTTTATTAAATCCAATTAATATTGCATAGTTTCAATACAAACTGGAGAGAACACTTTTTTGTGATGTTCTCTGCGATTATGAGAAATTGTAGTATAGCAAAATACATTTTGTTTGACAATTTGACTCGAGTAATAAAGTGAAAATTGCAACATTTCCAAACTCTTGCTGTCCTCTGCAATTCTCACAAATTTTAGTATGAATTTATTATTTGCTTTCATAAAATACTTATTTATATTTTGGTTATTTAGCTTTCAAGTCTCTCAGTAAATTACGTCTATAAGTAATTTTTAAACATTTGATTAACTTCACAATTCAAGTAATACAAATGGCCAAAATATCAATCTCTTAATGAAATTTAAAAATATATATACTACGTAAGATATAATAGTTCTTTTGACATTTTTGAATAATACATCACAGTACACTTTTCATCTTTGAGATAATAATATAGTTTTATTCATATTCACCATCAGCTGCATTAGCGTCGATTAGGCTGAGGCTGTGCAGATTCTTGCGTTCAAGTACTTGCAAAATATTTAGATCTCCCTCCGCCGGTGGCTTTAAATCAGAGTGCGCGTATATCAGACGCAAATGTTGCAAATTCTTGCAGTACGAGTTGAGTAGGCGGAGGAACGGTTGAGTGATATTATCATCCCAGCGTCCATGTCGTAGCTCGCACTCAAGCACACAATCACCACACAGCTTTAGTAGATAGTCCCAATCGGAAAGGGATTTCAGCATTCGCTTATTTATCTTAAAACAAGTAAGAAGGTTCTAGTCGAGACGGCTCGACTACGAGATACCTGAACCCTGCAAAAAAAAAAGTGGTACTCTTCTTCTTTACGCAGTTAGGAGCGCGCGCTCTGCTAACTGCGCAGTTGCTGCCGTGGCTTGGGGGTGGGTTGGGCTGAACTTTGGACGCTTATAACTCCAGTTCTAGATGGACGATCTTCATGAAATTTTCAGAGTAGAATAGGAGATTATCTATGTGCTGAATTGCAAGTCTCTAGTATTTAAAATGCGTTTTTTTGAAATTGGGGGTAGAGGGGGCGTGGCATCCAAAAGCTGAAAACTATCTGCGTTCCATAATATCTATCTAAATATATAAAGTTGAAGTCTCTAGCTAAAACGGTGTAGAAGTTTTACCCAAAAAATGGAAACGAATTTTCGTTATTTTATCGATAATTTGGAAATGGGATGAGTTATCGAAAAAACAAAATGTATGGCATTTTTTTAATTCGCTGCGGCTTGCTGGCCAGGAATGCCAACGGACAAGAGAGTCCAAACTTTTGCATTATTTACATTCGGTTGTTAGGGTGACACACGTTTTTGATTGATGGCCGAACAGTGTGACCAGCACATACCAAAAAAGTTTATACTCTCAAATGGAAGACTAATTGGAGTAAATACGTTTTGCAGCACCGGTTGCAATGAAATACCTGGACTAATTTATTAATTTATTAAATTATAAATTTATTTTTTATTGTTTAATAAATAACTAATGCATTTATTAAATTGAAATTTCAGAGTTTTATAGTATTTCAGGAGCATATTCCGCAATTTATTCGATACTTTTCTAAAGCAAGCACCTTTTCAATTTGGCGCTCAATTCAAAATCATTTTATCTTTGTGTATACGGATGAGTTACTAGAAAAACCTATGGAATTTGATAGTTACATTGATAGTTATATATTTCGTGGTAAGCTATAAACGCTTTTTTTTTTTTTTTTTTTTTTTTTTGACAATCTTTTGTTTTCTGTTTACAGATCAACCGAACATTCTTATGGTCAATGCTCCGTATTATAATTCGACAGTATTTGAAATTAAAACAAATCGCTTTGTTGGGTCTCGATTTGATAGCAAACCACAATTTTATACACAACACATTTATGATGCTAAAGCTGAAAATGCTATATGGAATAGTGATACCGATTTATCAAGTAAAATTAAAAATTTACAAGGACGTGAAGTGGTGTTGGGTCTCTTCAATTACGAACCATTTATGCTGCTTAGCTATGTACGTAAATACATATTATTATTTAAATAATTTGTGGCTGTGCATAAACTTATTTTTTCAGGTGAAGCAACCAGCAATGTTCGATCGCGCTTACAATATAACAGAGGCTCATGCAGATGGTACCGAAGTTCGTGTCATTCTCACTTTCTGCGAAATTTACAACTGCACTCTGCAAATAGACACAAGTATGTATATAAATTAATTGTTAATTTTATTTTGTAGCCAATAATTTTACATTTAACCGTTTCATTAGTAAAATCTAATATTATTATTGATTTATTAAAATCAATACTACAAAATTAATTGTTAAGGCAATTTTCAATATAAAATAGTTTTCAAAGTAATTAATCAATTTCGTAAGTTGATGAAATTTAAAATCGTAGGCAAATTAAATATAAGACGAATTTAAATTATTTCTAATGGATTTGGAAAATGGAGAATATTATTCAAATTCTTGCACAGGAGAGCGATGTGAGCGATGTGGTATTGATGCTGAAGGCATTAATGATTAGACAGTGAAAGTGAGCGGTGCACTCAGGATTATTCGCCATACGCAGTTAACCCTGACAATGTCTGTCGATTAAGAGAACGATAATAATAGCGCTCTGACAAGTATATATATTCTTGATCAGCATAAAAAAATAAGTTGATCTAGCCCTGTCCGTCTGTCCGTGCGTCCGTCCGTCCGTCCGTCCGTCCGTCCGTATGAATTCCCATTTTCAATGGGTTCAGGGTATAAAAAGAGCTCACCTCTCTCAGACGCTAGAGCGCCATTTATTTCTCTTTATCATTGCAAAGTGAAGAGATTCGGCATTCGACTCTTTTTATTTACATATATTATCCACAGGAGAAAAATCCGAGTGGGGCGATCTCTATCCAAATGGTACAGGCGTTGGGCTAATGGGCATGGTAGTGGACGGAACAATTGAGTACGCCATTGGAGGTTTGCTTATGTGGTATGAAGTCTATAGGCATATGGATATGACAAGTTTTCTTGGACGTTCCGGTATCACGTGTCTAGTACCGGCGCCACATAGAATTATCAATTGGGCTTTGCCGCTGCGGCCATTCCAGCCCACGCTATGGCTATGTGTTGTCATTTGCCTTGCCTTAGAATGTCTCGCTCTCGCCGGCACACATCATTGTGAATTTTCAGTTACAGAGCCGCGTTGGCGAAAGAGTCTGCGATTTGCCTATGTCAGCACGCTCAAGTTATTTGTTAACCAAAGCACACATTATGTGGCCAGATCGTATGCCCTCCGCACCGTTCTGCTGGCGAGCTACATGGTCGATATAATATTGACCACCGTTTATGGTGGGGGACTAGCATCCATACTGACACTGCCGAAACTTGAGGAAGCAGCTGATTCACGGCAACGTCTCTACGAGCACAAGCTGACCTGGACAGGAACATCTTATGCCTGGATATCGTCTATTGATGTGGACAATGTTGATGTAAGTCAAGCTGAAAATGTTTCTCTGTGAATCAACCTTTAAATAATTTCAGCCTGTTTTATTTGGAATCTTGGAACATTATCGTATAAATGATGCCGTTACTATGGCAGCCAAGTCCCGCACCGAAGAGATGGGCTTTGTGGTCGAGCGAATGCTGTTTGGCCATGTGGCCAACGCTGAATTGATTCCCGATAATGCCTTGCCGCGACTTAAACTTATGGTGGATGATCTCTACTTTTCTTACACAAATGCGTACGTGCCTCGCTTGTGGCCATTTTGTGGTATCCACAATGATTTCATACTCGCTTGGCACTCGTCCGGATTCGACAAGTACTGGGAATGGAAAATCGTTGCAGACTATATGAATGCCCATAGACAGAATCGCATTGTGGCCTCCAAGAGACCCAACTTTGATATTGGACCCGTTAAGCTGGGAATTGACAATTTTATAGGCCTGGTCATGCTGTGGTGTTTCGGTATGTCCTGTAGTTTGGTGGCGTTTCTGCTTGAGTTGTGGTGGAATGATGTTAAAAAATAATGTATTTGCTTTGATCATGAAATAAAGTTGCACATATTAATAGTTTAAGCTTAGCTTTGTAACAGCAACACTTGATCAGTGACTCGCGTTATTAGTGCATCCAATTCATTATTCGGCAGCTGCTTCCAGAGCTCGTGCAATGTGAGATGGGCCATTTGGACAGGAGTACCAGCAGCTGTCGTCAGTTGAGTGCGCAGTGTCAGGAAGATGACAACGTCCGGAGCGATAGGGCTATAGGTATCGCAAATGGTGTGCAGAGCACGTGCCGCGTTAGGAGGTATCTGTGAAAGAGAACCGAAAATGTTTAATAATAAAAAGAGACAAAGTTCTAATGCCACTATTTACATCATTTAGATCGACAATTAGAAATACGTTGCCGTCTCTGATTTTCTTTTTATACTGTTCAATGGGAAAGCCGTAGTCATCCCCATTCTGCGTCTCAAAATCCTTCAAGCTCATCTTTACAAGTTGCTTTTCATCTAAAAGAATTACACATTTGGTTCGAATGGGTTGAGCTTCTACTTCATATTCACTTACCAAAACATTTGGACGTTTCCAGTGCAATATCGTTAACAAGTTTTTGCATTTCGTATTCATTGCTTTGATTCGTGTACAAAAATAGGTAAATATTCGGCGACTTACTCTTCTTGTTTAGCATATCCTCAATATTGCACCTCAGCGCCCTCCACACTTCCGTCGACTGCGGAGGTGCACGTTGCTTCAACGTCTCAAATGTGCACTTTTTCACATCCGGCTCCGACTTGTAATATTGTGAGTAGGCAATGAGTGGCAATATGATAATGATAGAATATGTCAGTAATTGAGCGGGAGAACATGGCTTAATTTTAAAGTTTGCCAGCAGTTTTGGTGCTTGTGGTTTTTTTGTCTCTGGTCGCCATTGGAGGCTTGTCTCTTGTGGTCGTTGTGGGCCTGTCTCTCGTGGTCGTTGTGGTCCCGTCTCTCGTGGTCGTTGTAGGCCTGTCTCTTGGCCTCTTTCTGATCTTATCTCTCGTGCGACTTGCGGTTGCATTTGATTGTGAATGGTTGATTGCATGCCGCAACTCTGATCCATTGAGTAGTCATCTGAGTCTGTCTCCGTGCCCTCTGTATTAGTTGGTTCATTAATGGATTCATCGAATTCATTTTCTTCATCACTTGAATTCGTATTTTCCCTGTAGCTATCAGGACGTGGACTCTCACTTAACACATTTCTTGTGGGTGATTCGGAATCATTAGATTCTCGATTACCATGTAATGGACGTCTGCTTGTCATTTTAATCCGATTGTATTAAAATGTTCTATTTGTTTGTAATCAACCGGTCACAACAAATATTTTCGCTTCTAGAAGCAAGCTATCTGAGTGTCAAACTAACAGTAAGTATAACATAAATGTTAACATGTTAAAATGTTAACAAATAACATGTTAACCTAAAATATAACAGTATAAACAAATTAATAGCAAATTCAAGTTTTCAAGCTTGTTCTTACAAAAAAAAAAAAAAAAAAAACGAGTCCATTCAGTTAAAAAATGAAAAATAAAAGACTTTGTTGTTAGCATTCAAATTAACATAATAAATAGTTCTGTAAATATTCCATTCCGTGTTCACCAACACTGTAAAAGTATTTTTTATTTATTTTTTTAATTTGAAGCATAAAACAAGTAATTAATATAAATGCTTTGGTGGGAAATAATAGTCTTTCACAGACTACTTTCTATATTTATATAATATCTTAAAAACCGAGACCACAGAACAAACCCAATAAATATTTACATTATCTACATACATACATATTTTGTTATGAATAATTAAATTAAACGTAGCCTATAGATACAAAAATTGTGCACTAATCATTCACTCGGTAACCGGCGGAACCGTATTTAATGTTAAGCGTCTGAGTCGGCCAAGCACAAAAATTTCATCAATAGCCCTTTTGGCATAGAACTTTTGATCTTCGGTGAGCTTGCGGTATTCCAAAGACCATGTTTGTGCGTATATCGCGGACTCCTCAGCCCCACTCACATCGTGAGACACAAATGCTTCAGAAATACGTGAACTTTGGTTTGGAATGTTTGCAACACCAATATGTAATGGATCATCGTTGCTTTTAGGTTGTTGCACTTGTGATCCATTGTCCACGCAACCATCATTTGGCTCGGTTCCAACGCCAGCGCCTCGGAGAGCCATAAATGCGGCAACATCCGTTGATGTAGGTTTCTTGTCCACCTCATCAATCATTACATGTGCATCGGTACTCTCTTCGTTGTCCACTTTGAGTTCGGACTCTGCTTCCAGTAAAATATCTTCCACTGACATGTCCCCTTCGTCTTCTTTAAACCATTCCTTTGAGCTGTTTGCGTCTGAATATCCATTGCAATACACCTGTTTCTTTAAATATTGCAAATGACACTTGTGGCGCCGTAAATTTGTAGTTGATTTATGAGTAAACGACATTAGATTTTTACACCCAGTACAATACAAGACGTGTTCTAATATTTTGCCGTCCTCTTTTTCAATTTTCCGATACACACGCCAAACAGTGCTACGCGTGCTTTTGTCATTTGTAGCTAGCTTATAGATCCCACTCTCAATTTTATCACGTATATCTTCGTACTTGGTGGCCATAGCTAACGTTCTCTGTTTTGTATTGGACAAATTTGTTATTGTTTCTGCTAACTAGTTTGTCTACATAGAGATGGCAACTTTTGTATTCTTATTAACAGGCAACTATCGATTAATTTAGCTAATGTAAATAAAAATTTTTCCTATAATGTGAACAAAAGTTTTAAAAGCAAACTTTAATCTAAAGTCTGCAAAGGCTAATGAGAAAGCCGTCAGTCGTATATTAATGCATCTTAAAATGGTAAATACATATATCGGCAATGCAGATATTCCAGATATTCCTGAACAGTATGGCAACTCTGTTTAAACGCACATTGCGCCGGCTAATTTTTGTTTTTTTATTTTGTTAATTTGATAATTATTCAATTTTTAATATTCAATGGCTGTTTCATGCTTCGACTTTTTGGGCTTTCAAGTAAGTGATATACACAATATTAGAGCTGTATCCATTCAAAAACGTTATACTATTGATATTAGGAGGCTCTAAAGAAGATGCGCGATGTAGATGATAAAATTATTTACGCTCTCAATGCACTGCCCACGGAATCATTCAAGGGTCAAGTGAATAGCGAGAGCACTTGCCGCGACCTGTACTCTAAACTGCAGCAGTCACATCTCACACGGGTAAGTACATACATACAAATTTCTATACTGGATATTTCTTTAACTCCAATACACTTTGATTCCTTAACCCGGATCGGACAGCAATCAAACATACGCAATTGCATAACCTTATCAGCAGCAACATTGAAGAATCTACGCGAGCAGAGGGAGGCACAGCCCAACGATGTGGAGATTGATAGTAAATTCAAGGCAGAGCAGCGCAAGGTAGTCAAAATTTTGTTTAAATTATGTTTGTAGTACTAAAGAACTTTTTATTTTTACTGACAGCTGAGGGTGTTGCAAGCGGAACTCAATGTGGAAGATATAATTAAGGAACGAAGTTATAAGGCATTTAATGAACGTTGCCGAAATTATTTTCATGCTGGCCAATGAATATTATGAACGCAATAATAATATTAATACATATGTATATGACAGATGAAGTTGTCAGCATGCAATAAAAGCATCAAATAACATTTTTTAGTTGTAAGTAAAATTATAAATAATATGCCAATAATTACTGACCAGCTATTTTTTACGAATTGGTGCTGTTTACAAGCATCTGTATGTATCTTTATTTTGACAATAAATACATAATTCACTGCATTCACTTGGATAAATTATTTCCCATCTGGCAAGTTGTATATCTTATGCATCTCCCGAATGGGTAATCCTTTAGCCTGTGCTAAGGCTCCTAGCACCGTTTGAGTGGCATCTTTAAGATTGTTGTATTCGTGCAAGAGTTGCAAATGTTTCTGTTTTTGTTGCTGCAAAGCGACTTCATTGTTTGTATGTTGATTTTTGGCAGTATTCATTGTTGGCGCAATTTGTTTTTAATAATGCTTTTCTGATATCGATATCGCGACTTAGTAAGTTGCACAATCAGCTGTAGTGCAATAAATTTAGTCTGGCAACCTTATACGCCCAACTAAAAACGTGTGGCGTATCGTGACAAGATTTTGCATTTGTGTTTTGTGCTATAAATAGACGTTTCAAATTGGCAGTAAGACAGGTAAAATGATAACAAAGCATGCTCTTACTTAAATACAATGTGTAGGGACTACAAACAAATGTAATACACAACAAATTGTGCGAAAGTAAGCAGCATTTAATGACGCTGACCTAAGCTCAATCACACATACACACTTATACGCACACGTTATGCATATGCATGTTCGTATGTATTAATAATTAGAATGTGAAAGTGTTTGTTGTTGTGCAAATAGAATAGTGCTCATAAACTACATATATGTACATATATGTATAAAATATTGAATGGCAACAGTTAGTAACATCATTTCATTGCAATATAGCCAGCTTGCGGTAAACACCCCCTCCTAATTGAGAAGCTGGCAACCCTGGGTAAAGTAAAAAAAGTTGCAAGTAAAAGTAAATGTGGCAGTGGTCGACTCAGCTATACTCTATAATTGAGAACTGTTCATATGTATATGCGTGCATGACATGTGTATATTCCAATTGTATAACATGAGTGATACATATGAATCCAAGCAATCTTTTGAATTAACAAGCTAATTTTGTCGTCCCAGTAAGCTTTGAAAAGGATTCGTGTGTAAGTTTGTATTTATAATTCAAACTCCAAAGTATATAAATAAAAATTGTCAACTGTTAACATTACATAGAAATATATAGATATAGAAAAACATTATTTTCAGTCTTTCACAGAAATAATAGCAACCGACATCAAATGTCCACCACACACAAACATCGCTATAAAAATGTCGCTCTGGACTCGACAGAGATGCGTCGCAGACGCGAAGAGGTTGGGATACAGTTGCGCAAAACGAAACGTGAACAGCAGCTCTCGAAGCGTCGCAATGTTGTGCTGGACTCAACACCGGCGAGCACAAGCGCCGGCAGCAGCGGCGGTGGCGAAGTCCAGCTGCACAGCAGTGACATGCACATGGCAGACAGTAGCGGACAGGGTCTGGGTGTAGGTGTGGCAGTTGATGGTGTGCAATCCGAAGCCGGTCAGCTGGAGGCGTCTGGTCAACAGCCAATTATTGATGCACAGATGATTCAAATGCTCTATAGCGATAAAGAGAGCGATCAGCTGGAAGCAACACAAAAGTTTCGCAAGTTACTCTCCCGTGATCCAAATCCCCCAATTGAAGACGTCATAGAGAAGAACATTGTGCCACAATTTGTGAATTTCTTGCGCAACAACTCAAATGCAACTCTACAATTCGAGGCTGCCTGGACATTGACAAACATTGCATCGGGTACCTCGCATCAAACAAAGATTGTCATTGATTCAGGTGCAGTTCCCGTATTCATTGAACTGCTATCCAGCGCCCATCACGATGTACAGGAGCAGGCTGTCTGGGCATTGGGCAATATAGCTGGCGATTCACCGTCATGCCGTGATCATTTGCTTAACTCTGGCATTTTATTGCCACTATTGCAGTAAGTACTTATATCTAATTGAAGTGCCTTTCATTTAATAACTTTTGTTTTGGTTTTGCGACAGTGTGCTGAGCACTTCGGACCGTATTACTATGGTACGAAATGCCGTTTGGACGCTTTCAAATTTATGCCGTGGAAAAAATCCACCGGCTGATTTCTCTAAAATTGTACATGGTCTACCCATACTTGCGCGCTTACTGGACTACACTGATGCAGATGTGCTCAGCGACACATGCTGGGCCATTAGCTATCTATCTGATGGACCAAACGATAAAATTCAGGCAGTGATTGATGCGGGTGTCTGTCGGCGTCTCGTCGATTTGCTACTGTATGTTAAGTCAATAGATATTATGATGATAACTAAATTTGCGTACTTTTAGGCATCCACAACAGAACGTGAGTACGGCGGCACTTCGCGCTGTTGGCAATATTGTCACCGGTGATGATCAACAAACCCAAGTGATATTGAGCTATAATGCCTTGCCGTGCATTAGTATTTTGCTATGCTCAACGGCTGAAACAATTAAGAAGGAATCGTGCTGGACGATTTCAAATATAGCAGCTGGCAATCGCGAGCAAATTCAAGCGATCATTAATGCCAACATTTTCCCTCAGCTTATGACCATAATGCAAACAGCTGACTTTAAAACACGAAAGGAAGCAGCCTGGGCTATAACAAATGCCACCAGTAGTGGAACTGCTGAGCAGATCAATTATTTAGTACAGATCGGCTGTGTGCCACCAATGTGCGACTTTCTCACTGTAGTCGATTCGGATATTGTTCAGGTAGCTTTGAATGCACTTGAAAACATTCTGAAAGCTGGAGAAAAGTATCAAGTGAGGCCAAATCCTTATGCAATAACCATTGAGGAGTGTGGCGGTATGTAAAACAGATTTTCTAGAACTTATCAAAATATTTGTTGATTTTTTTTTTTTTAACTTTTAACAGGTCTCGACAAAATTGAATATCTGCAGGCACACGAAAATCGCGATATTTATCATAAATCATTCTACATTATTGAACAATACTTTGGAAACGAGGAGGAGGATACACGTGTGGCACCCGTTGCTAGCAGTCAACAGTACGAGTTTAATCCGCAGAATTTGCCTGACAATGGATTTAACTTCTAGCATGACAAAAAACAAACACTGCAAATTTAACCATAACAAATGGTAATCTCTCAACAGTGTGTGGAAGTGTGTAGAGCGGGCATAGAAAGACATGCACTGACAACACCTCAGTGTGCAGTCATTAGCTTTTAAGTCATAGGGCCCGATATTTGAATTTCGTTTACCTTGTTTGTTTTCTTTTGTTATATACTCTAATTATCATTATTATTTGCGAGATCGTTCCAAAAATTCGATGTGTGTGCATACGGTCTAGGACCACAACTCTTGCATTTTAATACAAATATGCTACCACCACAAAAAATATAAATGTATAATACAAACTATGCATTGTGTATGTATATAAATGCATCTTTGGTAATAAATATCAAACATGATCGATTTTTAGCTAGCTACATTATAAATTCTCATATTCTTTGTATATGCGATGCTTTCCTAATGACTGTAAATATTTTCATTAAACATATAAGTACATTTTTATGGATATATCTCCCATATTGATTTCGAAGCCGGCTTTGGTGTTGTTATTTATACATATTTATGTATATATATCTACATCTACATTAATATATGTATTTAAAACGAATAACTTAAAAAGTTAAGTTTGTTAAAAGAAAAGGAAAATTACAAATCGTTTTCACATTTGAATCAAATTTTTGGTTTAATTTAAATTGTCAATAAAGAAAGTCAGACCAGAATGAATATAAACTCGTAATTTATTATATTAGTTAAATCTTCTGTTTAAATTATTTTCAAAAGGAGCTTCCACCCAACTAATTCGCACTATAATAACGATTAAGAATGTGTAAAGCAAGCAAACTACAATATCATGAAAAATCCAATATATATTTAATAAATTAAATAAAATAGATTTATTTTTAAAATATTAAAGTACCACATCTAAATTTCATACCAATAAAGTGCAGAATAAAAATGTTCAAATAATACCAGATATGCCATCGATGCGATATCGTTATCGATTGTAGACTTTTGTTTTGTGATAAAAATGGTTGGTTTGGTCGCTTTTCTTTAAACATGACATTTATTCATATTCGTGATTAATTTTAAATTGATATATATTGTTTTTGTACAAAGAAATGTATTATCCCAAAAATAAATGTATAATTCTCTTGTAAATTATAATTAGTTTGCACGCCAAATCTATATTGCAGTCGACTGCCATATTTTTAAAATATCTCAAAACTGAAAATGAAAAATAGTTATCAGTGATGAAAATAGGGGACTGAATTGTGGGATGTAGTTTGCAATACATGGTTACGCCGGGCCAGTTGAATGTCTTTGGGCATGATGGTGACACGCTTAGCATGGATAGCGCACAAGTTTGTATCTTCAAATACACCAACCAAGTAGGCTTCGCTAGCTTCCTGCAAACGAAGATCAGTCTTGAAATCCTGAGCGATTTCACGGACCAAATGCTGGAACGACAACTAACGAATAAGCAATTCCGTGCTCTTGTTATTATCTGGTTGCAGAGTAGTATTGTCGTATTTATCGTCGACGTTTTTCATATTCCATTCCGCACTTTATACATATATTTATTTTTGTAGCATGTGTTTTTTGCTGTTGTAGGCTGTTCTTGTGTATTTTCTTTTTCGTCTTATTTCCGACCTTTTTCTCCTCGTGTTGTGTCCTCTTTTCACTCTTCTTCTCTTGACGATGTTCACAACTCGCCCGCTTTGGCTCGACTACTTGAGCTTGAAAAAACTACCTGCTCTCTTATTCTTCTTTTCGTTCAATTGTTTCAATTATTTCAATTTGCATTATGCTGAAGCTGTGACAGTATCAGGGCATAAAGCATGCAGTCAAAACTAGGCAAAGCACTTTATCGCTTTTGTTCAAATTCAATAGTTGTTTTCGTGGTGGAAGGGAAATGCAAAGTCGTAAATTGTGAACACTGTAAAGAAAAGAATTGTGACATGGACACGAGGAGGAAAAAAAACAGTAGTGAAAACAGCGAATAAAGTGCACAAAATCGGAGCAAGCCTACAGACTTGGTTGCAACCGAAAGTGTCAAAAATACCAGTGCAATACCTCAGTGTACAAAAAAGAAATAAAAACCACGAAAAATCATGCAAAAGCAAAAATAAACAATTAAAGTCCGAAATGGATGACGATCCACATAAACGCCAAGATTCGTCTACGTCCTCGTCAAACATAGGATCGTACACTGATGATGAATCAGTCACATCACAAACAGATAATATTAACAAAAACGACACAATGAGAGTGAATAAAAAATAAAAATGAACAACGAAAACTGCTAGAGGAACTAGCATCTCTTCGTGATCAACTAAAACAGCAGCAACAGCAGCTACATCAACTGCAACTACACCAACAAAAAAAAAAAAAAAAAAAAAAAAAAAAAAAACAACAACCACAAATCAATCAACGAAAAATAATCAAAAAACAATAGCAAAATAACTAAACCAGCAACATCAACAAATATATTAGATGACAATAAATTTGCGCCGCTCTACCAAGCGGAAGACGAAGATGACGACTATCCGACATTAAACGACACACCCGGAAGGAGCACACCCAACAAAGAAGAAAAACTACGCCCCAAAACACCAAAGCAGCCAATCTGGAGTACGCGATGGAAACTGACGATCACCACCACCACAATCGCAATAAGTTAGAAATAAGCAATAAGTATAAAATACCTACAATAATAGTATACAACACGACACTCAAGGTGTTGGAAAGTTGACTAAAACCAACCACTCAAGTCAGCCCAATGTAAATTTAATATGATAAACAAAAACGTAGTTCTTGTTAGCGTATCCCAGAAACACAACTTTAATAATGTACAGCCAATATTAATAGAAAAAAATATAAATACATACATATACACCAATTGTCCTTAAACCATATAACGTGA
The DNA here is from genome assembly GCA_030914335.1 of Drosophila borborema. Classification (NCBI taxonomy): domain Eukaryota; kingdom Metazoa; phylum Arthropoda; class Insecta; order Diptera; family Drosophilidae; genus Drosophila; species Drosophila borborema. The sequence continues at coordinate 2,457,661 of JAUESP010000304.1, read as the reverse complement.
TAATTAAAAAAATTACCTCGTGAATGTTTTACAGAAGAAGAAGTTCAAATGGCCCTAGTCATAGCAAACTCTGTAATATAAAGAACGTCAGTTAACCCGTTTTAAATAAATTTCTGGCTAATGAAATCACTAAATGTTAGGGAAATATTACTTAACTATTGAATTACAATAGAACCACTTACATTAAGAGATAAAATACACCAATGTCACAATTGTCAGAGGTACGGTCACGTTGCAACTAACTGCAAAATGCCATACCACTGCATAAAATGCACAAATAACCAGACACCAGGCAACTGTACAGTAGTACAGTAGTATTGTAGGGAAACCACACAGCAAATACCAAGTTAGAATTTCCATACAAAATAAGCTGCAAAATAAAGTAAATAATCAGAATGCTGCCAAAAGCAAAATTATAACTAAGGCAAAAACAGCCATAAATAGTAAAATTCAACCAAACCTTAAATTTGCAAACCTCAAAACAGCAAATACACAAAGCAAAAATCCCGCACACTCACTACCGAAAAACACAACAATAACAAACCCTAAATAACGAGAACATATGGCTAACAAACTCAACCAACCTCCCACTCTAACACTAAAAGAATTTAACAAAGCCTCTAAGAGGTTTTACAAATTTACAGACCAATTTCAATACTGTCCGCTGTCAGTCTGCTCTTTGAAAAAATGATAATGCAACAAATTAAAAAACATCTTGATAGAATCCAAATAATAAAACCATTCCCATTCGGCTTCATTAGCAGCAGCAAATGCCTTTATATACAACTTATAAAAAAAAAACGAGCAAAAATTGCCTGCGCACTAGACAAATGGATTAATATTTAAAATGGCCAAACACATTAAACTTCAATAACAACATCCCAGGCATTATACATAGCTACCTCACATCTCGCACATTCTATGTAACTAGCCCAGAGGGTAATGAACACTCTCGCATTAGAGATAGAACAGCAGGCTCGCTACTAGCACCAATTCTCTATAACATATATCTCGCCGATATCCCAAACTACATACATAACCCCAATTCAAGATCAATAGCGAGTATCCAACCGCCGACACAAAATACAATTCCACAATACATATTCTACCAAACACAAGACACATACCAGAACCCATACAGAAAGTTAACAAAAATCCGCACGCTAGCGTACAAAAAAATAGTCCAACCAACACTAACACACGGATACCCAGCCTGGTTCAATATAAAATCCAGGCAGATGGAAAAAATACGGGTATTCGAAAGAAAAATATTAAGAAGAGCATTAGGAAAAAAAGCGCATAAACCACAATCAATACAATACATCCCAAACACCCAACTCTATAAAATAAGCAACACTAAACGCATAGATGTCCACAACTTTAACATCCTAGAAAAATTCATCAACCGTAACACAGATAGTAGAAACCAAATAATCATAGATAGCATCCGCCCAAAAATAATCCCAGTAAACCCCAACTACATTACCATAAACAACATCAATGAACTAAAAGAAAAACAAATAATATATAACTCCCAAAAAAATTTTATATTTTATCACAGGAAAAGCCAATCGATCAACCCCAACGATGGACTGGTATATAACCAAGGACAATAGAATTATGAATAAACCATAAACATATATATATAACCATAACTTGTTAATTAGTTCGTAGTCTCCTAGCCTCTAAGTCGTTATCTAGTATATAAGAAAAAAAAAAAAAAAAAAAAAATAATAATAATAATAATAATAATAATAATAATAATAATAATAATAATGTATCTAGGTTTTTCATCCACAGGATTTTCCTAAGAAAATACTAACTAATGATTAATAACAAAAATAACACAACAAAACTAAGCATTACAACAACAAAAATATATATATATAACTGACTAACACCTTAGAAGCACATAGTGTAAGGTAGAATATAAAACGCATATTATAAGTTTGCTTAATTTGTCACTAGGCCAAACATGTAAAGAGTACAAACGAAAAAGTAGTACTAAGACCAACATACGACAATAAATACTCATACTCATACTATTCGATATTAGTTTGTTTCTGACATTTATAAAGTGAATATTAAATTGAAAAATGACTGGTCGTGGTAAAGGTGGCAAAGGCTTGGGCAAAGGAGGTGCAAAGCGTCATCGCAAAGTTTTGCGTGATAACATCCAGGGTATTACGAAGCCAGCTATCCGTCGTTTAGCTCGTCGTGGTGGCGTAAAGCGAATTTCTGGACTTATCTATGAGGAAACTCGTGGCGTTCTCAAAGTCTTTTTGGAAAATGTTATTCGCGATGCTGTCACATACACCGAACATGCCAAGAGGAAGACAGTTACAGCCATGGATGTTGTCTATGCATTGAAGAGGCAAGGTCGTACCCTGTACGGTTTTGGCGGTTAAGAGAGAACGAGTACAATAAGCAACTTGAATTCGCACCAATCGGTCCTTTTCAGGACCACAAACACATTTCCTTAAAAGAGCTGCAAAATATCAACTTCAATGTTCGTTCTTAACTGAGTTAACACAGTAGCTACGAAATATGTAAGGGGAAAATAGAATAATAGATAACCATTAATTATTTTGAATAAAATATTAAAAACCAAGTCAAAGGCACAAAGCCAGCCACTGCTTTAGCTCTTAGTAGTTCTAAATTAAATTAAATTATAAATAAACAAGTAAGAAAGCTGTAGTCGAGACTGCTCGACTACGAAATCCCCTGAGCCCTTCTTCGAACGAATAATATTCCAAGAATTATTCGATTTGTTTTTCACGCCTAAGAAACTGTACATGCAAAACCACGCGCACACATAGGCGCTGATCTAAGCTTGTAGGCATGTACTATGTGTGTAAGCATTGCAAGCGTCTTGCTGGCTCGCTGCTTTTTGATGAGAAAACTGATGATTAATAATTCTGTTTCTAGATGGACAATCGTATTGATATCTTCAGATTATGATTTTGATATTCATATCCATATGTCTGCATGTCTAGTATTTAAAATGCATTTTTTTCACATAGCTATATTAGCATTTAAATGAAGTGTATATACATACATATGAAGTGCAAATATAGACTTTTAATTGTAATTTATAGAGTACAGACACAGACACAGACTAGCACTATTACAGTTGTTCTTTACATCTGTGGAATTTAAATGACTCAAGGGACGGATGGATGACTGTACACTGTGGACTAAAGAACACCAACGACTTTTGGATTGCTTACTTTTATTAAATAAATTTTATTCAGACTTATGTATATGAAAAAATTGCATCTCTTTCGTATTTTTTTGTCGTCCTGAAAAGGACGTTTGGTTTCGATTTGTGTAAAATTCGTAATTTAAGCCTTCTTTTCGGTCTTCTTGGGCAACAATACTGCTTGGATGTTAGGTAACACACCGCCCTGAGCAATAGTGACGCCTGAGAGAAGTTTATTCAACTCCTCATCGTTGCGGATGGCCAATTGCAGATGGCGAGGGATAATTCTGGTCTTCTTGTTGTCGCGGGCTGCGTTACCAGCCAACTCCAAAACTTCAGCGGCCAAGTATTCCATAACAGCAGCCAAGTACACTGGAGCACCGGCACCAACACGCTCGGCATAGTTGCCCTTGCGAAGAAGACGATGAATACGACCAACGGGAAACTGTAGGCCAGCGCGATTTGAACGCGACTTTGCCTTTCCCTTAACTTTTCCACCTTTACCACGGCCAGACATTATTTCTTTTATTATATTCTTTTCTCACTTTTTCACCACGAAAGCAACTATTGAATTTACAATACAATAGAAAAAAATATCAACATGTCAATTTATACTTTTGAAGCTACCTACTATTTCAGGTAAAGAGGGTGAGTTTTATTGTACGTAAACCTGAAAACGTTGTTCAAAAATATCCTATAAACATCAACCGATTTGGTTGTTTCTGTCAAATTGGGAACATTTGTGAAGTGAGTTTAAGTGAACTTGAGTAATAATAATAATGCCGCCTAAAACTAGTGGAAAGGCAGCCAAGAAGGCTGGCAAGGCGCAAAAGAACATTACTAAGAATGATAAGAAGAAGAAGCGCAAGAGGAAGGAAAGTTATGCCATCTATATCTACAAAGTGCTGAAGCAGGTCCATCCTGACACTGGAATCTCGTCGAAAGCAATGAGTATCATGAACAGCTTTGTGAACGACATTTTTGAGCGAATTGCTGCTGAAGCCTCTCGTTTGGCCCACTACAACAAACGTTCAACGATTACCAGTCGGGAAATCCAAACTGCAGTCCGTCTTCTGTTGCCGGAGAGTTGGCCAAGCACGCTGTCAGTGAAGGAACAAAGGCAGTTACCAAGTACACTAGCTCCAAGTAAATCCTAGCTCGATGTATGCAGAACATCAAAAGCAAAAGCAAAAGGCCCTTTTCAGGGCCATAAATTTTGTCCAAAGAATATGAAATATTTACATGAATTTTATTTAATAAAACATACAAATTTCTTTGTCCTCTTGCTGCCATCAAAAAAGACAATTATTAAATTATTACTCCAAACTATCTCACTCTTTAGTTAATTTTCTTCTATGGATTTGATCATAAAATCGTATACATAGCTAAAAGTTATTATATGTATGTAAGTAAACAGAAGAAAACATCATGCATATAATTTTCACTGCCTTAATGAGCCCAGCCTTTCTTTTTTTTTTCCTTATTTCTCATTTTTATTTAATTTCATTTCATATATTTTCATTTGTGAAGACAACAAACAAATGTACGTTTATGAAAATATTTTTTCTCTTGGAAATATGTAATAGTAGTCCTGAAAAGGACTTTGTTTGATTGCAAATTTCATGGTTTTTGAAATTCGTTTATACTCTGCCGAGTACATTTCAATGTGAAATGTGAAATTATTTCTTTGTTGCAGACGCAGTTTTTGCTTTTGGCTTCTTCGCAGCAGCTTTTTTCGGTGATGCTGCCGAGACAATCTTTTTAGGCTTAGCAGTTGTAGTCTTAGGTTTCGGAGTTTTTGGCTTTGCAGCGCTTGACTTTGCCTTTGCTGTTGTGGGCTTCGCTTTAATGGTTCCTACTTTCTTTGCATCTTTTGCCTTTGCCTTCTCTGCTTTCTTTTTGTCGGTACTCTTTTTGGTCACCACAGCCTTTGATACTTTCTTATCAACGGCATCTTTTACTTTTTTGGTGGCAGATACACTTTTCTTTTTAGCAACTGCTGATGAAGTTACCTTCTTAGATTTCTTTTCGATAGAGGACACCTTGGGCTTGGGCTCCTTCTTGGAGGACGCAGACAGCTTAAACGAACCAGATGCACCTTTGCCTTTTGTTTGGATCAACTTTCCATTCGCAACTGAATTCTTCAGGTACTTCTTGATGAACGGAGCTAGTTTTTGGGCATCGCACTTGTAAGTGGCACTGATATATTTCTTAATAGCCAAAAGGGAAGAACCTCCACGTTCCTTCAGATTTTTTATCGATGCATCCACCATCTGCTGAGTTGGTGGGTGTGTTGGAGGAACCGCTGTTTTCTTCACCTTCGATGCGGATGCGGATGCTGATTTTTTAGTTGCCACCTTCTTCTCAGCTGAAACTGCTTGAGGAGTCACCGGGGACGCGGATGCTGCAACTGCGGAATCAGACATTATTTTTCTTTACTTTACTCTTCACTGATACAACAAACGAAATGAAACGAAACGTGTTTGTTCATTCGAAATTCACCAGCTGTGCGATTGAATTTGGTCACCCGTTTGAATGAGAATCGAGGAGGAAGGCTAGACAAGAATGTTTGTGCCTGTGAACGTACAATAAGTAAAAGATTACAATTATCATTTTATTGATTTGTCATTTTGAACAGTTTACATTTGGTATTCAAACTAAGTATATATTCGAATAGATTCTTAAATGTTTGAAAAATTTGAATAATAAGTTTTTAATTACTTTTTTACGGTTTCATGATTTTTTAAGTACCCTCAAAGTTTGACTTTGTATGATAGCAAAATTAGTTATCTTGGAAAAATTATATTTTTAAATAAATAACAATGCAAATATTAATCTTTTAAGTTGAAATATAATAATTCATTATTTTCTTATTTACATGCAACCATTTATATGATTGTACCATATAATTTTACATATTAAATCTGATTGCAACTAAACCTTTTACTATCGAAAATAGTCATTCATTTGAATCAACGCAATACAAAAATGGCTAGGAAAAATAAAATTCCCTTTTAATATTGAAAATAAATTAATAAATTTAATAAAAAAGAAAAATGTCTTATTTTCTTCACTAACATCGTACATATAACAATTTCATACCATTTAAATCATATTTATTTCAAATTGCATTCGAGATACTCTTAACTTGCACCAAGAAATACCTACAAATGTAAAAATATTTTTCAACTTAAATAATTTTCGTTTAATAACAAAAATGCACAAAATATGCAATATGTTTCAAAACTAATACAACATTATCCTCAGTAGAATATGTATATTTTTTTTTACTTACATCAAATCTATAGTCATTTTAAATATTCTTCATCACATTCGAGTAATATACTTATTTTGTACCAAGAAATACTTCAGCATAAAAAATATTTATTCATCTATATAACTATTTTTTTTTTAATCACATACAAAATTTGTATTACAAATTGACTAACAACTAATATAATAAATAAATGTTTTTGTTTATTAACAGAATGATAAATATCAGAAAAGATATATATACATATATTTGTTCTTTTCCTTACACCAAACAGACACATATATATATATATGTACATTGTATATACTATATTGATTCACATTCGATCAATTTAAAATTTATATACTTATGTATATAGTTTTCGTGCCAAGAAATTTATTTACCAAATAAATTAATTCTCTTTAATTATAAGAATATAATTACAATTAGTTTGCATATGAAAATCATAATAGTAGTCGATTGACTTATTTTTACATTATCTATAAGCTGGACATGAAAAATGGTTGTCAAATGGGAATAGTGAAAATAGGAATCTCCTTGTTATAAATATTGTGGTCCTGAAAAGGACCGATTTGTTTGATGTAGTTTGCAATATATACAAGGCTTTATAGCGAAGCAATTTAAGCGCGCTCGCCACGGATACGCCGGGCCAATTGAATGTCCTTGGGCATAATGGTGACACGCTTAGCATGGATGGCGCACAAGTTTGTATCTTCAAATAGACCAACCAAGTAGGCTTCGCTAGCTTCCTGCAGAGCCATCACAGCTGAGCTCTGGAAACGAAGATCAGTTTTGAAATCCTGAGCGATTTCACGGACCAAACGTTGGAACGGCAACTTGCGAATAAGCAATTCTGTGCTCTTCTGGTAGCGACGAATTTCACGTAGAGCAACCGTGCCAGGGCGATAGCGATGAGGCTTCTTCACGCCACCAGTAGCTGGCGCACTTTTACGTGCTGCCTTAGTAGCCAACTGTTTACGAGGAGCCTTGCCTCCAGTCGATTTACGAGCGGTCTGCTTTGTACGGGCCATTTTGTTCTTATTCTTTTTTCTTCACTTACAACTCTCACAATTCACTATCACTGCTAAAAGTAGAATAAGCGGCAGCGCCGGTAACACATTGCTTATATAGAAAACTGGTGGTGCGTTAGAAAGAGATCTCTTGCTCGCTTGCTTGCTTGCTCTCTTACTCTGCTATTGGAAATGTAGCAAGGGTAGAGTGTGAGCGGGACAGAAGTATTTGTGTGCTCTGTCGTGTTTACGGGTTTTTTTTTATATAAATAGCAGTGGTTCGGGTATTCGATATTAGTTTGTTTCTGACATTTATAAAGTGAATATTAAATTGAAAAATGACTGGTCGTGGTAAAGGTGGCAAAGGCTTGGGCAAAGGAGGTGCAAAGCGTCATCGCAAAGTTTTGCGTGATAACATCCAGGGTATTACGAAGCCAGCTATCCGTCGTTTAGCTCGTCGTGGTGGCGTAAAGCGAATTTCTGGACTTATCTATGAGGAAACTCGTGGCGTTCTCAAAGTCTTTTTGGAAAATGTTATTCGCGATGCTGTCACATACACCGAACATGCCAAGAGGAAGACAGTTACAGCCATGGATGTTGTCTATGCATTGAAGAGGCAAGGTCGTACCCTGTACGGTTTTGGCGGTTAAGAGAGAACGAGTACAATAAGCAACTTGAATTCGCACCAATCGGTCCTTTTCAGGACCACAAACACATTTCCTTAAAAGAGCTGCAAAATATCAACTTCAATGTTTGTTCTTAACTGAGTTAACACAGTAGCTACGAAATATGTAAGGGGAAAATAGAATAATAGATAACCATTAATTATTTTGAATAAAATATTAAAAACCAAGTCAAAGGCACAAAGCCAGCCACTGCTTTAGCTCTTAGTAGTTCTAAATTTAATTAAATTATAAATAAACAAGTAAGAAAGCTGTAGTCGAGACTGCTCTACTACGAAATCCCCTGAGCCCTTCTTCGAACGAATAATATTCCAAGAATTATTCGATTTGTTTTTCACGCCTAAGAAACTGTACATGCAAAACCACGCGCACACATAGGCGCTGATCTAAGCTTGTAGGCATGTACTATGTGTGTAAGCATTGCAAGCGTCTTGCTGGCTCGCTGCTTTTTGATGAGAAAACTGATGATTAATAATTCTGTTTCTAGATGGACAATCGTATTGATATCTTCAGATTATGATTTTGATATTCATATCCATATGTCTGCATGTCTAGTATTTAAAATGCATTTTTTTCACATAGCTATATTAGCATTTAAATGAAGTGTATATACATACATATGAAGTGCAAATATAGACTTTTAATTGTAATTTATAGAGTACAGACACAGACACAGACTAGCACTATTACAGTTGTTCTTTACATCTGTGGAATTTAAATGACTCAAGGGACGGATGGATGACTGTACCACTGTGGACTAAAGAACACCAACGACTTTTGGATTGCTTACTTTTATTAAATAAATTTTATTCAGACTTATGTATATGAAAAAATTGCATCTCTTTCGTATTTTTTGGTCGTCCTGAAAAGGACGTTTGGTTTCGATTTGTGTAAAATTCGTAATTTAAGCCTTCTTTTCGGTCTTCTTGGGCAACAATACTGCTTGGATGTTAGGTAACACACCGCCCTGAGCAATAGTGACGCCTGAGAGAAGTTTATTCAACTCCTCATCGTTGCGGATGGCCAATTGTAGATGGCGAGGGATAATTCTGGTCTTCTTGTTGTCGCGGGCTGCGTTACCAGCCAACTCCAAAACTTCAGCGGCCAAGTATTCCATAACAGCAGCCAAGTACACTGGAGCACCGGCACCAACACGCTCGGCATAGTTGCCCTTGCGAAGAAGACGATGAATACGACCAACGGGAAACTGAAGGCCAGCGCGATTTGAACGCGACTTTGCCTTTCCCTTAACTTTTCCACCTTTACCACGGCCAGACATTATTTCTTTTCTTATATTCTTTTCTCACTTTTTCACCACGAAAGCAACTATTGAATTTACAATACAATAGAAAAAAATATCAACATGTCAATTTATACTTTTGAAGCTACCTACTATTTCAGGTAAAGAGGGTGAGTTTTATTGTACGTAAACCTGAAAACGTTGTTCAAAAATATCCTATAAACATCAACCGATTTGGTTGTTTCTGTCAAATTGGGAACATTTGTGAAGTGAGTTTAAGTGAACTTGAGTAATAATAATAATGCCGCCTAAAACTAGTGGAAAGGCAGCCAAGAAGGCTGGCAAGGCGCAAAAGAACATTACTAAGAATGATAAGAAGAAGAAGCGCAAGAGGAAGGAAAGTTATGCCATCTATATCTACAAAGTGCTGAAGCAGGTCCATCCTGACACTGGAATCTCGTCGAAAGCAATGAGTATCATGAACAGCTTTGTGAACGACATTTTTGAGCGAATTGCTGCTGAAGCCTCTCGTTTGGCCCACTACAACAAACGTTCAACGATTACCAGTCGGGAAATCCAAACTGCAGTCCGTCTTCTGTTGCCCGGAGAGTTGGCCAAGCACGCTGTCAGTGAAGGAACAAAGGCAGTTACCAAGTACACTAGCTCCAAGTAAATCCTAGCTCGATGTATGCAGAACATCAAAAGCAAAAGCAAAAGGCCCTTTTCAGGGCCATAAATTTTGTCCAAAGAATATGAAATATTTACATGAATTTTATTTTAATAAAACATACAAATTTCTTTGTCCTCTTGCTGCCATCAAAAAAGACAATTATTAAATTATTACTCCAAACTATCTCACTCTTTAGTTAATTTTCTTCTATGGATTTGATCATAAAATCGTATACATAGCTAAAAGTTATTATATGTATGTAAGTAAACAGAAGAAAACATCATGCATATAATTTTCACTGCCTTAATGAGCCCAGCCTTTCTTTTTTTTTTCCTTATTTCTCATTTTTATTTAATTTCATTTCATATATTTTCATTTGTGAAGACAACAAACAAATGTACGTTTATGAAAATATTTTTTCTCTTGGAAATATGTAATAGTAGTCCTGAAAAGGACTTTGTTTGATTGCAAATTTCATGGTTTTGAAATTCGTTTATACTCTGCCGAGTACATTTCAATGTGAAATGTGAAATTATTTCTTTGTTGCAGACGCAGTTTTTGCTTTTGGCTTCTTCGCAGCAGCTTTTTTCGGTGATGCTGCCGAGACAATCTTTTTAGGCTTAGCAGTTGTAGTCTTAGGTTTCGGAGTTTTTGGCTTTGCAGCGCTTGACTTTGCCTTTGCTGTTGTGGGCTTCGCTTTAATGGTTCCTACTTTCTTTGCATCTTTTGCCTTTGCCTTCTCTGCTTTCTTTTTGTCGGTACTCTTTTTGGTCACCACAGCCTTTGATACTTTCTTATCAACGGCATCTTTTACTTTTTTGGTGGCAGATACACTTTTCTTTTTAGCAACTGCTGATGAAGTTACCTTCTTAGATTTCTTTTCGATAGAGGACACCTTGGGCTTGGGCTCCTTCTTGGAGGACGCAGACAGCTTAAACGAACCAGATGCACCTTTGCCTTTTGTTTGGATCAACTTTCCATTCGCAACTGAATTCTTCAGGTACTTCTTGATGAACGGAGCTAGTTTTTTGGGCATCGCACTTGTAAGTGGCACTGATATATTTCTTAATAGCCAAAAGGGAAGAACCTCCACGTTCCTTCAGATTTTTTATCGATGCATCCACCATCTGCTGAGTTGGTGGGTGTGTTGGAGGAACCGCTGTTTTCTTCACCTTCGATGCGGATGCGGATGCTGATTTTTTAGTTGCCACCTTCTTCTCAGCTGAAACTGCTTGAGGAGTCACCGGGGACGCGGATGCTGCAACTGCGGAATCAGACATTATTTTTCTTTACTTTACTCTTCACTGATACAACAAACGAAATGAAACGAAACGTGTTTGTTCATTCGAAATTCACCAGCTGTGCGATTGAATTTGGTCACCCGTTTGAATGAGAATCGAGGAGGAAGGCTAGACAAGAATGTTTGTGCCTGTGAACGTACAATAAGTAAAAGATTACAATTATCATTTTATTGATTTGTCATTTTGAACAGTTTACATTTGGTATTCAAACTAAGTATATATTCGAATAGATTCTTAAATGTTTGAAAAATTTGAATAATAAGTTTTTAATTACTTTTTTACGGTTTCATGATTTTTTAAGTACCCTCAAAGTTTGACTTTGTATGATAGCAAAAATAGTTATCTTGGAAAAATTATATTTTTAAATAAATAACAATGCAAATATTAATCTTTTAAGTTGAAATATAATAATTCATTATTTTCTTATTTACATGCAACCATTTATATGATTGTACCATATAATTTTACATATTAAATCTGATTGCAACTAAACCTTTTACTATCGAAAATAGTCATTCATTTGAATCAACGCAATACAAAAATGGCTAGGAAAAATAAAATTCCCTTTTAATATTGAAAATAAATTAATAAATTTAATAAAAAAGAAAAATGTCTTATTTTCTTCACTAACATCGTACATATAACAATTTCATACCATTTAAATCATATTTATTTCAAATTGCATTCGAGATACTCTTAACTTGCACCAAGAAATACCTACAAATGTAAAAATATTTTTCAACTTAAATAATTTTCGTTTAATAACAAAAATGCACAAAATATGCAATATGTTTCAAAACTAATACAACATTATCCTCAGTAGAATATGTATATTTTTTTTTACTTACATCAAATCTATAGTCATTTTAAATATTCTTCATCACATTCGAGTAATATACTTATTTTGTACCAAGAAATACTTCAGCATAAAAAATATTTATTCATCTATATAACTATTTTTTTTTTAATCACATACAAAATTTGTATTACAAATTGACTAACAACTAATATAATAAATAAATGTTTTTGTTTATTAACAGAATGATAAATATCAGAAAAGATATATACATATATTTGTTCTTTTCCTTACACCAAACAGACACATATATATATATATGTACATTGTATATACTATATTGATTCACATTCGATCAATTTAAAATTTATATACTTATGTATATAGTTTTCGTGCCAAGAAATTTATTTACCAAATAAATTAATTCTCTTTAATTATAAGAATATAATTACAATTAGTTTGCATATGAAAATCATAATAGTAGT